>MU225802.1:2393293-2462293 GCA_018584345.1 Thuja plicata | reverse complement strand
ATGATTCATGAATATTCTATTTTGACATTATCAATGTGGTAATGAATTTTATTATGTTTCCTAATAATGGATAATGAATTTACACTTCCTCTAGTAGCCCGGACATATGAATCTTATATTCACCCCAGCTACGTAGAGATCAAAATTAATTGACAATTCAAGATTGTTATAGTCCAGTTGCCAATGGCAATTTGAGGTTGATATAACCCCGTTGCCAAGTTATTAGTAATATGGCAATTCAAGGTTGGTATAGCCCTGTTGCCGAAATGAGATTAATGGCAATTCGAGATTGTTATAGTCCCGTTGCCAATGGCAATTCAAGGTTGATATAGCCTTGTTGTCCTAATGAGATGAAGTGGAAATTCAAGGTTGGTATAGCTCTGTTGCCCTAATGAGATGAAGTGGCAATTGGAGGTTGGTATGGCCCCGTTGTCAATGGCAATTCAAGGTTGGTATAGCCCTGTTGCCCTAATGAGATGAAGTGGCAATTCAAGGTTGGTATAGCCCCGTTGTCAATGGCAATTCAAGGTTGGTATAGCCATGTTGCCAATTTGAGATTGTTATAATCTTGTATAGGCAGTATATATGCTGATGGTCAGTCATATGCATATGCGTAGGCTTGGATAACAGTGTCCATATCCAAGAGAACTTGGGAGCAGTGCTTAGAGTGGATCTAATATCCCTCAAGCCGAGAATCATGAATTTTGTGAAGCCCGAGCTAGAGGCAGGTTCCTAGGTTCAAAATCCCCTTACTAACTTAGAATAGAGTAAGTGTTATATAAATATTGAGTACTATTTTGTGCTAACGTTGGTTTTGCAGGGAATTATATAAGGAGAATAAGAAGGGACATTACAGTGGTATCAGGGCATGATCTTGCCATCTTGTAGGGTGAATGATAAATAAAAGATCATTTCTGCAAATAGAAAAAAATATAACAAGGTGTGTATGAAGTATATACTGTGTGTATGTTAAATATCAAATCATAATGAGGAGAATCTACAATTGCTTGAGGACAAGCAATTTTGGGAAGGGCGGACTGTAATGTCCCCTTTTCAAATACGAATTTAATAAATTATAATATTAAAATATTATAATAATACAAATAAAGTCAATATATGATTGAATAAATTTTAATTAAAGATTTAAACTTATTATTAAAAAAAAATAAGAAATCATCACAAGTCATCACAAGCCATAATTGATGTGTGTGTATGTAAATTGGATTGACTATTGTTAAGTCTTTACTTAAATTATTAACATTAATAATATTATTTATCAATTCATAATTAATAATATTAATCAAATTAATATTCAATATTCTAATCAATACTAATAATATTATTAATCAATACAATACTAATAATTAATCAATATAGAAATAATTAATATTATTAATCAATGTAATAATATTAATGTAGTTATTAATATTAGCAATAATAAATCAATATCAATAATGTTAATATTAATATAATATTAATAAATCAATATCAATAATATTAATATTAAATCAACATTAATAATACTCAACTTGGAAAATCACGAACCTTTGCAAGAATATTTAAATGACATGAAACTAGCAAAAAAGACAGGGTAGCTTTATTTTCCATTTTTTGTTTTAAACAATAAAAAAACACACGAGAAAAAGGAGAAAATATAGGAGAAAAAGGAGGAAGGGAAGAAAATAAGAACAATGCAGCGAACTTGATGACTAAGACAAGACATTACACATAGGAAGCAAAAAGGGTAAATATATTAAAAAATATCCATTACTAAAAGGTATGTATATTTTATTTTGTTTAAGTTAGTAATATTTAATTCTAAGACTTGCATAAATCAATGATATATTTATTTAGATTTTTATAATGATATTATTAAGAAATACAATTAATATTATTATTAAATTAATTCATATAGTTAAACAAAAGCAACTTAAATATATTGTTAAATATATTTAATAAGGGATATATATATTCATTTATTTATTTATTTTTAGACATATATGTATATCAAAATTAATGATAATTGACTCATTTTTTTACCGGCATTTATGATTCATGAACATTCTATTTTGACATTATCGATGTGGTAATGAATTTTATTATGTTTCCTAATAATGGATAATGAATTTACACTTCCTCTAGTAGCCCGGACATATGAATCTTATATTCACCCCAGCTACGTAGAGATCAAAATTAATTGGCAATTCAAGATTGTTATAGTCCCGTTGCCAATGGCAATTCGAGGTTAATATAGCCTTGTTGCCAAGTTATGAGTAATGGCAATTCAAGGTTGGTATAGCCCTGTTGCCAAAATGAGATTAATGGCAATTTGAGATTGTTATAGTCCCGTTGCCAATGGCAATTCAAGGTTGATATAGCCCTGTTGCCCTAATGAGATGAAGTGGAAATTCAAGGTTGTTATAGCTTTGTTGCCCTAATGAGATGAAGTGGCAATTCGAAGTTGGTATAGCCCCGTTGTCAATGGCAATTCAAGGTTGGTATAGCCCTGTTGCCCTAATGAGATGAAGTGGCAATTCGAGGTTGGTATAGCCTCGTTGTCAATGGCAATTCAAGGTTGGTATAGCCCTGTTGCCAATTTGAGATTGTTATAGTCTCGTATAGGTAGTATATATACTGATAGTCAGTCATATGCATATGCGTAAGGCTTGGATAACAGTGTCCGTATCCAAGAGAGCCTGGGAGCAGTGCTCTATGTAAAGACGATCGATAGTCTGATTGCTTAGAGTGGATCTAATATCCCTCAAGCCGAGAATCATGAATTCTGTGAAGCCCAACCTAGAGGCAGTTCCTAGGGTCAAATTCCCCTTACTAACTTAAAATAGAGTAAGTGTTATATAAATATTGAGTACTATTTTATACTAACGTTGGTTTTGCAGGGAATTATATAAGGAGAATAAGAAGGGACATTACAGTATGCCAGGAACTTGGTTGACAGGTTTCGAATGTAGGATTGTAAACCTGCTTCTACACCTATGGAGAAAGGGTTGAAGTTATCAGCCAAGTCTGATTCTACTCCTGTTGATTAAACCAGTTACAAGCAACTAGTGGGCAGTCTCATCTATCTTACTGCCACTAGACCTAATCTCAGTTTTGCAGTCAGTTATATTTCACGCTTCATGGCAGCCCCCAAGGCTAATCATTGGGTAGCAGTGAAGCGTGTGCTGTGTTATGTGAAGGGCACCCTTGATTAAGGACTTCTTTACACTCGGAGTCATGATTCACAGATTCACAGATTCACAAATTCAGATTGGGTAGGTTCGGTTGATGACAAGAAATCAACCTTTGGATGTGTTCAGTTTGGGATGTGGTGCAGTCACATGGACTAGTAAAAAGTAGCAAGTAGTATCTCTTAGTTTGAGATCTGGTGCAGTCACATGGACTAGTAAAAAGCAGCAGGTAGTATCTCTCTCCTCAACAGAAGCAGAGTATCGAGGAGCTATTAAGGCAGCTTGTGAAGTTGTTTGGCTTCGTCGGATGCTTGTGGATATGCAGATGTCTCAAGTAGGTCTAACTCACATGTTTGTTGATAATGAGGGCGTTCTCAAGCTTGCCAAGAATCCAGTCTTCCATGAAAGAACAAAAGATGTGGACGTTCATTGTCATTACATTCGGCAGTTGGTTGAAAACAGGATAGTTCAGTTGCAGTATGTTCCAACTACGGATCAGACTGCGGATATTCTCACCAAGCCTCTTGGTCTAGATAAGTTTGTTAAATTCAGGGGGCAGCTTGGTGTAGTTGATAGATTAACCATTAAGGGAGGGTATTAAAATAATATCTTTCTATTATGTTTAATGATTATCTATTGTGTAAATATCTTGTAGATATTGTTTCTATTTTCTACGATTGTTTCTTATTAGAAACATTGCTCTTTGTAAATCTATTTAAGAACGCATTTGTTCTTCATTCAATACATACAATATTTTACCAATTACTCATCGTAATAAATCCAACATTATAACATTGAGATCAATCTTGTATCAAGGGTTGCACCATAGAGAGATTTTTAATTTAGCAAATTGTATAAGGCTGCATTTCATAGATTCTTCCTTTATCATGATTTGCAAGATGTAGTTACAATTGTATTTCTTGATTTTATATATTCCAAAGGTCAAGTATTGAAGCTCTATGTGAGAAGTTTACGAAGGATGTTCACGGTTAATGGTGCTTTCATTGGCAAGCATTCCTACCCCTACAACATCTTTCAATAAAAGTTTTATTACAAGTTTTTAATTGCTTATCTAAAAGAAAAAGATAAAAACATGTTAAGTTTGAAGTTTCACTTATAATTTCAAATTTTATTACTCTAACTTTGTCTAAATAGGTTGCTAGTTCATCTACATCTAAACAAGATTGGAGCACATATTCCTTCCTTCACTCAATAAACTATAACTAGCTATGCACAAGAAAGGTGAAGGACTTAGTGCATGTACATTCAAACTTGCACCTCTTTTATACAAACAAAATGACTACAAGGAAAAGGAAACAAAGATGTGGGATATATAAAACCAAAATAAACTGACCTGAATAATTTAGCTTTCACTCTACATGTTGCATTTTGAGGAGACTAGCAAGCATACTTGTACTAAAAATGTTGGTTGCACTACTTGTGACATCGTCTATATTACAATAATATTTACATATCTATTTAGTTAATGGTCAAAAATGTAATATTAGTCTGTTTAGATAGTTTCTAAATTAGTCCTCAGTTATCGATTATTTCTTTAGTAAACATAGTCAATGTAATTGCCTATATATGTACATTTCATACTTTGAATAAAATCAAGCAATTACCATTGTAACATGGTGTCAGAGCGGATTGAGAATTTAATAAAACAGAAATTCTTTTTAAAAATTTATAGTTCTAAAATTTTCTGAACAGAATTTTTTATTAAAAAGTTGCAAAAAAAATTTACCCTTTCTTCAAAAAAAAAATCTAAGTAGATTCGAAGGGTGTTTTCTCTTCGTGGGTCGTATCTATTAGTTCATGCGAGGGTTTGCGGCTTTGTAAGGTCGTTTGCAGATCAACGCGAAGGATTTCATGATGGTTTTTTCATCATTTTTTGTTTCTATCCGCAACATTTTTGGCTCTATGTGTTTGCACAACAAATGTCCTCTTCTGTGGCTTTGAATCTGCAACCTTCCTCATTCTTCTCTGTGCTTTTTTTGGCCAGGTTTTGAGACTCACAACCGTGGTTTGTTTCCTTGCAAAGTCGTGTGTCTTTTCCCATTTGTAACCCAAGACGGGAGGAATTCTTTTTCATGCACAGTGAGACTCACGACTGTGGTTTGTTTCCTTGCAAAGTCATGTGTATTTTCCCATTTGTTACCCAAGACAGAAGCAATTCTTTTTCATGCACATGGCTTTAATTTTTCAAACACACCAACGCATGCAAAAGACTTCTGCCCGCACAACGTCCAAACACGATTTTCATCGCATTTTTTTGGCCTATGCTCAGCATTTTGTCCCTGGACATGTTGCAACAAGGTTTCTTCTTTTTGTGATGGGAGTACAGGAGTATTGTTGCACTCTAAAGCCACAGCTAGGGTTTCTAAGACATTTCTATCTCAAAATCTATTCCTACAACCTGCCTCATTTTTTTGTGCTATAGGGTCCGTGCCTTAGTTTCGTGCAATCAGAGTTCGTGCATCAAAAAGCGTCAAAGATGGCTTCTTTGACCAACATATTGTTGGAAGGTAGTCGGAAGTTCACCATGCGTAACTACAACACCTAGAAGCAGTGAATGATGATAATTTTTGAATATCGCTACCTTGACAAGATTGTTCTCGGCAAGTTACTCGTCCTACAATGGTAGGTCCAGATCAAGATAAATTTTGAACACACTTGGGCAAAAAGCTTCGAAAATCTTGAACTAGTAATTTCAAAGAGAAATTAAAGATTTCCGAAGAGGCCAGCAATTTGCTCTGATACCATATTATGGTAAAATAATGTGTTGTTAAACAGAGATCAAGAATGATCTATATATACAAGTGTACAAGAGAATGTTTCTATAACAAACAGGAGAGAGGAAATAGAAACATCCTGTATAGAGAAAGAGAAAGTTTCCATAACGAATAGGAGTTTATGGAAACATTACAAACAGGAGTGACCATTAGAAAAAGACAAAAGAGAGTAAATTAGAAACTATCTAATATCTATTATCGTAATAGCCTCCCTTAATGGTCAATCAATCTTCAAAAAACGAAAATTCGCATGTCCTCAAAAAGCGTAAAAGGCAGCCTAGGGTTGATCAGAGAGGTCTGTAGGTTCTGCAATGTTGGCGTGTGGCTGGGATCCACCCTGCTTCCGCTGATCAGAAGCAAACTGGACTTGAGTCGCATCAACAATGGTAGGACGACTCTCGGTACCTTGAACAAGCGCCTCAAGGCGACAATACTCAAAATCGTTAACATGCGCTGCTTCCAGGTGTTGTAGTCCTTGTCGTTGAAACGTTGACTGCCTTCCAACATCAAGTTGGTGAGAGATGTCATTGCACGTTTTTCAATGAAAAAGCGTGAAAACACAGAGATGGCACAAAGTTCGAGGCAAATTGGCAGAAGACCCAGAAAAATTGAAAAGACACCCAAAGAAGAGCACAAAAAACCCAGATAGAATCTGTTGTCAGATTCTAGATCTACTAGCTCGGAAAATGAGGCACGGAAAACGATGCACCCAGAAAAAAAAGAGACTGACCCAGTTGAGTTCTCGAAAAACCCACCAAGAATCTGCAAGTAGATTTCCAAGATGGCACAAAATCTGAGAGTTTTGAATGAAACCATAGCCCTAGGAAACGAATCAAGAAATTGCAAAGATTTTGTAAAAAAAATGGTGACCATTAGAAAAAGACGAAAGAGTAAACATTATCGTAATAAGCCCATCAAATGGACGTCGAGAGTGCATTCCTCAATCCTTGGTCTTAGATTCATGAATCAAGAAAGAAGTGAACAAGCCATCAATCCTTGGTCTTAGATTCATGAGCGAGTGATAATGGGTTTTTGAGATTGCGAGTTGCTAAGCAAGTTGTCAAGGAGTTGGCAAAGTGTTAATAAAATGTTGTCAAGAGAGAAAGTTGTTTCAAAAACGAGGGATGCCACTTTTCTTTGAAAATCAACATGAAGAGGTCATGTAGGTGAAAGGGGACGAGAAAGATGAAGCAGTTTGGAAATATGTGCCATCACAATTCAACTTCGCATTCAAATTGGAAATGAAATCAAAATTCAATTGGCTAAGTGAGGAAGAAGGAGAAATTCTAAGTCCTTAGTGAGAAATGCAAAAGCGTTGTAAAGTCAATCTCGAGTGAGAAAAGGAGAAAATGTATTTATTTCCACCTAAAACTCTAATTTCCACCTAAAATCAGAAATCCCGCACTTAAGAAAACAAGAATATTTTGAGATTAAAAATTGCTAAGGCAAATTCAAGTTCAATCCAAAAAGCTAGAGGCGTTGACAGATAACAAATTTTGATCCAAAATAGAAGAAAGTAGAAGAATTTCAAGAATCAACTTTTGAGAAATTGACAAGTGAGAAGGCAAGTTTAAGTTTTAACATGAGATGTTGGATTTCCTTTTTAGTCATTTCCAGCTATTGCTGGCCTTTGATGAACATTTCCACCTAAAATGTGGGATTCCGACCTAGTAAAGAGACTATTTCCAGCTAAATCTATGAAATTCACCCAGCCTCTTGGATAAAATTTCCAGATAAAAATGCAATTTCCGCTCTCCCTTGATGCCCATTTCCACCTAAGAGGTGAAATTCCAACCTTGAGCATGACAATTTCCACCTAAAATCAGAATTTCCGCCCTAGAGGTAAGGATTAAATTTCAAGTTTAAAGCATGCAAAAGGAGGTTTGGAAGACTAAGTGATGAAAGGTGAATGAAAATCTAAGGCAAATAGAGATTCAATCCAAAAAGAAAAAAATTAACAGTCAAGCTGGAAATTTTGAAGTCGTATAAATGATTTCCACCTAAATTTGCAATTTCCGACCTTTCATTTCCCGCTAGAATGTGAATTTATGACATAAAAGTACTCCCATTTCCAGCAAAAAAATACAATTTCACCCTTGAGATAAGGTTGAAATTCAAGCTTTTAAACATGTAAGGGTGAAGAAAATAAGGTTTAAACTTTAAATCATGAAAATGAATAAAATATAACGCAATTTGAGATTCAATCAAAGAAATCAGGAATATGCAACATTTTGAAGGTCAGAGGTGAAAATTTTGAGTTACTAAGGCTTATTTCCGCCTAAATTCCTAAATTCCGAACTAGCAAGAGATCACTTCCAGCTAAACGTTTAAATTCAGCCCAGCCTACAATTCGATTTCCAGCTAAAACCATAAAATCCAACCTGTCCTTGAGGAGATTTCCAACTAAAATCACAAAGTCCGCCCAGCATTACATTGAGAAATTTCCACCTAAAGGGAGAATTTCCGTCCAAAAGGTAAAAACAAGACAAGGCAAGTTAAAAATTCAATCAATTTGATAACAAACAAGGTCGGCTAGGAGGCAAAATCTATTATGGTAAAATATTGAATGTGTTATTAAACAGAGATCAAAAATGATCCATATATACAAGTGTACAAGAAAATGTTTCTATAACGAACAGAGAGAGAAATAGAAACATTTTTAAGAGAGAAATAGAAACAAAAGCAAGTTACCATATTGAACAGAGAGAATATGGAAACACGGAAGAAGAGTGACCATTAGAATAGAAACAAATCTACGGAAGACAGAGAAACATAAATAGAGAGATATTTAACTCTAACACCCTCCCTTAATGGTCAATCTAACTTCAAAACAAAAGTCTGCAAGTGAATCCTCAAAAGGCACCATGAGAAGTAAAAAAACCTTGCAAAAATCGCAGTAAAAAAACTTCATTGTGCACGGAAGAACTGAGACTCAGTAGTCACGATTTTTGTGGTGAAAAACCGGAAAAATCAGACACGATTGTTGAGGTGAAAAATCGATCAAAACCATTTGAGACCTTCCCTACTTCCGGGTGTGGTAAATCTTGTCGTTAAATCTTGGACTGCCTTCCAACATAATGTTGGTGAGAGACGCCATTAAGAATTTGAAAAGGTGTTGAATGAATCCAAAGCATAGATTCTGAGGCAGATTGACGGAAGACCTAGAAAAATGAACGAAGAACTAGAAGAAAGCTCCAAAAACCCACCACGAATCTGTAATTGGATATTGAATCTGTTAAATTATAGCTTCGATCTGATTGACTAATCAATATACATACATATAATTAATGTGTGTGTGTGTGTGTGTGTGTGTGTGTGTATTCGAATGAAATTATATTGATCAGATTCGATATGCTTATGTTAGAATGAATCGACTTTAGTCGATTAATTTAATATATTTAATATGTATTGGATCGGATTTAAATATGGTTGATACCATATGTTATGATAACTATCATTGATAGTTATACGTAACTATTGCAAGTGAAATCGACCATAGTCGATACCAATTATATATAGTGGTGAATATGTTACGATAACTATCGTACTACAGTTATACATAACACATTATATATTAGAGGTGTGTTACGATAACTATCGTACGATAGTTATACGTAACACACAATATACTGCCACGGTTTATATGTATAACACCAATTACATTAACGAAAGGGTATGAATATGTAGACATGACCCTACGTGGCTTAAGCCACGTACGGTCATGTCTCTACATAGACATGACTCTTATATCATATATAAACACAATCATATGTGGCTGTGGAATACCATCAATTACAGTGTGCATGTTATTACCACAACAACATACGAAAGACATATCTCTGCAAATATAATTCAGCATAAGATATATATATATCTGCTTAAGATAATATTTAGTGAACAGCACAAATAAAGAACATTAAATCTTCTCTAATAAACCTCTCTACTCCTTAACATGGTATCAGAGCATCTCTAGAGAAGAATAAATATAAGTTAAATTCTGAATTATATCAGATTGGTTGTTAGAATATAAAGAGGAAAGTAATAATGGCCAACAGCATTAAAGTGGAGGACAGACTTGAAGGCGCTGCAAACTTCTTCTCATGGAAGATACGAATCTTAACATTGCTTCAAGAACTCGAGTTAGATTCCTATGTTGAGGAGGATCTAAAGATGCCAAAAGATGAACCTGATAAATCAGCCTGGAAAAGGCGTAACAACAAAGCTAAGAAAATCATAATCGATGTTGTTAAAGATCATATTCTTCCCTCTATAGCAAGGCTAAAAACTGCTTATGAAGTATTCAAAACCATTCAAAAGACATATGAAATTAATAATACAAGTAGATTACTTACACTCAAACAACAACTCTTGAATTTAAAGATGAACAATGGGGAAACCATCACATCTTACTTCCTAAGAATTTCTGAATTAAAGGATCAACTCTCTACTATTGGAAAAAATGTTGATGATATGGAGTTAACATTAATAGCTCTTAAAGGATTATCTATCTCATGGGAATCCTTTATTCAATGTATAACTGGACGCCCCTCTCTACCTAAGTTCGATCAACTAAAGAATGATTGCACTCAAGAGGAATCTTGATTAATCTCAAGAGGGATCGGGCCAAACAAAGGAGGAGAGATTCAAGCACTACATACCCATTCAAATTTCAAAAGCAATAAAAGGAAATTCAAGCATAAAAAGGGAAACTATAGCAAAAATCATTAAACCAGAGATTTCACCAAAGTGGAGTGTTATAAATGTGATAAATTTGGACATACGCACAGGTTCTGTCCAAAAAGAAAGAAAATCCAAGCAGCAATAGCCGAAGTGAAAGAAGCAGAAGTATCTCTATTCTTCTTGGCTTTGTCAAGTGAAGTGAACTCAAACAAAAACAATTGGATAATTGATAGCGGAGCATCACGACATATAACTGGATTCAGAGATCAATTTAAAACCCTAGAAGAACACTCCACTGAAGAAGTCGCAATTGGAGACAACTCCACCTATCCAGCGAAAGGAATTGGGACCTACTCAATCAAATTGAAAACAGGGGTAACCTTACAATTGAAAGATGTTCTCTTTGTACTAGGTATCAAAAGGAATTTGGTCTCTATTTCAAGCCTAGTCAATCAAGGCTATCGAGTCACATTTCAAGAAGATAAAGTGCTAATATGGCCTAAAAACACTAACGTTAAAAATGCTATTTCTATAGGGTATAGGGATGGAAGCCTATACAAATTATGTAATAATCACAAATTAGCTCTATGTCATGAAGTATCAAACTCTAATGAACTCTGGCATAGAAGATTAGGACATCTTGGATTTAGCACTCTACCTTCCATAAAGAAAATCACTACAGGTATACCTAATCTAAAATCAAATCATATTCGTACTTGTAAAGGATGTGCTCTAGGAAAAAATATCAAAAGATCTTTCCCTCCCAGTGAACATAAAACCAAAGTTGTATTAGAACTCATTCACACGGATTTGTATGGACCTATGTCAACTCTCTTAGTAGGAGGATTTTCGTATTATGTGATTTTCATTGATGATTATTCTAGAAAAACCTGGATCTATTTTCTTAAACTCAAAGAATCAAATGAAGTATTGCTAAAATTCAAAGAATTTAAAGCATTAGTAGAAAACCAAACTGGAAAGAAAATAAAAACTCTAAGATCAGACAATGGGGGTGAATATATCTCTGAAAACTTTAAAGAATTTTGCATTTCTGTTGGGATTAAGAGGGAGTGTACAGTACCTTATAACCCTCAACAAAATGGAGTAGCAAAAAGAAAAATAGAACTATTATTGAAGCTGCCAAGGCTATGATGCATGATCAAAATCTTCATACCTCAATTTGGGCCGAAGCATCTAATACTGTAGTATACATCCAAAATAGGTGTCATCACTCAATCGTAGAAAACATTACACCTGAAGAAGCCTTTACACGGAAGAAACCAAATCTAAGTCTTTTAAGAATTTTTGGTTCAACTGTGTATGTTCACATTCCTAAAGAGAAAAGAACCAAACTAGAACCCTCTGGAAAGAAAGGAATATTTGTTGGTTACAATGAAACTACTAAAGGATACAGGGTCTACATACCAGGTCAAAAATCCATTGACATTAGTAGAGATATCAAATTTGAAGAAGATATTGCCCTTAAACTCTCTACACTTACAGAAGATGGATCAAATGAAAGTCAGAGGGAGAATATCATAGAAAATGATGAAGATCACACAATTGAGAATCAGAGGGAGAATGCCTTAAAAGATGATGGAAACTACAGAGAAAACATAACAGAAACTGATGAACTCCCCTCATCTAATCTTGAAGATGTTGAATTTCTTAACAATAAGAAAAGGCCACTATGGGCAAGAAATATGATTGAAGAAAATAATGTTGAACCAAATGAAATATTTAGAGAAAGTAAGAGAACAAGAAATCAGAAATGTTATCTTGCACTTATGGCTGAGCTTACAAAGTCTAAACCATCTAACGTTAAAGAGGTCTTAACATGTCAAGCCTGGAAAGATGCAATGATCGAGGAATATCAATCTATTGTAAAAAATGATGTTTGGGAGGTAGTACCAAGACCTAAAGGGAAATCAATTGTCTCTTCAAATTGGTTTGTGATGACCCTATTTTTAGCAGGTTGTTGCAGCGACCGGGTCAGCTCATCATCACGACCCTCGTGAGCTGATGCAGAGTTTTGAGGGTCCCAGTTGACAGACTTACTATTTATAGTAAGTCTGGACTTACTATTTTTAGTAAGTCAGTTGGTCAGTTTCCATTTCTGACAGGGCAGTACCGACAGTGGTCAATTCTCTAGACGATATTCAGTTATTCAATTTCTTGGACTGGGAACTTACTATTTATAGTAAGTCTATATTTGGCAATTGTCATTTATGGCAGGGCAGTGATGAGCATGTTGGTCAGTCAGTATGGCAGGTGTTGCAGGAATCATCGTCAAAATTATATTTAATAATTACTTGTATTAATTAATAACAATATGTTATTAATTAATATTAAGACGATATTATAATAATAATAATACTTTATTATTATTATAATGTTTTGGAAGTTTATATTAAAAGGGCAGTTAACTGATGATGGTTTTTGGGAAACTTTGGAGACCAAGGAGTTATAAATACAGGCTCATTTGTGAAGTAAATATTCTATTGAATATTGATTATTGAATTTCTTCTTGGGAATTGTTCCTACTTTCTGTGCCCTAGCCAAGGTCAAATTAGTTGATGGAAGACTGATTCTTCTTCATCTAATCCACGATCGATTGTCGTTGTATGATCGATTATCTCCATTTGATTGTTGATGTATAATCAATGGTTGCTTCTTCGTGCTGATGTATACGAGAAGTTCTGAATTCTGAAGCTGATTATTTTGAACTAAAGACTTGCATAAGAGGTCTGAATTATTGGTTCCATCGAATTGATTTGTATCCAGTGTTTGTATTGTTGGATGTGGACGGTGCATGCTTGAAGGTTGCAATTGCAATCCTCTAAATCGTAACAGTCTGGAGTGGATATATATATATGGAGCTGAGGCGACAGCAGCATGTTAGCCGAGAGGGCTCACACTAAGCCGCGACTATCTCCTTAGTATTGTGGGAAAGCACACTGAATTTGCTAGACACCAGCCGCCAAGACCTGGCTGTCTGAAGTATTGCTGGCCGTAGGGAAGTGGGAAGACCTAGCCGTATGAAGTGTTGTTGGCCGTAGGGAGTTAGAAGAGAAGGCCACGTGACAACAGTGGGGCAGGCCGTGGAGAATATTAAGGGGCTGCGTGAAGTAAGGAAGGGCAGCTGCGTTAGTTGCCATTCGCAGGTGGGAGTTGCATCCTTGCGTAGAGATCAGCAGTAGCAGCTGTCATTTGATACTAGCATTTCACAAGCGATTCCAGGTTCTTACTTGATCATTGTATTGTTGAATAAATATTGAATATCTAGCATTTTCCAGAAGGCTGAGGACTGCTAAAGATTGTTATTAAATATAGCTCTCCAGTGGGAGAAGTGTTTGTTATTAATAAAAAAAAAGGCAATTTCATACTGTTGGTTGATTGTTCTTGTAATTAAGTTGGAAGATATTATAAATTAAAGTAAATAGACAAATTGCAATCAAGAGCCAGTACCCGTTTTGCCTGCCAACAGTTTGACAAAATGATAATCACATGTTTTGCATAGAAATTGATGAGAATTTAGATGGTTTGAAGATGAGGCCAAGTTAGGTTCATCACATGGTTATTCAAAATCAAATATGCTTCAGATGGTAGTATTGAAAAACATAAAGCCAGATTTGTTGCGAGAGGTTTTTCTCAAAAGGCCAAAATTGACTACGAAGAAACCTTTGCTCCAGTTGCTCGATATACTTTTGTGAGAACTATTATCGCCATTGCAGCATCTAAAGGGTGGAAGATACATCAAATGGATGTAAAGACAACATTTATAAATGGTGTATTGAAGAAGTATACATAGAACAACCGGAAGGCTTCACCACTCATGACGGAAATAGTTATGTTTGCAAATTAAAGAAAGCCCTCTACGGCCTTAAGCAAGCTCCCAGGGCTTGATATGAACGAATAGACAGTTATCTCTCGAAGTTAGGGTACTCCACAAATGAAGTTGATCCTAATATATACTTCAAAATATCCAAAAGTGAAATGGTAATTCTAGTTCTTTATGTTGGTGATTTATTAATAACGGGAGAAGATCATCTTATTGCTAAATGCAAACAAGATCTCACAGACGAATTCGATATGAAGGATCTAGGTCTGTTACACTACTTCTTAGGCTTAGAAGTATTACAGAAGGAAAACTATATTTTCCTAAATCAAGGAAAATACACCATGGACATTAACCAGATTTGGCATGATGGATTGTAAACCATTAACCACTCCAATGAAAACAAATCTTCATAAGCTCAAAGATGAAGCCGCAGATTCAAAACCTACAGATCCTACATATTATAGACAACTAATTGGATCACTTATGTACTTGGTAAACACTCGTCCTAATATCTACTATGCTACAAATGTATTAAGTCATTTCATGTGCGAACCAAAGAAGATCCATCTAACAACTGCTAAACATATTCTAAGATACTTATGTGGTACGATTGGAATGGGCCTAAAATACGAGAATGTTGAGATACAACTCCAAGGTTTCTCTGACTCTGACTGGGCTGGAAATTCAATCGACTGTAAAAGCACTACAAGATGTTGCTTTAGTCTTGGATCAGCAATGATTTCTTGGTTCAGTAGGAAACAATCAACGGTCGCTCAAAGTTCTACAGAAGCAGAATATATGGTTGCTTCAATGGGAGCTCGAGAAGTAGTATGGTTAAGGAAATTACTATTTGGATTGTTCAGCAAGCCTCTAAAGCCCACAGTAATTCATTGTGACAATGAAAGCTGCATTAAACTTTCAGTTAATCCAGTCTTTCACAATCGTTCCAAGCACATAGAAATTCCTTACTACTACATAAGAGACATGGTAATCAGAGATGTTATCAAATTGATCTACATCAGTACTGAAGAACAAAATGTTGATATCTTTACCAAGCCTCTTGCAAAGTCGAAAATTGAGTACTTCGGGAAGAAACTTGGTATAATTAAGTTGTGATTAAATTTCTGAGATTAAATCTCATTTATATGTAAATTGATGTATTCATGAATAAATATAAATAAAATATTGCAATATTGTGTGTTTTGAAAGGTGACAATCTTTCATGTGTGAGGTCATTATTGTAAGGTGACGACCTGAACAATAGTTTGAGCCAATTAAGTTATCATTTAATCCAGTTCCAAATTGAGTTGGGGATTACGATAACATGTGCCTCAAGTTTTTGATCCGAAATACGTCGGATATCTCGACACCAATACTTATCACTAAATCCAGTTCTGAATTGAATCGGGGATTGTGATAACTCTTCTATCAAGATTGAGTACATTAAACTTGTGTCCCGGACTATGTCAGTTACCCTGATATTAAGTATTTAAGTGTTATCACAAAAATCCAGTTCCGAATTGAGTCGGGGATTACAATAACACTCACATCATGATATTCTCCCATTCAGATATCATGATTCTGGTCAATCCTCTCTTGCTAAGAGGGAGTGTTAAATTATAGCTTCGATCTGATTGACTAATCAATATACATACATATATATATATTCGAATGAAATTATATCGATCAGATTCAATATGCTTATGTTTGAATGAATCGACTTTAGTCAATTCATTTAATATATTTAATATGTATTAGATTGGATTTAAATATGGTTGATACCATATGTTACGATAACTATCATTGATAGTTATACGTGAGTATTGCAAGTGAAATCGACCATAGTCGATACCGATTATATATAGTGGTGAATATGTTACGATAACTATCGTACGATAGTTATACGTAACACATTATATATTAGAGGTGTGATACGATAACTATCGTACGATAGTTATACGTAACACACAATATACTGCCATAGTTTATATGTATAACAGCAATTACATTAACAAAAGGGTATGAATATGTAAGACATGACCCTACGTGGCTTAAGTCACGTACGGTCATGTCTCTACATAGACATGACTCTTATATCATATATAAACACAATCGTATGTGGCTGTGGAATAACATCAATTACAATGTGCATGTTATTACCACAACAACATATGAAAGACATATCTCTGCAAATATAATTCAGCACAAGATATATATATATATATGCTTAAGATAATATTTAGTGAACAGCACAAATAAAGAACATTAAATTTTCTCTAATAAAGATCTTTATTCCTTAACAGAATCCGTTGGCATAAATTTTGAGGCACTCAAAAAATTCCAAGGACGACCCAGTTGAGGGTTTAAAAAACCCACCAGGAATCTGCCAAAAAAAAAAAAAATTGACTAAAACTGAAGGGTCAAAACCCTAGTCAAAAATGCAAAAACTCTAGGCGGGTTGTTGGAGAAAAAGAACAATCCCCAGAATTTTAAACACAAACCAAGCCAAGGAGATTCAAAAATTTTTAATCTAAAAATTTCATAAAGAAATTAAAAAAATTCGAACAACCTATTTCGAAAGATAACACTGAAAATTTCGAGAATGAAATTATTGTTTTTCGAAAAAAAATAGCTCTGATACCATATTATGGTAAAATAATAAATGTGTTATTAAACAGAGATCAAGAATGATCTATATATACAAGTGTACAAGAGAATGTTTCTATAACGAACAAAGAGAGAGAAATAGAAACATTTTGAAGAGAGAAATAGAAACAAAAGGAAGTTTCCATATTGAACAGAGAGAGAATATAGAAACATGGAAGAAGAGTGACCATTAGAATAGAAACAAATCTACGGAAGACAGAGAAACATAAATAGAGAGATATTTAACTCTAATAAAATCATGTTGTAATTTGAGGACAAAACAGGTCAGCCTCCTTAAGGGAATAGACGCAACCCTTCAATCATGCCTCTTGAGTGCTATAAATAAAGAGCCCATTGTGCCTTAGACACAATTCAAAACAAAGCAAAGGCAAATCTGATTAAGAGGAGTTCGAACTAAGGGAGATATAGGCGAAATTCAAGGAATTTAATGGCAAAATTCAGATTTTAAGGCGACTTGAATCTGACAGGTGCGAATTTGGGCAGAAAATTAGAGGTAAGAAAGGTGAACTTATTCCAGACACGAGCAACTTTGAGCAGAAGTCTACCTTTAGGATTGAATTTTGTGTTTGACATTCAGAGTTGCATTCAGGTCTATAAGTATGAAAATCAGAAGTAAAACTCACAATCCAGACACCAGCAACTTTGAGCAGAAGTCTACCTTTAGGAGTGAATTTTGTGTCTGACATTCAGAGTTGCATTCAGGTCAATAAGTGTGAAAATCAGAAGTAAAACTCACAAATTTCTTAAGTCTGATTTTTGTAAGAAAGATGTATGCATGTTTTCATGATTATTTTCTTATAAGGTATTTTTCTTTTAAATCAAATATTTTCTCTTTGTTTACAGGATACACGAAAATGATGTTCGAGTGAGGAAGGAGGGAGAGCATTCACAAATTAATAATTATGCAAGGAGAGAAGAAATCAATATGTTGGAGGAAATTAACTCAAGGATCAAGTTCTAAAAGAAGATGACAAGGGATGGAAAATACTGCACAAGTGGAGGAATGCTACATGATACTTTGATTTCCTTCGGAAACCCAAGAATCAACATGATCACCACAATGAAAATCAAAGATAAAGATGTTCAAGATGAAGAAACATGATGAAGACAATTTCAAGGCTGAAGAAAGTCAAGGGAGATGATCATTCAAAGGCGAAAACGACCATGAAGATCAAAAACACAAAGAAAATCTGCACAAGTGAAAAGTTATTCAAAGATGGAAACGTTGAGTATCAAGAGATATTACTCGAAATGCAAAGGAAGATTTCAAAACAAGCAAGATGATGTAGTATCCACCCATTTTCGATCAATCGAATGATTCCACATCACCATCATGTCTAGATGCATTGAATTTGCCACCAAGGAAGAAGATAAGGGAAACATGCTTCTAGATGAAATTTGTTATTATCCCATGTGGCAAAGAATTTTCCTATTCGCCCATAGAGGATGCTCTATTTATTATTGTCTAGCATTTAATAATTCTAGGTGGTAGTTGTAGCAAACACTAATTAGGGTTACTTTGAATTATCTTGGCCATTGATCTTGAATCAATATGAGCCATGGCTGAAATTGAACTCCTATATAAAGGCTTGCTCATTTCATTTGTAGGAGATTTTGTGAAATTGTTGCTGAAATACTGCCAAAATAATTGCAAATTTGTTGAACCTTGGTGAAGACTTGTGTTAATTTGGGTGTTAGCATGGTTTCCTATTTGTCACTTCGTTAGAATTTGTTTATGTTGAATAGTTGAATGGAAGAAATTATTGATGATTAATGGTGAAACCTCTTATGTTCATACCATTTGTAGTTAGTTGATTGCAAGTTGCAATATATGGTTAGTCTGAACTCTTAATCAAAGTTTAACTTCAATTACTCCATGCTCATTGATTTGCATGTCTTATGGTTTTAATCTGTGGAAGTGATTTGAAAATTACTACATGCATCATCCTTTGCGTAGTTGTCTCATTTGGCGAAGCAAGGATTGGTTCGGTTTCACTAAGTCATCAATACTTTCTTGAATTGTTAGCAATAGAGTAGATTCATAAACCATCTCTTTTGCATTTTATTTCAAAGGCCCCAGTTAGAATTAGTTAATTGCAAAATCAATTGTCATTTGAAGAAAGGTGATAGATTTCATGAAAGAATAGCGTAAGTCCCCTTAGTGATTACTAGCATATCACATCATTAAACTGTGTTGTGTCCAACATAAAGTCACACATACACATTGTAAACCTTGGGGTTGCTTCATTTGTGTTGGAATTATGGAAGGGTGTTTACTCAGAGGGGAGGGGTGAATCAGTACCCTTAAAACTTTTACAAATTAAACCTTAGTACTTATTAATTGCATAATCGACCATTGTAGCTTTTCTACTTCATACATGCAATATCATAGCATAAATGGAAATGCATGTAAACAAACATTGAAACATTCATGAAACTTATTTACACATGACACAAGTATTTGATAACCCACAAAGCTTCACTATCTGCAGAATGGAAGGTGCATGTTAGGGCTACAAGTTGTGATCACTTCTAATGATCTTACCCTGTTAGGAGTAACATGTCAGACTTGTTAAGTCTACTCGGTTTGGAGATTTTAGCAACACAATGTATGTGTGCACGCACTCAGTTAGGAGATTTACATAAAGACTGTTAAGTCCACCTTGTGAAAGGATTTTGTTGTTTGCTACAATTGTTAGAGAGTAACAAAATATATGACCTAATTGCTACAATCTCAAATTGTTGATTACAGACACCAGCAACATTGACCAGAAGTCTACCTTTAGGAGTGAATTTTGTGTCTAACATTCAGAGTTGCATTCAGGTCTATAAGTATGAAAATCAGAAGTAAAATTCACAATCCAGACACCAGCAACTTTGAGCAGAAGTCTACCTTTAGGAGTGAATTTTGCGTCTGACATTCAGAGTTGCATTCAGGTCTATAAGTGTGAAAATCAGAAGTACACAAAATATATCACCTCATTGTGATGGATAATACCTCTGTTCTACTCGGTAGCCTTGTATGTAGTTCTTGATAAATTGAATTCTTCTTTATCTGTCCTTGTGCATGAAACTTTCTGTTTGATCCATAGATGTCCTTAGCGGCTACAATCATCATGTTCTTGATTGATTATTACATCTATATATACAAGATTTTGACCTAATTAGGTTTCACGCTTTTCTTGAAAAACTCTAAGATCAAAGGTTTACAACTTGACCTTGATCTCCTAGTTTGCATGAATACAATCAATTAATTAATTACATCCACAATTAACACTTTTCTTGATCCACAAGTAACAGTTATCCAGCTAAGCAAAAAGCTATTTTAAAGATTAAAGTGTTTTAGCTGACATGTAGATAAGATCCGCTTTTCTCGGTGAAATGTTGTCTCTCGGTGTAGACTAGTGCTTGGTGATGTCTCTGTAGACTGGTGCTCGGTGATAGTGCTATCGCTTGGTGTTCAAAACATTTCGGTGATTATTGCGCTCGGTGAATGCTATCGCTTAATGAGTGTTGTCGCTCAGTGATCATGATCGACCGACCAAAACTGTCTGCTTGTATACTAATGACAACTTCTGATCCTTTATGGATTATCAATCTCCCCCTTTGGCATTAGTATCAAAAACTGATACGTACAGTATATACACCAAGTGTTTTACCTTTTCAATGACTCCCCCTATGTGCATGCCTCGGTAAGTAGAAACAATGTATATACATGTTTCCCCCTTTTTTGAAAGTAATGACAAAGATGTATATGTTACAGCTTGTCAAAAATGTGTGAATGAGATTGTTGAATGGCTGCCATCAGCTTTTCCCATTTCTTTTTCAAGCGCTCTAGGGTCATTTGCTCCAAAGTGATTTGAGCGTGCATGTCATATATACTCTCTGTTACTGACATCTCTGGGGTGGCAATTAGAGTCTTTGTCGTAGTCATGTGTTAACAGTAATGTGAGATTCGGTAGTAACATGCCCTGTAGCTTGGTTACTTCATCTCTGATTTTGCTTTCTGCCTATTGTAATTTAAGTCTTAACCGTTTAGATTCTACAATCTTTTCATAATGCAGTTGGAATGCATTTGGCTCGGTTTGTAGACTTAGTGCACTAGCTTTTAGATCTGCATCTATCTTAGCTATTTGTTCACTATGCTCGGTAGTGAAGTGCTCTAGTGTGCACAACTTTTGAACTAGGGTAACTACTTCTGAAATAACAGGTTCTAATGTAGCTACTAGTTCAGAAAGTTTCACCTTATTTTCTCCCACTTCTTGGCCGATTTTCTTGGTGAGTTTGTAGTGATACTTCTCTTCTACTCGTTCCTCAATGACCTTCTCAGCGTCTGCATTCTGTTGTGTGATTGCCTCGGTCAATACTGCAAGTTGCTCAATGATGGGTGCAGTTTGATCAATTTGTGTGTCAGGGACTACTTGCAATAGAATCTCCTTTGTTGTTTCTAGGACTTGTGAATTTTTGTGTTCCATTTTGAGCTTGTCCTGTTGTGCTTTCCTTTTACATAGTTCTCCATATCTTGTCAGTGACTCGGGATCAAGTGTTCTTGGATCACAGTCGAGTATGTCTATGATCTCATCGAGTGTGACGGGTGCTTTACTCTTCTTCTTCTTCTTCTTCTTTTGAATGTTGCTGACAATAGGGGAATGAGGTACTATAGCAAGAGCCTTTTGTTGCTTGGTTTTTGTCATTGATTGTTTGGGAGGTGTGGTTCCTTGGCTAGGTTGCACAGTCTGTACCTGTTGGTCGGTTGTAGACATCTCTACTTCAACCTTTTCTTGACTTGCAGCCTTGTCTGCATGTCCACTGTCCTCGGTCGGTGCATCACTCGGTTTGTGCTCTCCACTGTTATCTGTCTTCTCCCCGTGTCCCTCACCTTTGTCCATTGGTATGTTTGCTTCAGGCTCAAGTGTTGTCTGCTTTGATTCAGTCATTATAATGATTGTTTGCATCAATAAAGACATATTACCTGGTACAAGTGTTTGTACAACATCATTAGTGTCCTTTTCATTTGTTCGCTCGATGGCAATATTGACATCTTCATCAACCTTGGCATCATCATCAGAATCTCCATGAGTTATATCTTGTATAGTTATGTCTGGTGTTTCCCCTAATGACTGCAATATTTCAGGAATATCATCCATTACCTTACTTGCTTCTGTGGTTAGGTCAATGGGATTGACATCCTCGGTGTCGTTGATGAAAATGTGCTCGGGGCTCGGTGTGGCCTCCTCCTCAGTGTGAGCAGTTTCGGTTATAGTTGGTACCCGCTCGAGTGGATTAAAGATTTGAATCCAAATCTTATTGCTCTCTATGTCAATATCCTCTAATTTGTTCTGCAATACTTTGTATGCTTTGGTTTTGGCAGAAAATTTCTTTGCGTGCTCCTTCATTGTTGAGTCAATTTCTTCAATTGTTGAATTGGGAATGAATGTAATTAGGGATCTTTCTCTCATCTGTTTCTCCATGTGCAATGAATATGTCCACCTAGCTGATATCTTGTCTTGCAGCTCCTGTGGAATATGATTGCCAAATTGTACAGGTACATATTTGTAAGCTACCATCATCTTAATGATTGCCTCTTCTATTTTGTTCTGATCCTCGGTAGACATAGTTCCCCATTGTCTAATCTTATGATGTTGTATACTGCCTGTGTTGACGATTGACTCTACAATTTCGTCAATTGTCTTTGGTATTTTGGCCTTTTTTGCTTGGATTCTTTTCTCTTTCTCAGCTTCTTCAATATCATCCTTGTCTTCTCTTCCTCTTACATATCTCTTTCGTTGTCTCGATGTTGGTTGCTCGGTTGAGGCTATTCTTTTCTGATATGTTTTTATTGTGCCTTTCTTCAATGGTGGTGAGTCTTTAGTTGTTTTGCTTCTTGTCCTAGATGCAGCTGTTACTTCAGTAACTTTTGTTTTCTTGGCCTGTGGTGGCTCTGCATCTGATTCTGTAAACTCTGAATCACTTAATTCTTTACTTTCACTGACAGGTGTCTGTTCCTCGGTGATGTCTACTGATTGTTCCAACTCTTCATCAGGTACCGAAAGTTTCTTCTTAAGTATTTTCACCATTTGTGTTTTCTTCTTTCCTATTTTCTTGACTACTAAACCAGTCTTTATTCTTGACTTGGCTTCTTCATATGTCCCAAATCTGCTTAAAGATTTGTCAACTGGATCATTCAGCAGTGCTTCAATAGCTCTTGTAGCCAGATCTATGTCAATTTCATAGTCTAATGGTGGTAACCATGTTGTTCTTGGGATAGCAGGTTTGATGAGTGTAGTGTCAATGTCAACTACAAAGCATATCCCATCCTTGTATTGTTCAACCAACTAGAGAGGGATTCTCATCCTCTTCTACATCCTATTCTTGAATGTAGTAAAGTATGCATCCAATAGTGGAATGAAATTATCTCCTAGTGATTTAATGTAATCACTGATTTGTGTTGTGATAGGTCGATTTGTGTCCCAAGTGACATTACCGATAGAAGGAAAGAAATTTTGGAAGTAAAAGAATGTGCATATCAGCAGATAACCGAACTTACATGTATTAGATCGGGCTGATCTAATTGTTCTCATGTTTTCTTCCAGCTGTTTCAGTAGTAGCTCGGCTAGGTCAAGTTGCACACCTTTCTTCACTATCTTGTATGCAGTGTCGACTGCTCCACAAGAAACAATGTTCATTTTGCTTGCTTGAAAGATCTTGTATCCAATCACATATGCACCAAATTTCATTTCAGGGTCGGTGATTGAATTGAATTTCGGACCTCTGCCGTCCCACACGGCTCCATTTAGCTTTTCAATCTTGGGGCGTCCAGGGTGTCTTAGGGCTTTTGCTTTCTCAGTTATCAGGTATATCACATCCTTTGTGATTGGCTTGGGTTCATCTAACCACATCTTTCCATCATGCACTCAGCTGAGCACAATGCGAATCCATTCTGTTTTGAAGTCTTTTGGGAACAGTAGGGCATTGGTTAACCCTTTCACTTCAATGTGCTTGTACTCGTCCTTCATGTTACCGTCCTTGCATAGCTTCTTGTAAGCTTCCTCAAGCTCAAAGTCTCCAATCTCTGCAACCTTGCAGTGGATGTATGCACGGATGTCTTCAACCAGTAAAACCCTAGGTAGGATACTCGAGAATGCTCCCTTGTCGTCGGGTTGAGCAGCAACCTCAGGACAAAACTTGTAGTTAGGTTCTTCACAGGTTGAGTTCTTTATTAGAACGACCTTGTTGTCCTTTGCCATCTTGATCTTCGAGGTTCGTGAAGTGGATGCCATTGTTTGTTAATTTAGGGCTTCTTCATAAATAACCTGTTAACTCGGTAAGTTTAGATACTCACTAGATTTGTGTTGTGAATGCTTGAGATCTGTTCGAGTAGCTTTGGAAGTGTTGTGAATCGCTTCGCAATGTATCGCTTTGAATCGCTTTGCAATTTGCTTTTTAACGCTGGGTCAACGAATGAGTTGATGTTGCCCTTTTTATAGAAAAATACCCTAAGTGATGCATTAAATGCTTCACCTACCACTCGATCGACGAAACAGAGATGCTTGGTCAACACACCAAAGTCTTCAGCTCAGTGAGTATACACTGCTCGGTACATAGTGTCAACTCGATTGTCTTTCACATGTTCACCGATGTGCAATTTAAGCTCGATTTATATTGATCGACCAGACTAGATTCACAAAACATAACATGCAATACCATAGTGCATCTTTATTCATGCTAATTTGGCATATTCTCAATGAATATAGGAACTAATGTAAAATACAGCTTCGTAGAGTGCAGTTCCATACTTACTCGTATTGCTTAGGTGGGGGTGGTGGTATCACCTGATCCATTGGATGAGGTGTCACCAACTATAGTGCTTGATCCAGCATTATCATTGTTTGAAGCTCTCCTCCACATTTGATTTCTCATTCTCATGATGTCTTCAATAGTATTTCCATTTGCAAAAGTGCTTGACTATGTCACTCGGTTTTTGTAGTCCTTACTTAAGTGATTGACCTTATGACAATGTAAGCATGTCATTCTAGGGTTAGTCCAGTTTCTAGATCTTCTTATCCACTTCCTCATACAGTTAGCAGCTATATGTCCATATCTACCACATGTGCAATTTACCCAAGTGTTGTAATCTCAAACATATGTATTACCAACTCTTCTCAATTGATATGCGTTTTCTTGTTCTTTAGGTTTCCAGACTTGCTTTATCTTTTTCCTGCATTCATGAAATGTGTGGTCATGCATGTTGCAAGTAGGACAATGTTTTTCCATGTAAGATTTCTTCTTTAGTTTGTTCAACTTAGATCTGCATTCATGTGCTTTGTGTCCATGCTTGTTACAGTTATAACAATTACCTATGAATGTAGAAGTAGTTTTAGGAATACCTTTTGTTTTGCTCTTGCAAACATATGATGTGTGGCCTTGTTTTCCACAGTGATTACATGAACGCTTCTTTGGTCTCGGATTTGTGTAGACATTCCTTTGATCAGCTCGGTTTGATGATTCTCCATGCTCGATATACGCTAAACCAATATTGTTGTTGAGTCTTCTTTGTCCATTCAGAAATTCATCCATTCTTTTTGTACTGTCTTCAGCTTTCTTGATCATATCATTATGTTGTTGTTGAATCTTCACTTCATGCTTCAGTTTCTCATTTTCTTCTTTTAGTTCACCAATAGCTTCCAATTTTCCAGCAAGTTCCATGTTCACTCGGATGGCCTCATGACTCATAAGAACTATTTGATTGGTGATCTCAAGGTGATGTTCAGTAAGTCTTTGTATCTCAGATTCTTTCTCTTGCAACTTTTCAGTAATCTTTCTCCTATCATCAATAGCCAAGGTTCTTTCTTGTTCAGCTTGTCTTGCATTATTCATAACATCAATCATTCTTACCATTTATGTCTCTTGACCGATCTGCAGTACTTTCACTTGTTCAGTCAGATGTTGATTGATTTCATTTAGGTCTGCAATGGTTCCTTCAGATGTGTCGGATGTACTACCAGATCCAGATCCAGATGAATCAAATAGGTCAGGTATCTCTTCTTCATGATAGTCAGTTTCATTGTAGCAAGATGCCATGACTTTTCTTTCAGCCAATAACTCTTTCATTTTGTTTCTTGACTCTTTATATTGCTCAAAGAAAATTTGTATTTGCAACTTCTGATTCTCAATATTTTTATCAAGCTTATACCTTTCCATTGTAAGATCTTTTCTCTCAAGTGATTAAACTTTTCTAAATAAGAGAACTAGCTCTGATATTAATTGTTGGAATAATGGAAGGGTGCTTACTGAGAGGGGAGGGGGTGAATCAGTACCCTTAAAACTTTTACAAATTAAACCTTAGTACTCATTACTTTCATAACCGACCATTGTAGCTTTTCTACTTCATACATGCAATATCATAGCATAAATGGAAATGCATGTAAACAAACATTGAAACATTCATGAAACTTATTTACACATGGCACAAGTATTTGATAACGCAAAAACCCTTGTTAGAAGGTAAAAACTGTGGTGGGGATGAAACCTACAAAGCTTCACTATCTGCAGAATGGAAGGTGCCTGTTAGGGCTACAAGTTGTGATCACTTCTGATGATCTTACCCTGTTAGGAGTAACATGTCAGACTCGTTAAGTCTACTCGGTTAGGGGATTTTAGCAACACAATGTATGTGCGCACTCGGCTAAGAGATTTACATAAAGACTGTTAAGTCCACCTTGTGAAAAGATTTTGTTGTTTGCTACAATTGTTAGAGAGTAACAAAATATATGACCTGATTGATGTAATCTCAAATTGTTGATTACAGATCCATTAAGTACATAAAATATATCACCTCTTTGTGATCGATAATACCTCTGTTCTACTCAGTAGCCTTGTATGTAGTTCTTGATAAACTGATCCATAGATGTCCTTGGCGGCTACAATCAACATGTTCTTGATTGATTATTACATCTATATATACAAGATTTTGACCTAATTAGGTTTCACGATTTTCTTGAAAAACTCTAAGATCAAAGGTTTACAACTTGACCTTGATCTCCTAGTTTGCATGAATACAATCAGTTAATTAATTACATCCACAATTAACGCTTTTCTTGATACACAAGAAACGGTTATCCAGCTAAGCAAAAAGTTATTTTAAAGATTAAAGTGCTTTAGCTGATGTGTAGATAAGATCCGCTTTTCCCAGTGAAATGTTATCTCTCGGTGTAGACTAGTGCTCGGTGATGTCTCTGTAGACTGGTGCTCGGTGATGGTGCTATCGCTCAGTGTTCAAAACATTTCGGTGATTACTGGGCTCGGTGATCACTGTGCTCGATGAATGTTGTCGCTTGGTGAGTGATGTCTCTCAGTGATCATGACGACCGACCGACCAAAACTGTCTACTTGTATACTAATGACAACTTTTGATCCTTTATGGATTATCAATTTGATCATACATTGGTTACATTGTTTAGCATTTGAAGTTAACTTGTTCAAAAGAGGATAGGTTATTTAGTATTCTATTTTGCATGTTGGAGTGGTCACAAAACTCAAATCAACAAGACCTTTATGAATTATATTTCAAATATTATCTAACATGGTTGCAGGAACTAAACTAGAACTTATGTTGATAATTATACTACATTCCTTATTTCAATTGGATTTGTGATTTTAGGGCATGATCCAGGATTATCTGAAAAGGGGACATTACATTTTGTACTATGGGCGCAACTATTCTAAATTGTATGTACCAAATAAGTAACCCATACAGTTCTGGAGTATAAAACTAAAAGAAATTAAAGAACCTTCAGTCATATAGGTTGAATAGATATGCACATGTGATCTATGCCAAGAATTTTCTTACTTGTGCATAAAGTTAAACAAAACACTAATCATAAGGGGTGTAGGGAATCACATGCAAGCTCTAGGTCTGGATAACTGATCATCAAAAATCTTAAGGAATCGTACCAAAGTTTACCATACACGCCAATAAAATCCAGACCTAATCTAGTTACATCATGAACTTGAAAATAACCAAATAAAAAAGAAACTAGAATTGAGTATTTAAATTCAACATTTACAATGAATGTTCGTCATTTTCAATGTTAAGTGCCTCTTGTGTGTGCACATATCGGGAATCAACTTACTACGGATTTCATCCTTCTATGAATTAAATTTAAGGTTATGTTTTACAGAACTAGCAGACCTATCTTGTTTAAAGATAACGCTTTTCACATAAGTGTGTCTTCATCCTTGCAATAAGATAGATTTATTCTGAAGCTCAGTATAAAAACCAGTGCTCTCCTAACTAAAAAAAACATATACAACACACAGATACTTATCTCAAGATCTCAATAGACCTACTTTTCTCTTTCATTCATATGAATACAAAACTTGGGTTTTGATTGATAAAATTCATAAACAAGACACAGAAAACAGTTTCTGTGACAAGCAATATGCAAACAAAATTGAAAGCAAACCAGTCTACTGGATAGTGTTCTGCACCCTCCAGAGTCTACTGAACAGTATTCTAGACCCTCCAGAATAAGTTATTCGGCAATATGTGTAAGCAAATTTGAAAGCAGAGAAACAAAGTAAGAAAATACTTGGAGTGAATAAATTCTAAAGATTAACATTATGGAAGCTGCCAAAAATATGTTTTTGAATCCTTAGCTTATCGCCTTCATCATCCTCTATATTCAATATTTTGAAAAGGGAATGGCAATTTAAAACTGAATGACTTCAAAGCTTGCATACAATTATTCAAAAGCTTGCATATACAATACTAGATGACAGCCATATAGATATCAGATTTTACCAACCAGTCCAAGAAGTAGTTCTGCCAAGACACAGCCCACTGACCATATATCTATTGCAGTCGTATACTCTGTAGCTCCAAATATAAGTTCTGGAGCTCTATAATACCGCGAACAAATGTATGAAATATTGGGCTCTCCTTTCACCTAATAACTAGAGTTAGTAAGGTCCCTGAATCACACAATAACATAAAAACTATGGAAGCATAAATCATGGATGTATGCTAGAAACAAGAAATGCTCACCAACATTTTGGCACTGCCAAAATCACATAACTTGAGTTGGTGGGTATGAGGATCGACCTTAAGCATTTCATAAAATAGACACTGTCAGCTGTCGAGGAAATAAATCAAACTGCACAAGCAATATGCAATAAAATATCTTACCAATAAATTTTGTGGTTTTATGTCACGATGGCAAACACCAATAGCACCATGAATGTAAGCCAGAGAACGACAGATCTGATAGGAACAAGTCTCAAATAAGAGATTAATTGTCTTGCCAACACATTGGACACAAAGACGATAAAATACATATCCTGGCAAGAAAACATTTTGCAACAAAGCTTGCTCAATCATTAGACCTACCTGGTAAGTATAGAGTTTGACATATATCAATGGCATCCGTTGATTCAACCTACTGTAGTATTTTGTAACTCGATACACTGTTTCAGGAACATACTCCATCACAAGATTCAGGTATAATTCATCTTTGTCTGTAGTTGAAAAAAAACAATGTTTGAGTTGCACAATATTAGGGTGGTCAAGCATGCGCATAATTTGCAGTTCTCTGTTCTTGTATCTCTTGTCCTGAAGCACTTTTTTTATAGCAACAGGTTCATTGGTTTCCAAACACGTAGCCTGTAAATAAAGTTCACATACAGTAAATTAAGAAAATGACTAAATTATTTTTAATAACACTTAAATTAAAATGCTATCAGCCGTGCACTTCATATTTATGAAGCATGGAACAAATAATACTGCTTCAACACACCTGGAAGACAACGCCAAAAGACCCAGTGCCCACAACACGTTCTGCCCTATATCTGATAGTCTGAAAAAATTCCATGTGAAGTTTTTCTTAGGATCAATGACAGAACTTTCCACATAATGCACCCATAAATCTACACAAACATCCTTACCCACATACAATAACTCTCTTAAAATATAAGAGGTGCAACAAGCTGATTTCTTGAGTGCCATGCAGTATATCTTAGAGCTTGTCTTTCAGAAAAAATCATATAAAATTGTCCCCAATTAAAGTTCTGTAATTTCCTTATTGTATATTTCAATGCATGATGCGCCCTAGGGAAACATTTAACCCCAATATAAATAACTTTAGTCAGCTAAACATTGGCATCCAGTTAAACATTACTAACCTTCAAATATATGGAAATTAGTTATGAGCCGTAATATAATACAGCCACATCTTCCTCTGGATTAAATAGCATCCTAAAATATTACAGAAAATGTATGTTCTATATGATAGAGATTAAGAAACATAATATATTATTATATTATTAACCAATACATTCTTTAAGAAATATTTAACAGTTGTCTTATTAACTGGAGCACATCACTTCATAGCTTTCCCCAAAATACATAGTTACCACAAGACAACGACTGGGACAGATAAGGAAGACAGAGACAAGTGTCAATAATCCATTTTCATTTTCAAAACAAAATGCAGACAGCAAAATGCAAAAACAAATGTTCCTATAATTTAATTCTAGTAAAAAATAATTATTAATTATCCCATGGATATGCACTATTTTAATAATGTATAAATTTAAAAAAAAAGTAAAGTATTCAAAGTTCAAACAGATGTCAATGAAAGCAAAGGTCAATTATATTGAAACTTGATAATCACAACCAAGATATAAACAATTATATCTTAAACCATATTCACCTGGAAATGGCAGATAGAAACCCGGCCAGAAATTCCATTATTTCACAAACATTGAACAGAGGTCCAAAGAGATGGATATATCATATTTTCAATCAATTGATAATATTTCAAAGCATGTGCACATCTTAAGCCTTATTTTTAATTCTCTTTGTACTATTAACTCTTTCGGATTCAATAAGAAAATTTCCTGATATAAAAAAATTGAATTGCAAAAAAAATCCAGTAGTGCATTTCTTTAGTTATTTTAGATTTTGTCAAGCTCAAATTAGCACTTCAAGAAAACCCAGCATGATTCATATGATATTTTGGAGAAAATATTTAAAGAAAATTCCAATTTCCAGGGGATGCTTCAAGGAAATGTATAGAGATGCAAAGAAACTTTGTCTAAATCTTCTTAATGTCGGGAGACATCCCGTAAGGGTTTCCAAGATGGAGATGTATTTCCTATACAGGAGATGGGTACCAAAGGTCAGGGTACAAATCTCTGAGTAATTATGCAAAAATATGAATACATTGTTTGAGGTAGCCAAGGCCAATAATCTGTGCTGATACTATTCTGGCTGGTTGGGCAGAAGGCCAGAGCTCAGATTACCTTGTTCTACTTTCATCACCAAGGAGTCCAAGGACAGAAAGCATCACTTACCTGCCTCCATCTCATAAGCATAACAATTGTGACCATTCAAAGTTCAGCAAGTGAAATAACTCAATAATCTAGCACCCAGTAGGCTAGCAGATTGTGAAGAAAGCACACCATCAAATTGAAAAGCTACAATGGTTGAAACCAAATTCAGCAAAAAAACTTGGTGTTAAAATTCCCTCAGAAGAAGAATAAAAGGCACTAGAAGACTCACAAAAGCAACCTGTCAAATTGATGGATTGGATGCAACAGAGATGTCCAGAAATTGGTTTGATAAACAGATAGAAATGAAAGGTCTAAACAATTTCAACATGGTCTTGAAAATGTTTTAGCATAGGAAGCAAGATAAAAATGTGTTTGAGCAGCCTATGCCAGGTGCAAATCCTGGCGATTTCACAACATAGTTCACCTTGATTGTACCCTGCAGTTAGGAATACTTATTCCCAAATGAAAAAAGAAAGAGAAGCAATGTCAAAAGGTGAAGCTAAAGAGATTTCAAGAATAAAATGAAGAAGCAAAACCTATAACTAGTTTTAATAATTACTGTAGCTTCAGATGATAAACATTGGCATCAGTCATGACAATGATACTGTAAAGATATATCAACACATATAGAACAGTTAAAAAGATCTTATGCAAGTTTTTGGAAATTTTTATTGTTCCAAATGAATTGATAAATAAGGAATAAGATCTTACTTGTCTATTCCAATTTAAACTGCATCTTATGCTAGGAGTTTATTAATGATTTTTTGATATTCAAGCTAGTTTCAAACTAAATCACCAGATCCCTCAAAAAAACCACCAGATCTGGGTCCAGTTCATTCCCTGTCCAGGTTTGCAGTCCAACCTGCTGCGGATGCAAGCAGAGCATGGACTCTTGGGCTTGGATTTGACCATTTAAATCCATGAATGTAACTGTGCAAATCTAGGGTCCAAATCCCACACCCAGGGTAATTTCTTTTTGCTGCATCTTTGCACTGTGTTTTTTGTTCTTGTCACCACAGTTCACAGAAAGAACAAATATAACACTCAAAGACATCAAATTTCCAGTCCATAATGAATAGTGTGTGGTATTTCTGGAATCAACTGTATAAATGGCAGAGAACTTGTACAAATGGCACCATTGCAGTTAGGAAGCTGAGCAGAATGTAGTAGGAAAACGAACTTTCCCCGACGCTTCTCGTTCTTCCACTTACTTCTCTATCGAATAATGAACAATGAGTATGTGAATAAAAATGGTGTTTTGGCAATGTTAAACTTATTATTGTTGGTGCTGCTGTTGTTTTAAGTTAGTATGCTGCTATTTCACTTTTTCCAAATTTCCTTTTTGTCCTTTTTTTTCGTGTGGCCAATTTGTGCAACTTTTGGTAGGTTTTATGACTTGCCTTTGTAGTGTAAGTCATGGAGTGTTACCTGCTGCATTTCACTCTAAAAAGCAATAATTACTGGCTTCCAGTGTTACCCCGAGTTTCCGGGATGGGGACGGCAGGGGACAAGGGGACGGGTTTCTGGGACAGCAAATATTTTTGCCAATTTTGGGGACGGCAAAGGGGACGTCTATAAACATAGGAAAATTTTCAAATATATAAGGAAATTTGCAAATATACATTACATTCATATGAAAATATGGACAAAGCATGTCATTTAAACATCATAGAACCTTAACATACAACATTTCAATGCCATTTAGTAAATAGTAACTGATTGAATACTCAATATGTATTAACTATAGTCTATTATGCATAGTAATGGGGTGGGGACGTCCCCAAGCCGTCCCCAAGTCCCCGGGACGTCCCCGTTTCGGAAACTTGGGGATTTAGGCCGGGGACGCGTCCCCAGGTAACCCTGCTGGCTTCACATTAATTAAAAATAGCAAATACTTTACTTATTAGCACCTTTAAGTGTGTACCACATTCATATCATGGGTTTTAATTTTTCTTTCTTTTACAGTTCACTAGATTTTAGGCTAGACACTCCCACCTGAAAGTGACATGAACAGAGCTCTCAGTGGGGTTCACATAAAGGGGGTTACAGATTTTAATAGTGAGCTTATTACAAACTTATTAAATCTTTATGGTTATGTAATAATTTGTCTTATCTGAACTAAATTCCTCTTTGTCTTTGTCTTTTACCTGAAACTATTACCTGGTACATCTCTCTTAAAAGAAATAATTACTGACTTCACATTATTAAAAATAACACATGCTTTACTTATTAGCGCCCTTAGGCGTCTAGGCATGTACCAAATTCATATAATGGGTCTAATTATTATTGCTTTAACAATTCACTAGATTTTATCTTAGACACTCCCACTTGGATGAACTCTCAGTAGGGTTAACATAAAGGGGGTTACATATTTTAATAGTAAGCTTATTACAAACTTACTAACCCTTTATAGTTAATTAATAATTTATGTTTTATCTGAACTTAATTCCTCTTTGTAGGCTAAAATATGCTTATATTTGTGATTTTTAAATGCTTTTTGTATGGATGAACACAAAATGTACCCAACTCCATGGATGAACACAAAATGTACCCAACTCCCCAAAAAAACTGTCGGATCAGCACACCCTGACCCAAACCAGTAACTTAGTTTTCGAAACATTGTAATTTGGAAAATCAATCGTTAGAATGAAAATTGCCTAAATGAAGATACTTAAAGAAAAAGTTTCTCCCACAAATTTTCAAAAGTTTCATTTAATAAAGAAATGAATGTTTTTTATAATGTTGACAATAAGACCTCTAGACTATCAAGATATAAATGCTAGCAAAATAGAGAAAAGCAAGTGTATAGAAAACTGAATAAGGAATTGATTGCACATATGAGATACGTTTGCATTTTACAAACCAGGCAAGACATTGCAATCATTTTTACTCAAGAATGGGATGAGTTTGCATTTCTCAAACCAAGAAATAATAAAGTATACAATGTTATATTAATGGTCATTAAGGTTAATAGTTAGTTTATTAACTAATTTCTATTTTCTTAGTTAGATAACATAGAATCTTTCATGTTAGTCTTTTAGAAAGTTTCTATTTTGCTCTGATTTGTTTCTCTTTATAAGGAGACTATGTATCCATTTGTAATCACTCGAATATCAAACTATCAAGTTTAATACATGGAATCAAAGCGGGTCTAGGTCTAACTCCCTCATGGAAGGCCCAAGGTTATGTGGGTTGCGTGTATTTGAATGTTCTTGCATGTTGCTTGCATGTGCTTCTTGTGAGTTGCATGTTGCTTGCATGTGTTGTTTTCCGCACGAAGTGTTTTCTTGTTTTACCATGTGATGAAGTTTGGCCATTTTCTGGGGTATTTTACCACGCAAAGAATGATGTTTTGTAGCATGAAGGTTTCTATCATGGGTTGTTTTGTTTGCCACAGCAACGACCTATTTTCTGCAGTGTGAGGGTTTTGCATGATTTTGTCATAAGAGTCATGGTCTTTGGGGTTTTCTAATTTTTTTCCACAAAAATCATGGATGGTGGGTTTTTATAAATTTTTCCCTCAAAAAAATTATGGTGGGTTTATAACTGTCCCTAGAAAAAACATTGTTTCATTTTATTTTTTATCCTCAAAAATCGTTTCTAGGTTTTGCATAATTTTGTCCTCAAAAATCATGGGTTCTCGTTAGGAGGGTTTTCTATTTTTCTCCACAATAAATTATGTTTGGATCTTTTCTTATGCCAGCTCTGATACCATGTTAAAATTGTGATCAGATTTAAGGTAGAGGAATTTTAATTTTATTTCTTATTTCTAGATATATGATGAGCCCAATTCCTAATGATGAAACTAGAATAGCTTTTAATTAGATTTATACTTCTGTCTCTTTTAAATCTAATGTGAATACTTCTCTGAAGATGCAGATTTATATGAGAGAGCAATGTTCAAGTAAGTATAATATCTTGCTTATATATGAGAAGGTATGATATATATATATATTTATTACTTGCTGTAACTTGTAATGGCACTTATTGATTTATGTGTTTTCCAAGTTACATTTCCAAGACATGTCTCTACATGAACAAGGTTCATGTAGGGACATGTCTCTACGTGAGACATGTCCATTAACAACTTTTTAATGGCTTAATCCTTAAACTGATCGCTCCAGAATATGTATAACCACAAATTAATAGTGGCAGTCATTAGCAGCCAATATGAATATTGATTGACATGTTTGCAATGACGTCAATGATCATATTGACCGATATATATATATATATGCAATGTCACCGATATCCATATTGACTGCGGTAACCACAGTCGATACGGATATCGACTGTGATTGGTAGATAATGTAATGCACAGACTATCGATATTCATTGTCAATGATATCTTTCATTTGATTCGACTTATTGACATCATAGTCGATACATAAAAAGATATTTGGTCGATGCTTATCGACATATATTATTATCATTATTTAGTAATATGTGATAAGTATTTATTAGATAAATAACAGTAGTAATATATAATAATATATATGTATATATTAATATGATCTCATATATATATATATATATTAATCATATATATAATATTTAATAATGCTTCATAACAATAATATAGAGAAGGATAGGTATCAAATGCTTAAGGCCGATAGGCCACTTAAGCATTTGATTTCATCGATTGGATTTATACAACCGAAGCTACAAATCATTAACAGAGAATACAGATCGTGTACCCCCCTCCTTGACAAACAATATTCAAAAGTTCATCATGGATTAGGACTAGTTGTTCAATTGTTGCGTACCTCCTTCCTTGAGAAACAATATTCAAAAGTTCAACATGTTAATGGAGGAGATGAGACAAACATGGATAAGGACTAATTGTTCAACTGTCGCGGATGGGTGGATTGATATTTGACATTGGCCACTCATTATTATTATTACATGCCCTGCTGATATCCGACATAGGCCACTCATTAATATTAAGATATTGATTTTTCTAGGAAATTTATGGATGATGATTTCGAGTTTTTCCATTGTTAAGGAGGCCATAGAGAAGGTTGGGTCTTCTAATGTTGTACAAGTTGTGACATATTCAGCATGTATTTGTAAGTTAGTTGGTTTGATGGTTGAGAGCACTTACAAACATACATTTTGGACTCCATATTCTGTACATGCTTTGAAGAATGCTATGAAAGACATTGGCAAAAAAGATAGAGTGAAGGTAGCAAATGCAAAGGCTGGAGACGTACAAATGTTTGAATGTAGCATCACATTTCGCTTGCACTATTCCAATCCTCTTCAAAGAAAAATATTCCTCAAACCGGTTAAGACTTGATATGTTAGCTATTTTATTTTGCTTGAGAGAATGTTGAAGGTGCAAGGTGCTCTACAATCCATGGTTGCTTGTGGAGACTAGAAAAGGCAGGCTCAAACAAAGACAGGAGAAGGAAAGGTGGTGAGAGAGAATGCTTAATGACACGTGTTTATCCAATATCAATAAGAAAAATTGTTTGAGTTTGTACTTAGTTTTACTTTTTAGTTTAATTTTTTTATTTTGAAATTTCATTATTAATGGTGTTAACGTCCTAACTTTTTATTTTAGAAGTTTTAAATGTTGCTTACCAATATATTTGCTCTATCATATCACTTGTTGTGGGGGATATAGACTCTCCTAGTCTTGGATAGATCTATGAGACTTTTGATAGCATGTTGATCACATGAAGCAAGCAATATGTAACAAGGAACCTAAATTGCAATTCTTTGAGGAGCATATTAGGCCTTCTATCACAAAGAGGAGGAACATAAAGTGCATCCCTCTTCATCTGGCTGCATATGCTCCTAATTGGAAGTGGTATGTACCCAGGCCTAGCCGATGCTTCCTTCTAAGGATGGCGAGTTGATGGAGGGTCTTACGGCGACCCTTCATTAAATGTATAGCACTGAGGAGGCAACCATACTTTGAGTGAATGGCTTCAATTTTTTGATCTTCACAATCCTACACTTAGCAAACCAAAGGCTAGGACAGATATGGCCAATATTTCACAAAAATACCATTGGATGGTGAAAATTTCATGGGAAAGACACACCACAGTTGAAACAACTTGCTATTAATTTACTCTCACAGATTGTCAATTCCTCTACTACAAAGAGGAATTGGTCTGCCTATGGCTTCATCCACTCCATTAAGAGAAAAGGGCTATCCTCAAAATGACCTGAAAAACAAGTTGCAGCTCATAGCGTCTTGACACTTCAAGTCTAGTAGACTACATTGACAGACTCCAGCAGCACATTGGGATGTTCATCCTAAAGATGTTGGGCAGATTGACGAGGAGGAGGTGCAACCAAGAATGGTCAAGCTGCTTTTGGATGATCATTTAATGTCCCTTTTTGGGATAACCCTAGAATCAAAAGTTCAATTGAAATAAGAGGTGCCATATAATTAGAATTATGACTTTACCAATAAAATGTCTTTATAAAGTTAAACCTTGGAATGGGTCCCACATACATGTTAGATAAGATATGTAACTTAACTCAGAATATCAAATATTTCTATAAGGCCCGTTTGTGGTCTCTTGTTGGACATTAATAATTTATCTTATCTTATCTTATCTTATAAGGGTTAGGGTAACATATAAATGCATATATACTACTAATAATTTCAATCTATTTAAATAAATCATGTAATAGCTCTTGAACTTAAGGAGCCAAGCATCAATAGTTCCATTCCCATAATCAGCCATAATTGGGGTTGGAGAAGAAGCGTGTTACAGTACCCTAAATTCATCACAACTAAGCTCAAGAGCACGAAGTATACAAACTTGACCTCTTGGCCCCAAGTGGTAAAAGCTCTTGTGAATCCACCATAAGGTGGGGTAATTAGAAGGGGAATATGTATCTGCTCCACCAATCATGACTCCACAATAAAGCGCCCCAGATTCACCACAACTAAGGCCAAGAGAGCAGAGCATCCAAACTCAACCTCTTGGCCTCAAGTGGCAAGAGCTCTTGTCCATTCAACATGAGGTGGACTACTTCGATGGAGAATACATATTTGCTGTCCTTATAGAGGTCCTCCCTAGCCTTTACATGGTGGCTTATAAGAGATTTCAATAAATAAATGACTGCAAAGATTAATTGCTTCATTATAATAAAGGATACATAGACTACATATACAATTAAGGATACATAGGCTATATATACAATCACAAAATATTGAGAGACTACATATATATAATCAATCATACAATCAAGGATACATAGGCTATATATACAATCACAAAATATTGAGAGACTACATATATATAATCAATCATATCATTATCTTGCATACTACAAATGAATAAGACTGTTTCTGTCTGCAATAAATTGCTCTTCTGAGTGAGTGCGGGTTATATAATAATCTCAGATCTGATCAATATATATCTATTTGATTGCTGGTGTCTTATAACAATCTGATCTGCTCTTCGATGTCTTCCCTCAAATGATGATCTGTCTACATATATATATATATATATATATATATATACACTAAGAGGGATGGAGGAACATGTCTCTTTTCTGTGATGTAATGTCCCCTAGTGTAATTTCTTAAGAATAAGGAACTAATAACTTACAATTCAATTGCAAGAGGCTTCTTTCTACTTTATAACACAAAAAATCCTTTATAAATCTTATATTGATGATGGTTGATACCACTTACTATAAGAATGATAACTTATGATCTGCTTTATCATTGATTATCCTTAGAATATACAATTGATACCACTTGTATTATGATAATCTTAATCACTATATAATATTCAAGTATTATGGGATGCAAAGAATATCTTTTATATTCATATTTGCAATTTGTATCTCTTGTTGATAAGATAAGATGGAGAATCGTTGCTGTCTCTGATATGACTGAGGGAATCATGCATTGATGATCTCTGTTATACTCTGATCGGCAAAAAAAAAAATTGAGAAACTGATATGCAATTACGTGTTTAACTCTGCTATTCCTGATACGACAATGTAAATTGTGCTGTAAGTCTCCTCTCAATTGCTTATAGCTGTTCCTGATATGGCAATATAAATATGCCGTAAGTCTTCACACTATGGCTTATAGCAATTAAGATGTATTGCTGTTTCTGATTATACTTTAGAAGTATGCAATGTGATGGTGCAGTTCCTAATTGATATCCTTAAATATATGCGACCGTATTTGCCAAAAGGCAACTGCTCAAATGAGTGATCCAATTATGGATGAGTAGAATAAAAGAAACAATTCGATGATTCTTGAAATGAAATCAAACATCTTTAAATATCTATCTTCATGATGAGAAATGTCTCTTCATTGCACCCTTTGTGTAATGATTAAGAGATCTTTCTTAATAGCACCTTTTCATGAACAATTGTTATTTGTCCTAATCACTGCCTTAAGTATAATCGATGTTCATTAGTTTGTTTACTTCACTTGCAATTATTTAACTTAACTTCCATTAGGTGGCGATAGAGGATATGCTTTCTTCATGTTTGATATAATCATCCTTTTGATGAATGAACTAGTTAAGCTTCCTTCCAAATCGATAATAATTAATGGGTGATTATGATGATCATTTGACCATTTTGAATTTATTATTTTTTTCTTTGAGGGAGGATAAGCTATTTGTTTTCCTTTGTCAATCATTCTATCAATATCTTATTGTTCTCTTATGAATGCCGTTATTTCTTCCTCAGACAACCCATTCTTTCTTGGGCCCTCACACATTCCAATCCCTTTCCTAGAAGGGTTCATAAAATGAATTTTCACTTAAGAATACAAGCTATTAATTATGTATTACACAAATTACACTTCCAAACATATCCCCCACCTCCTAGAACTTGTTCAATCCTTGTAGTGTCTCCATAGAGTAGATCGTTTATCAATTTTGAATCTTTGGTTTTCTCCCACACCCGCCGAACTTTGAATACTAACCATTCTTGCAATCTGATTTCTTGCTATTACAAGAAATAGGTCCATTGGACAAGGCATTTAAAATGGAAGCAAGAGATATTGCTAAACAAAAAATTGCACATTGCATCTATGTCAATGGTCTTCCATTCAACTTGGTGAGATCGCCATATTGGTGGGAAATGGTGACAGCAATCAATCTTGCACCTCCTGGTTTGACAAGTCCTGGGCATGAAAAGGTATGTACCACCTTATAGCAAAGAGAGAAGAAATTTGTAGAGAACCTGCTGAAACCAATTAGAGATTCTTGGGTTGAATCAAGAGTTTCTATTGTTTCTGATGGATGGAAAGATTGCAGAAACCGTCCATTGATAAATGTTATTGCGGTGTCCCCCAAAGGAACAATATTTTTTAGGGTGGTTGATTGTGAGGGGCAAGTCATAGATGCAGAGTACATTTCCAAAATCCTCATTGAGTCCTAGAGATGGTGGGTCATGAGAATGTGGTCAAAGTCATTATAAATAATGCAAAGGGATGTAGGTGCTTTGGTTGAGGAAAGATACAAACATATTTTTTGGACACCATGCACCCTACACTCCCTCAACTTAGTGATGCAAGCAATTGGTACTCAAATAGAGTGGGTGAAACAAATATACCAAGAGGGTGAGAAGATCCAAATGTTTGTGACAAACCACCAAATGTCACAAGCAATTTTCAGAACTTTCTCGAGACTAGAATTGTTGAAGGTAAATTTAATTTTTTTGTTTAATTTTATTTGTCATTTTCAATATGTATATACATTAATAATTTATAGTATTTTTTAATGTGTTATTTACATATTTTTAATGTGTTATTAACTTATTGACATGATCCTAAGTTGTTGAGACCCGATTTGCATCTCATACAATTGTTATGAGATGGCTTTGGAGAAGCACTGGGTCAAATGGTTATTAGCAACCAATGGGGTGTTTGCAGGGTTTTTTTTTGTGGCAATTTCGCCAATTGGCGAATATCTCCCGTCGGGGCTCTTGATTTTGGCGAATAAAAGACAAGTATAGTGGTCGGCATGTTCGCCCGGATTTTATAATTGTTTGGTCTCATGCACCACCCTATCACCCATCTTTCTATGTAAGTTATTGTATTTCTATAGCACGTTCGCCAAATAAGTGTATGTTTTCTAAACTATATATTACTATTATTGCCAAGGATTATTGGCATGTCTTTATCGACGGCCACCATTCGCCCACAACCCATTGTCCCAAGTCAAAGATTTATTTGCACTAGGACCCAATTCGTCATGCATTATACAAAATCTTGTCCTAATTCCCCGCCATATTCACCTAGGAAATTACACAAACCATGTTTAAATTACGCGGGGTTTGCCAAATATACTTGTTACCGTTTTCAATATTCGCGTCGCTTCACCAAAATTCCAAATAAGGATTGGTATAAATAAGGATTGTTTGAAGAGATTTATTAGTACATAATTTAGTCGATTCTAAGCTCTCAATTACGATCGGTACCAAACGGCGAAGTTTCTTAAACAAGTGAAATTTTATTGCAGCCTTAATTTGTTGGAGATGTCACAGTCAAAGTCAAACAGGAAAAGGACTCCTCATGTGGAGAAATCGAAGAGAGGCCATCGAAATGTAGAGATATATCTTCCTACTTTGGCGGGGGCAACCGCAATACTACTAGTGAAAGTCAAGAAGGTACATCATCACAAGAACATGTACAACTACAACGTTCACAGCATGCACTAGAAATTGGACAAACATCATCACAACTAGTGGTACAACTTCAAGATTCACAACCTACACAGGAATCTAACGGACAAATTGGGGAACCTGATATCTCAGATCACGCAGTTGCGGAACCTAATATCTCAGATCACGATGACCTTGAAGAAGATTTTCAGGTAGATACCCAGGATGATTCAATCAACTTCAGCGATGATGATGATGCAAGTAAGGGGAGAGGAAAATCCAAATCAAAAACTAATCGGCAATGGGAGATGTCGAGGAGATTTAAATTCAATTGGGTGACAAAGTATCCATTCATTGAACCAGTGGAGAATCCAATTGAAGGTGAGCCACCAGTAGAATGCAGATGTAAGATTTGTAGTTGGAAGTATAACAAGGAAAAGAGGTTGAAGCTTAAAGTAGAGACCATAGAGAAACATGTTGGTAAAGTTTACGAAAGTGATATCGTAGATGGTAAGAAAAAAACAGTGGTAAGATATAAAACAAAGGAGCAATGTCAGCATGCAAGGAATGCAGAGGAATTTTATATGCATCAGAAATTTAAGACGAAGCCTAGTGAAGTTAAAGGTTCTATTAATGCTATTTTTGCAAAAGCAAGTGAAGTAGAAGAATGGGGAAAAGTTGTTCAGTTAAGTATACTTTTCATATTTTAAGCAAAGGGCATCCTATGACAGACTTCCCAGAAATGAGTGGTTTGTTACACTATCTAAAAGTTCCTAACTATCCTATCACTCATTGGTCAGTAAATAGTGGATGGGAATGGGCAAGTTGTATTGTTGAGGTTGAAATAAAGGATGTAAAGAGAAAAATAAAGGAGTCAAACTTTATTGCATTGTCCTTAGACAAAGTTACGGCATTAGATAATATGTCGTGGGTATGCATGCATGTTTATACTGTACAGAATAATGTCCGCCAAACACATCTACTATATGTTGCAAAAATGAGGGACAATGCGACAGCGGAAACTTTATTTCAGTTAGTAAAGAGTTCTTTAATTGAATATGGAGGTATGGATGAATTGACAATAGCGAAGAAGTTGATCTGTGTTGGAGCGGATGGAACTTCAGTAATGGTCTTTGTGCAAAGATGGAAGCTTCTTGTTCACCATAAGTTATTGGTATTCACTGCATGGCCCACAGAATGAATCTTGCTTTTAGAGTTGTGAAGAAGTTTGCTTCAGTAAATAAGGTTGAAGATTTAATCAGAGAGTTGTACTCACATTTTTGTCGAAGTCCCAAACGATTTAGGGAATTTCAACACTTTGTTGATGGAATTACCAATGGGAACAAGCTTCTTACAGATGTTGATACCAAATGGATCAGGAGATTTAGCACTAGCAGTTAATAGGTACTTTTTGAACTTAGTATTGTATCCCAATTCCCATCATTCATTTTAGAAATGCCCGAATGTTGTTGACAAGTACAAGTTACAACTTAATGTATTATGTCATTGTCAGATGATGTTAATTGTTTCTGCGAAGGCATTTAATATTGAAATTTGATTTGCAATTGCAATTTTCAACTTACTGTTTTTAGATAAAAAATAAAAGAACAAAGACTATTTACTAAACTTATTAGTGCAGTATGTATCGTATCATTATTCATATTAGAAATTCATGAATGTTGTTGATAACTTCATTTCAGATGATATAATGATATTTTGTGTTTCAATAGCATATAACAGAATAACTCAACTTTCACTAACAGAATAAAAGACTTTCTATTTCCAGATAGAAAACAACAGAATAAAAGACTCAACTTTCAAGTTTCAATAGCATACATACATTAAATTGGAAAACAGGAAAATTAGATAAAGCACAATGTGTTTTGTATCAATTTCCAATACAATAGTTTAGACCAATGTTTGTAGGCCGGTCCACACAAACTCTGTTGGCACAACAATTTGTTTCAATGTATAGTGACACGCCTGCAACTTCGTCAGCAATTCATATTTGGAAGTGTGACTTGACAGCAATGTTGCATCCAATACTGCATTCAAAGTTCTCGATGGTTTGATGAAATTCAAGAATGTGTCAGGAGATGTGTCGTTAGTAAGCAAGCGTAAATCAGACTTCATTTTGTCTTGGAGGCTTTTTTGTAGGGTTCTCTTCTAAGGAACTTATTTGATGCGTCAAAACCCTTCGGCAAACCAAGACTTTCCAAATTGGCTTTCCTTTCTTCCATCTTAGCGATCTTCTGCTTCGCTTTGTCATCCAATTCCTGTGCTTCCCTTAGCTTCTCACATTTTTGAATGATACTTGATACCTCCAGTGAGGCATCCAAGCGGCTAGTAATTCCCTTTGACAAATAACTATCACTATTACTGTAGAGTTGTTGCAAAATTTCTTTTGCATTATTTTCTTTTGTGACATCCCTGTTCCGTTCAATGTTGTTATGGAGCTTCAATAACATACTCTCAAACTTTCAAGCATTTTAAACCACTCACACAACCTGTCAATCCTCCCCATTATTTGCCCCCAAATGTATTCTTTTGTAAGCTTCACTAAATTATTAATATTTTCTGTGGAAATTTGAACTGTATTATTTGCCTTACTCGGTTCTTCTGCCATTTTTTCACAATTTTTTCTCTCTTCCTCTACTTTCTATTACTAATGTTTTGCTTCAACCGCGTGAGAGTCCAATTGCTTTTGTAATTCTCAGTTTGTGTCAGCAGTACTCTCCACGATTTTATATAATTTTTGTGAATAGTATTTTTCTTCCTCTAATTTTGTAATGGTTTCATCCAATTTTCCCCTCAATTCCTTCAGTTCTGCCTCCATCTGTTCCTACTCTATTTTTGGTGACGTAGAGGCTGATTTTTTCATCCTTTTATGTAATTCATTGAACTTGTTATCTAATGCTTTCCTCTTTGCTTTTTCATTGGCCAAGTTTGCCCATAACTTTTCTATATTTTTCTCGAGCTTACTTTTCTCTCTCTCCATCTTTAGCAGTGCACTAAAGACCACTTGGTTGGTCGTCTTTGACACACTAATTTTATCGACATTTTTAACCTTGGAAAATTGATTTCAAGGGTTCTAACTTGAAATTCAGATGGATCTATCTGACTCTTTGGTGGGTTCCCATCTTTTTGGGGGGGAATAACAACCATGAACTCCATATCTTTGTTTGGGTCATATGTGGGAAAAACCTTGTTCGATGCAGGTTGTTCCTCTAAAGCTGCAATAAGGGCACCACTCTTCAATGTCTTCTTTTTTTCCTTACTCTTATTTGTTGTTTCTGCAAATTTACTATAGAAATCATTTTAACAAAATTATGGGGTTGTTGAAGCAATTGAATGTTTGAAAGGTGAAACAACACTTGCATTGATGTACGCCCCTCGAGCTATGCATGTGTATCTAACTTATGCAGTTTGAAGATTATCAGTATCACTATCCATTCCTCATCTGCCAACCTTTCGCTTCTTCACATTGCCTTGATCTTGGGGATTCTGTATAGTATCTACCACTACTGGCCTCTTCAAAGAGATATCTTGTTGTTGCACTTGTTTAGTACTACTACTCAAACCTATTCCATCCCCACCAGTGCCAGACTCAGTAGCAGTTGATTCCCCAGTCCCACCAGTGGCAATGGCTATGGTTGTGGCTCCTGATTTACCAATCCCAGTCCCACCAGTGGCAGTGGCTGTGGTTGTGGCTCTTGATTCACCAATCCCAGTCCCACCAGTGCCAGTGCCAGTGGCAGTGGCAGTGGCTCCTGATGAATCTAATGAGACATCTCGAAGTCCAAGGCATGCTCTATCACCATTTTTTCGTGGTTCTGGTGTGAAAATTGGAAGCTAAATGCCTTCTCTTGTGGAACCCAAACCACTACCTTGAAAACCCATTTTTTCCACCATGTTTGCCCCTTTGCTATATTTTTCTTTGTGGTGGTCTGTGAGTGGTTGTTACTGTTGGATTAGCGTCCATTGCAACACATTATGATTCTCATCATATTCATCACTTCTGTCGTATCCTAAGGTGGGATGCTCTAAATTCCACAATTTGCTAAACTCTTCATCCTCCTCGATGTCATCAACATCTGCACTGGTCTTTGGTTCACCAAGATTCTTCCTCATAGTCCAGAAATCAGTCATTTTGGTACAAGTCCAGTATCTGTCTCTACATTGATGCACTATTCTGTTTGGAATAGCTTTTGTTGATGGATTAGCATCTTTTTGGTAGAAATTGTAGGACTTTGATGTCTGTGTTTGCAATGCCCTAATTTGTGATGAAAATTCTCCATCTCTTTTCTAATGTCATCCCAAGAATCCTTGTTTTTCAACTTTTCTAGCAATGGTTTACTTTCATGTTGAAATAAGCTTGCAGAGTTCCTATTAGCAACAAGCCTTGTTTGAATGGTGTTAACTAGATCATACTTCCAGTACCATTCTACATCAAATTGAAAAACTTCAAAAAAAAGTATTTGCCACTATGAATGCCCTTCTCTCAAATGTCAACCCTCCAATTGACAAAGGCAAGGAAGGGAATATGTTGGTCTTTGACTGGCCAGTTGTAATGAGCCTAGCGGGCTCCTAAGGTAATTTCAAATGCAAGTTCTAAATTTGTTCGATGCTGCGATTTTTTTACTGATTTGCAAATAGATTTGAAAAATATGTATATATCTATAATTTCCTTTGTCTTAAAATCACAACTTCTTCATACATGTAAAGCATTACAATTAAACAACCTATTTCACTGTTTCGGAATTCTGGAAATTAAACTCATTTGCCAAGATCAAATCAATCATATCTTTCTTTCATATACATTTAACAATTATTATAACTGGTAACAAATCCACGCCTCATATATTTCCTTTATCATCTAATACTAGTAAAGTTGTTTAAATAAAGGAACCTGCAAATCATGCCTTGTGTTTGGAGTGGTTGCACGTGGTAGCTGACTGCTTCTCTTTCCACACGCGGAATTATATTCCTTCCTTCAACCCGCGGCTACAGGCTGACTGCCTACCACCACCCTACGTGGTGCCACACAGGAGTAACTTGGCTTAGGGGAAGCCACGCAGGTGGGTGTCCTATCACCACCAAAAAACGGCACTTCCAAAGTCCCAACTCTGTCGTCGAGCCCAGTCTCACAACAATGAAGACTTCGATTCAGAATAAATCGAAACCTCAGAAAAAAACAGCAGCTGTTCAGAATGTAATTACTCGATTCCCAACCAAGAGCAATTGTAATCAAAAACTGTAAGGCTCTTCTCTTCCATACGCCAAATCGACCTCTTCAGCAGGTCTCAGTTCAATAATTTTCAGAATTGATTCTTCCTTCAGACACAGGCAAAATAATATGAAAGAGAATGTACTTGGTTATACAACAGCAACCAAGGAGAGATTAGCTTTAGAAGAATCAGTCTTCTAGAGGCTAATTTGACCCTTATACTTCAGCAAGGGCACAGATTTCAGAATACCAGGAACAAATCCCAATGCCAATTTTATATAAAATATATTCGATGATCAGCTTCACAAATGAGCCCGTATTTATAATTCCTTGGATGCCAAAGTTTCCAAAAACCATCACCAGTTAACCATTCTTCAATATGTCAACTTCTAAATCATTATAATAATGAAGTATTATTATTATAATAATATAACCTTTTTATTAATTAATAATATATCGTTATTAATTAACATAATTAATTATCAAATATAATTTTGATGATGATTCCTGCATCCCCTGCTGTAACGACTGATCAACATGGTCTTCAACTGCACTGCCAGAAATAGTAACTGGCCCCAAACTGACTTACTAAAAATAGTAAGTCCAGATATGCGATAATTGGCAAACCTGACCACTAAGACCCTCAAAACATCCTGTCAACTCACGAGGATCGCGTTGATGAGTTGACCATACTCAGGCTCCCAGAACCTACTAATTTGGGGACATCACAGTCCTCCCTCCCTGAAATTGCTTGTCCTCAAGCAATCGCAATCTAGGGTGCTGCATAATATCCTCGGGTTCCCAAGTAGCATCCTCGTCGGGTAACCACCTCATCGGGTAACCCCTGCCACTTAACCAGATACTCACGGATAGTCCTCCGGCACAACTGTCTCTCACGCACATCCATAATGGCCTTCGGTATCAACTCCAGTTTCCCCGCATCATCCAGGGGCGGTAATACAGCAGAAGGAATCACAGTTCGGCCTAAGGCCTCCTTGAGGCGCGAAACGTGAAACACATTGTGTACTCTGCTATCCTCAGGTAAATCCAGCTCATAAGCCACCTCTCCAACACGCCACACCACGCGAAACGGCCCATAATACCGTGGCTTGAGCTTTTCTACTCCACTCTTCCGGATGGAAGACTGCCTATAGGGCTGCAACATCAGATAAACCATGTCCCCAATCTCAAAAGAGTGGGCTGTCCTCTTTTGATCCGCATATTGTTTCTGCTGATTCTGTGCTCTCTAAATATTATCTTTCAATGCCCTCATAATATTCTGACTGTCTTGCAATAACTCACCTGCACTGGGCACTCTGCTGTCACTGCACAGTAAATCCACAAAAGTTGAAGGATCGCAGCCATACAAGGCTCGGAAAGGGGACATTTGTATGGTCACATGAAACGTGGAGTTATAACAATACTCGCACATGTGTATCCACTTAACCCAAGCCCTCTGTTGTGATGAGACATAATTCCACAGATAGACTTCAACCCACTTGTTGACAATCTCTGTCTGGGCGTCAGTCTGTGGATGATAATTGGTACTCGATGTCAACTCTGTACCACATAACCTGAAGACCTCCTGCCATAAGTGGCTCATAAAGCGACTATTTCGGTCACTCACAATGTTCCGGGGTAGGCCGTGCATCCTAAACACTTCCCGGAAAAATAAATCTGTCAGTTGCACCGCAAAATTAGTGGTGATAGGGAAGAAATGTGCGTACTTAGTGAGCCTGTCCACTACCACGAAAATACAATCCCGCCCTTGGGCTTTGGGTAGCCCCACAATGAAGTCCATAGAAATACTCTCCCATTTCTACTTAGGAATGGGAAGTGGCTGTAACAACCCGACGGGGTAAGTGTGCTCTTGTTTATTCTGCTGACAAACAGAGCACTCGCGAACATATCGCTGAACATCTCCCTTCAGTCCCTTCCAGGTAAACCTCTCTCGAATCTGCCTGTAGGTTTTAAAGTATCCTGGGTGACCCGCCATAGGTGTATCATGGAAAGCCCGAAATATGACCTCACTGACCCTTGATCCGACCACAAGAAAAATCCTACCCTTGTAAATGATCAACTCATCCACAAGGGAAAATCTGTCATCCTGAATACTGTCATCAATAAAATTTGTTGACCATGTATCCCTGGCATACTCGGCTAGAATCAAATGCCTCCAACCCTCGGAAACCTCGGTGAGCGAGCAAAGGTGGGGTCTTCGTGAAGGGGCATCGGCAACAACATTCTAGGTCCCTTTGATATAGGTAATATCAAAGTCATATGACTGCAATTTACTCACCCATTTTTGTTGCCTCTCATTAAGGTCTCGCTGCCCCAGGAAATGTTTCAGACTATTATGATCGGTCTTGATACAAAATTTACTCCCCACTAAATACTGTCTGAATTTGGCCAATGCATGCATAATGGCCAACATCTCCTTATCATACACATTGAATGCTCTCTCTGGAACCCACAGTTTCCGACTCTCAAAAACAATGGGATGGCGATCCTGGGATAATACTGCTCCTATACCCTCTCCTGAAGCATCACAGTGTAAATTAAAAGGCCTCGAGAAATCTGGTAATGCCAAGACTGGGCAAGTAGTCATAATGGTCTTGAACCTCTCAAAGCATTCCTGCGCCTGAGCGGTCCACTGAAAAGCACCCTTACGTGTCAAGTCCGTAAGGGGGGCAGCATGTTTAGAAAAACCCGCCACAAATCTGCGGTAGAAAGCACATAATCCGATAAACCCCCTCAACTGTGTCAGGGTCTCAGGCGTGGGCCAATCTAAAATGGCGCGGACCTTATCAGGATCCATATGCACACCATCTGCAATAATAATGTGACCCAAATAGAGTAGCTCCATCATCCCCAGGGCACACTTAAATTCCTTGGCATATAAGGAATCCTTCTCCAAAATACTCAATACTGTACCAAGGTGTGCAACGTGGTCGTCCCAAGTCTTACTGTAGACTAGGATGTCATAAAAAAAAAAAAACACAAATCTCCGCAGCTGGCTATTGAACACCCTGTTCATCATGGACTGGAAGGTAGCTGGGGCATTTGTCAAACCGAAGGGCATGACAAGAAACTCGAAGTGTCCACGGTGACATCTGAAAGCTGTCTTCTCGATGTCTTGTTCCCTAACTCGGATCTGATGATAACCCGACCTCAAATCTATCTTTGAAAAAAACTGTGCCCCGTGCAACTCATCGATCAGCTCGTCAATCCGAGGAACGGGGTACCGGTTTTTAATAGTCTTCATGTTCAACATCCGATAATCAATACACATACGCAAGGTGCCATCCTTCTTCTTCACCAGAACAACTGAAGAAGCAAAGGGAGATTTGCTCGGCCGAATGTGTCCCATCTCAAGCAGTTCCTGTATTGTTTTTTCAATTTCATCTTTCAGTCGTTTCGGATGTCGATAAGGGGTGATCATAATGGGCTTAGTGCCCTCCTCCAACTCTATGATGTGCTCGGTTCCCCTATCTGGAGGTCTACCCGAGGGTAAGTCTCTAAACACCTTATCGTGTTTAGTTCTCAGCTATTGAATATCAGGGTGATATGTGAATTTATCTAAGTGCTCTAATGATGGCATCAATCTACACTCAACTACCCAATCTATCTCATCCTCATGTCGCACTAAATGATGCATCCGCCTAAGCAAAATCTGCTTCAGCCCCTCATCTCTGATGGCCTTAAGTACCTATGGTTTCCCATCCAAGATAAACCTTATCTCCATCCTCTTTGTACTGATATAGATGTCCTTAATAGTATGTAGCCAGGCCATCCCTAAAACCAAGTCCGTACCACCCATATCCACCACATAAAAATCTACCTTAAAGGCATAAGTACCCAGTTTAACTGGTAAATCAGCAACCATCTTATTACACTTAAGAGTGTAACCGTCTGCTACCTGTACTCTCAACCCCTCGAAATCCTTTGTCTGGATACCTCTCCGAGTCACCAAACGAGAGTCAATAAAATTATGTGCGGCTCCAGTATCAAAAAAAGCAGTCACCCTCTATCCAGCTAACAGACCATGTAATCTAAAATCCCCCTCTTTTTTCATACTGGAAAGATATGCCACCTTGAGGTTCGATGCATCAACCTCATCCTTTGTGTAACCATCAGCTCCCTGAATGCCCTGACCCTCTTCAGTCATCTCCTCTGTATACTCAGGAACATCCTCATCATCGTAGAACCACTCCATCATCCTGTGCTTACCCTGAGGTTTCATAGGACAGTTATGTGTAACATCATACGGACCCTGGCAATAGAAACAAAGTTTTTTCCTTCTTAAATCATTAAGTGTTTCCTGATCTAAGGGTGCTGCCATAGGACGCTTAGAATCTGATTTTTCTTCCCTTCTTGGGGATGTCCTATCATAAGATGGTCCTAGAGGTTTCGCAGCAAACTGTCTCTTTGGTGCAGAAGACTCTAAGTCTCTAGCCTTCTTCATGGCCTCATGTAATGATGGGGGATCTAGGGATTTAACCCATCCACATAATGGTTCAACTAATCCCTTTAGGAATAGCATCACCCTCCTCCGCTCTGAGATATCGTACACCATTACTAATATGCGTTGAAACTCACTAATGTAACCCTCTAAGTTGGTCGTTTGCCGTAACTGAGCCAACTCTCTCAAATAGACCTCGGGGTCTTTTTTTCGAAGCGCTCAATCAGTCTATCCACAAACTCTTGATAGACCGTAATCTAGTCGTGATGTAATGATCTCAGTCTATGGTACCACCAGTCCTGTGCAGTTCCATCTAAGTGCAGGACTGCAAATCTAATGATGTCCACCTCGGTCATCGGACACAGTGCAAGGTAGGTATCGAACTTGTGGACCCAAGCTCTAGTAGTGACCCTACCACTGCCATCAAAATGTGCTAGCATCATCTTGCTAGCTACCTGTCTCAAATCATTATGTCCCACCCTTTGCCTATCCTGTGCAGGTCTTCCCCTCACATGCTCTCGTTTCTAGGTCGGATATCTGTCAAAGTTTAGATTTTGTTTCAAGGCTGGAGGGAGGGCATCCCATTCAGCATAGTGTGTGACTATGTCGTCAGCAAAAGGGACACTCTCGTCATCAACACTGGCTGTATCAGTCTCTGGCCTCATAATTCTGGACCCTTGGGGCCTAAACTGATCTCCCCTGTCATCTGACCTGTCAGCTCTATCATGTCTCGGGGTCCTAGGCTCGTAATCTTTGTGCCTGTCATCAACCCGCGACCTATGTGATGCGACAGAAGCATCACGCGATCTCTCCCTACTCTATCCTCTAGGAAGAATGATCTGTCTTAATGTGTCAGAAAGCTCATGTATTACATCAGCTACATGATGTTGGCCTGCGGCTAAGTTCCTAAATGTTTCCCTAGCCTCTCTGTCTATATTTGCTTCATTAGCAAATGTGGTTCTGGCCTGACCTGCTGAGCCACCTGCTATATTATCTCCACCCAGCACTATGCCAAACTGGATAACTGGATCATCTACATTTGGTGGAGGTGACTGGCCTCTCCTGTAATAATGTCTACCAGGGATGAATCTCCTGTCATCTGCCATGACTGACTTCCCAAATAATAAAAAATATGAACCCGATTTCCCTGCAGGCTGGCAGGAAACCACTCTGATACCACTGTAATGAGCCTAGCTGGCTCCTAAGGTAATTTCAACTGCAAGTTCTAAATTTGTTTGATGCTGCGATTTTTTTACTGCTTTGCAAATAGATTTGAAAAATATGTATATATCTATAATTTCCTTTGTCTTAAAATCACAACTTCTTCATACATGTAAAGCACTACAATTAAACAACCTATTTCACTGTTTTGGAATTCTGGAAATTAAACTCATTTGCCAAGATCAAATCGATCATATCTTTCTTTCATATGCATTTAACAATTATTATAACTAGTAACAAATCCACGCCTCATATATTTCCTTTATCATCTAATACTAGTAAAGTTGTTTAAATAAAGGAACCTACAAATCGCGCCTTGTGTTTGGAGTGGCTGCATGTGGTAGCTGACTGCTTCTCTTTCCACACGCAGAATTATATTTCTTCCTTCAACCCGCGGCTAAAGGCTGACTACCTAGTGCCACCCTATGTGGTGCCACACAGGAGTAACTTGGCTTAGGGGAAGACACACGGGTGGGTGTCCTATCACCACCAAAAAACGGCACTTCCAAAGTCCCTGCTCCGTCGTCAAGCCCAGTCTCGCAACAATGAAGACTTCGATTCAAAATAAATCGAAACCTCAAAAAAAACAGCAGCCGTTCATAATGTAATTACTCGATTCCCAACCAAGAGTAATTGTAATCGAGAACTGCAAGGCTCTTCTCTTCCATACGTCTTCTCTTCCATACGCCAAATCGACCTCTTCAGCAAGTCTCAGTTCAATAATTTTCAGAATTGATTCTTCCTTCAGACACATGCAAAATAATATGAAGGAGAAAGTACTTGGTTATACAACAGCAACCAAGGAGAGATTAGCTTCAGAAGAACTAGTCTTCTAGAGGCTAATTTGACCCTTATACTTCAGCAAGGGCACAAATTTCAGAATACCAGGAACAAATCCCAATGCCAATTTTATATAAAATATATTCGATGATCAGCTTCACAAATGAGCCTGTATTTATAATTCCTTAGATGCCAAAGTTTCCAAAAACCATCACCAGTTAACCATTCTTCAATATGTCAACTTCTAAATCATTATAATAATAAAGTATTATTATTATAATAATATAACCTTTTTATTAATTAATAACATATCGTTATTAATTAACATAATTAATTATCAAATATAATTCTAATGATGATTCCTGCATCCCCTGTTGTAACGACTGATCAACATGGTCTTCAACTACACTGCCAGAAATAGTAACTGGCCCCAAACTGACTTACTAAAAATAGTAAGTCCAGATTTGCGATAATTGGCAAACCTGACCACTGAGACCCTCAAAACATCCTGTCAACTCACAAGGGTCGTGTTGATGAGTTGACCATACTCAGGCTCCCAGAACCTGCTAATTTGGGGACATCACACCAGCGAAGAATCTATTTGTGCTCTCTAGTTGTAGTACATATTCTAATGCAAATACCCTCTCTGTCACATGTATTGGAAGTTTGTGGGGTTCTAGTTATGATCCGTAAAACCTTAACACGGTGTATTCTTCCATGAAGTACGTGTGAGCCAATTGTATGTGGCTTCCAACTTGGATGCAATCTCTACATGACGCAGGCAATCTAGGCATTGGAGTGCTTGTTATTTTAGTATAAAATGATTTTTCAAAAAAAGAAAAAATATGTTTTTAGTTGTCTGACTACACCCCGGTCAAATTGAACCAGGCCCAGCTCTAGGTGTGCTCTTGGATGATCTGGTAACTTAACTTTGAAGGAGTGAAATCTATTTAAGTATCGGCATCTCTCTTGATGAAGACGGACAAACACCAAGTGAAAACATCTTCAGCAAAACCCTATACTGAAAATTTATCAGATTTGATTCCTAAAGCTATGGACTGCTAAACATGAATAATAACAAAATGAGGTCGGTTCTGCATCTTACTTGGAGATGGGAGCGATCTCCTAATGCAAGTCTTGGCTGGCAACATGTTCAAAACCTTTCTCCATTAACCAAATGCAGGGCCATTTGTATGTGATAGGACCCTTGTTAATATTTTTCTTTAAGAATATGTTGATAGGCTCATGGGCAGAGGTAAGGTTCGGGAGAATTCCCAGATGAGAGAGCGGAAACATTTCAAAAAGCCCTCCAAAATTTAGAATTTGTGTAACCTGGTGGCTGTGAAAGCTGTTCCAGTCCTCTTGTTAGACCAAGTGTATTTTCTTCTCTTGGGTTTAATGTCTTCCAAGTGCTTGGCATCTCTCGTGGAAAAAGCAACCCCTCTTTACATGTCGCTAGGGACGCCTCATCCACTGGAGGTGACCCATTGTCCTTCAGACCTTCCCATGAACCCCTCACCATGATGATATGTGGATTTCAGTGCTTCTACTGTAATCCATTCATCCAAAAAACCAGTTTGGCTCCCAAGGCAATCTGACCAAAGGGGAAGCACGGACTGCCCAAAACACTTGCTGCCAACTAGGACAGAATGATGCTTTATTCCAGTTCCTAACCTAAAGCATGGTTGACCATGCCTGATACCTATTAGAGTTGCATAGTGATTAAGTATCCTCTGTTTTTTCAGATTAATAATATGGGTGATTTGGTTCAAAAAAAGGTGGATCACATGCAGTGATGCCAAACTACTTTAAATAATGGTCAATTGGTAACATAGAACAGTTCCTTCAAAAAATAATTAAATAGTAGACTGTGCAGGCATCTCAAAATAGCCAAGCTAGAATTACATGATAATAAGATTCTCATGGGGACCCTCAAACATCTAAAATAGGTCATAAAGTTGACTTGAGGACCAATCTTGACAATTAGGTCTCATACTCTCAATGGAAAATTTTGGTTAAGCGTTTCCTGGAATAATTAGTATAAAAGGAAAAGATAATAGCTTGCCAATTTTTGGATTAAACTGTGTGAGCAAATTTTCTTCTTCAACATTTCAGATCACACTAAATAACCCATCATCACAGATGATAAAGAAGAGAAGAGAAAAATATGCAAATGTAGCATACAAACTTCAACTACCATCCAATGTGAAAAAGCATCCAATTTCCCATGTTAATTTTCAAAGAAAGTAGTATTCAGATATGATAACATCCCTACTGCATTCCTTGTTTGTGCTAACAAGAACTATTGGGCATCCGATGATTTACAGACACCACGATGAAGGTTGAATTTCAAGTACCCCAATTCTATTACATACTAAAACCAAAAAAATAAAATAATGTATGTTTGCCCCATAGGGTAAAGTTTAATGCATACAGGAATATAAAGTAGATGTAACCAACATATACAACATAAGAGAACTCACAGATATATTTCCATTAATCTCATAAGTATTTACAATGTATTTCAAATGACACCAGCAATACTTCTATTTCATGACGGCATCAACCATAACATAACCCGAAGGCAAATACATGAACATATATAGGAATGTCAAGAGGGTGTGGGTGCCAATTGTCGGCAACTGTCGCACAACTACCTACCCTTCGAGAATTACTAATAAAACATTAATTACACGAATTGTCTGACAACATCATCCCCCCCAAAAAGAAAGTCGTCTCCTGACGACACAACAAAATGGGGATGAATTACAACTATACAAAAAAGAAATCAAGACTGAGGTGGGGGCTGAGAAAGCGACCCTAACGAGGAAGGTGTCGGCGGTGGTGTAGATGATGCCAATCGTGCTTGCAACTCATACACTTGCCCAGTCCAGTCTCAAATCTCTTTCTGCTAACATCTATAGTTCCAGAGCTAACTTCGTCATGAAGGCGACCTCCAAGATCTCCTTATCCTTCTTGTCCCTCTCCTCTATAATTGTAGCAAGGTGGGTCTCCACCATCACCCTCTCAGCCCACTCATGCTCCAACTGCTCCATCGCTGCAACCCTCTCAGCTGCCCTCTCTTGAGCCAACTGTGCCTCCAACTCTCCCGACTGACCCTTGTGTTGGACTAACTCCTCTGTTGTCTGGAGTCGGGTAGCCAACTCCTCCCGAGCTATCACTATTGCTACCCGTGCAGCCTCAGCCCCGAATGCTACATGTTGAGCCTGCCTGAGCTCGTAGTATCCCTCACGGAATGCCTGCTCGACTTCCCTCAACAAAGAATGAAGCCGACTCTCTCCCATCGGCTCCAAAAGGCACCAATCCTCCAACTTCGCCAGGGTCCCCGTCGCAAGCCATCCCCGAGACTAAAAGCATCGTGTGAACTCTTGAACATAGCCTCCTCTAGCAAACGCCAACAACCGCTCGGCCTCCTAATCTATCTCCTCGTGGGCCCGTACTCTAGCAGAAGCCAATATCCACTATGCACCCGCTGGCACATTTGCCAAGTACTGGTCGAGGTCACTAGACTCACTGTGAGCCTCAGACATGTGCTGGAGGGATGCATCAATCCTGACCTCACACCTCCACCTGTACACTTATGTCATGCGAAGGATCTATCGCTAAGTCCCTCACAGGTGAACTCTCGCCCTCCAAATCTACAATCTCCTAAGATGGTACCTGTTGTCGTGGTGAAAGGAGTGCGGATCCAACAGGTGCCATGAGCGTGAGCTGGAAACGAGTGAGCCAAGCACTCATGGTGGTTGCTAACGCAATACTTGCACTCGCTAACATCTCACCAACACCACCTCTCTTGTTGACTGCTCCATGGCTACCCCCTTTGTCTGTACTACCTCCACGGCCTCTGTGTTGACCACGGCCACCTGTGATTCAATCACCTCCTCTCGCGGCATCTCCTAGGCTACCAACTCCTCCATGGCCTCTATTGTCTCAGTTGCTAGCTACTCAACCACTCCTACGGCAAACTCGGATACTATGCGCTTTGGCTCTGTCACTGTTGGTGGGGCCACCACTGTCGTATCCACACTTGTACTGGGAGGTGTGATAGTAACTGGGGCCCACAACTGCCCGAAGCCTAGTACCAGAACCGTTGCCACCGTTACCCAAAATGAAGTAGGTGTAGACAACTAGTTGCTCCCAGATAAAAGTGTTGGTGCAAAGAGAACTCTATCAAAAGGTTGGAGACTACCCGTGAGCGTGACTACAACCCCCGAGTCCAACGCCTCGCCCTCTGTCAGGGGACTCTCTTGGCTCATCATCCTGAAACTCCCTTTGTTGGCCTGGACGTGTCTGCAGACTCCTCCTGTCCACTATCGTCATCACCCTCCCCATCTATCTCGGAATTTGTCTCAGACACGATGACATGTCGCTTCCGCTTCTGACCGGACTGAATAGTACCACCCGCGGCCAAGGTGTCCAAATCTCGCCAATAAAGAATGGGTGGGTGGATGAGCTCCACACAACCCTGTGGCTGCAACTCGAGTTGGTCGACAGATATCTGTGTCCACGTAGCCTCCAAGAAGAACCCGATGGCATAGTGCGGCATGTAAAAAGTTTTGTGTTGCAACATCATAAATTCCTCCATTCTATCAGCCAACATTGATGCCCAGTCATAAATTATGTCAATCCTGAGCCTATTCATGGGGGCAATCTGCAGTAGTGCAATGTTTGAAGCGCAGCTGGACCCTATGAGCCTACTCTTGATGACCTCCATCAAGCACCTCCACTCGCCATTGGCAATAAAGGACTTTTTCAGCCCACGACTCTTGTTGGCGGTAGCCATAACTCCCAATCTTCTTTTGTCAAGTCTCAGGAAACCAGCTTTATGAGCCTTTCTTTCTATTCAGCAATAATCTTTTTCATTGTTCTATCAATCTTTTGCCCTTAGCCCCTGGGATGCCAAAAACTCTTGTAAACTACATGGCTAAAAAAGAAATTGTAATGTTGTATCTCAAATACTCAAAGACGGACCTACGTCAGTGCATGTCATAGGTTTCTATCATTGACATTAATGCTCCTTCAAACTCTCGAATAGCAAATACAGATTTGAATTGCCCAATGTACCTACGCAAGCCTCAGACTTGCTTTAATGGGATGGTCCTATGGGGTTTCTTTCCACCAAGTCCTGCACTCAACGTCATTCAATCCTTTGAAAGTGATATTTTGCACTGTAACTTCTTCCTTTTGAGTCTGCACCTTTGGCCTTACTTTCCTGTGGCCACCTTTGAAGCATCCATTTTCTGTGGCCACCTTTGAAGCATCCATTTTCCCTACAATCTTTACGTCGGATAGCAATGTGTGTTTTTCTTTGTTCATCACAGAAGAACTGCTCCCTGATTGTGACCCCAACTGTTGTAACTGCTTTCTCCAGTCTTGCTTCTTTTTCCCCGACTCCATTAATTGCCTCCTTTGTCCTTTGGCAAAATTAATTAATATAATGTCAATTGGAGTCGTTAGGGCAAGTATCTCCACACCATACGGCTTCTTCTCTTCTTTGCCTGCCGCCCCAACCAGCTATCCCAGTCGGCTATGCTTCTACCGCACGTAGTTTTAACTCTTATATTATTTGTAAAATCTTCCACCTCGTGCGAGAGTGTCATACGGTTGTTGGGATGCCTTTCATGCTCTTCTATATCTCTGTACGACCCCCTATCCATGCGCACACAATTTTGGTCTACATTTCGCCTTCATCGTGCCTTTTTTGTACTCGTGGTCCTTGCTCTCGACCATACGGCATTTTTGCCTTGGAAGTTTTTGTTTTCTGCTCTACGTATGATCTAGGCGTTGAAGCCTCCAATTCTCTAAGCCTTGTCTCTGGAATGGCTTGTTCCACCTACCTTGTTCAATTCTTCCCCTACTCGCCTTACCACACAGCTCTGAGCTCCTCCAATATACCTTCATGTGCGTACGGAGATTCTTATGAACACTAGGTTTTTGTTTCTAGTGCCTTCTCAAATGCGTACTGTGATTGCATGCTCCTCAACGGCCCTTCCCTGTTTGACGACATTGTCTATATCTCATGCGATTTTCATTTAACTTCCTCTATTTCATTCAGTGTACGAGTTGTTTGTTATTCGCTTCCTCCTTATGGTGTCGTACGGTCTTTTGTTATTTGATGTCGTGCGAAAAAAATTGTTCTTCACCATACGGCAGGGACTTTATCTGTCAACAGCTCTTGTCACTGCGCGGTCTTCCCTTCCATTGTCAGGCTCTTGCTTCAACTCGTATGCAACTTCCCCTCATATCAGGCCTACGGTCTTTTTTTTTGGGTTGGGGGTCATATGACAGCTACCTCGTACGGCATCACTATCGTACAGTGACTACCGTATGGTGTGTCCACCGTACGATGAGTTCTCCAATTTATTTATTTTTGAATTTTATTTACCTACCTTATCTTCACCAGTCCTGTCGAGCCTTCTGCTCTTAGGGTTGTTATGCCTCCTTTCATGATACAATTTTAACTTCGGTCCGTTCACCGACTCCGGGACCTTGCGACCATCCAGTGTCCACAACTTTATTGCTTTGTTCTCTGCCACTTCACGAACTTTATAGGGACCCAGCCATCTCACCTTGAACTTGCCAAGTTTGATCTCATTCGGCCCATTATACTTCAAAACCAATTGTCCTGGAGTAAATCTCATACGCCTCAAGTGTTTGTGGTGCCAACTTTTGGTGTTGTTGGACTGCCTTCGTCACCCACTGGGCCATCATCCTTTGTTCATCCAAATTGTTCAAGGAGTACAACGACTCCATCAAACTTTCCATGTCGCCCAATCTCTTCTCAATAGCTATCCGGAGGCTTGGTACCATGAACTCGGCTTGAACCACTGCCTCCTGCCCATACATCAATTGGAAGGGCGTCTGGCCCGTCGTCACCTTGTAGGTCGTCTTGTAGGCCCACAACATTAATGGTGACTTCTCCTCCCAATCCTCCCCTTCAACTCCGCACGACTTGTAGATTACCGAGACTAGGATTTTGTTGGTCGCTTCCCGTTCGCCCTCGGATAATAATGACTCGACAGAGAGTGGAAAATTTTAAACTTTGTCATGAGCAACTTGATGATGTGATTCACAAACTGTCCTCCTCGATTGCTTGTTAGTTGGACGAGGATGTCGTACCGCGTAATGATCTGTCCGTAGATGAGCTTCGTTGTATTTAATGCAGATTTATCTGGTAGAGCTCTTGCTTCCACCCACTTGGTCAAGTACTCCGTTGCCACGATAATGTATCAGCACCTCCATGAGCGGCTTGCCTTCAGGGGTCCAATGAAATCCAACCCTCATTGCTCAAACAATTCTTGGGCATGCGAGGGGTTGAGGAGCATGAAGTCCCTCTTCAACGGTTTACAAGCTCTTTAACAAGTATCACACCCTACGATCCACTGTCATGCGTCATTATACAATGTGGGCCACCACCCTGCTAGTAACACCTTTCGTGTTGTGGAGTCAGGCCCCATGTGTCCGCCTTCAGGCCCTTCATGCACCTCCCTCAACACTCCTGGAACTTCCTCTTCCATCACACACCTTTGCAACACCTGGTTGGGCCCCATTTTGTATAGTATGTTGTTTATCAACTTGAATGTCATGCTCCTCAGGACCAACTTCCTCCTTTCGCCTGGTGGTGTGTCTCTTGGAAAATGCGAAGTTGAGAGATATTCTCCAGTGTTGGTATACAAAGAGGGCAGTGTTGCAATCTCAAACAAGTGGGCACTCGGAAAATCATCATTCACCCCTTCGAACGGCTCCCCAGGCTTGATTCTTGACAATTAGTCAGCAATCATGTGACTTCGTCCCCACCGCACAATGATCGTGAATGTGAATTTCTGCAAGAGAAGCCACCTGCTAACCCTCCCCTGGATGATAGGTTTGTTGACCAGGTACATCAATGCCTGGTGGTCCACGTAGAATGTAAACGGAGTAGTGAGAAGGTAGTGACGAAACTTTTGGATGGCGTAGACCATCCCGAGAGCCTCCCTCTCTATGGTACTATAATTCTTTTTTGCCTTCAAAAGCAACCTACTTGCAAAGTAGATTGGATGGTCTAGCTCGTGCTCGCCTACCTAAGCCAAGGTGGCTTTAAAGGCATAGTTGGAGGCGTCCACATGAACGTGGAACTCCTTATACCAGTTTGGGTACACCATGATAGGGGCACCTACCAACCGCATCTTCAACTCTTTGAATGCTTCGCCCTGTGCGCTCTCCCAAGTGTACGGTTCGCCCTTCCTCGTGAGTTTATCCAGAGGGTATGAGATTTAGGCAAAGTTCTTAATGAGCCTCCGGTAGTACCCTATGTGGTCAAGGAAAGACTTCACTCCGGTCACATCTATAGGGGGTTCCATCTCTACAATCACCCTGACCTTGTCTGGGTCTGTCTTAAGTCTCGCCTTACATGCAATGTGTCCCAACAACTTCCCTTGGGGCACCATGAACCTGCACTTCTTGGGATTGAGTGCCAATCGAGCTCTTCGACAGTGTTCCATACAGTCCCATAGGGCTACCAAATGAGTGTCATGTCCACTGTAAATGGACCAATCGTCAAGAAATGCTTTAAAATTCCCTACGAACATCTTATCAAAGATGTGTAGGATGATCAGCTTGAAAGTTGTTGGCGCGTTACATAGTCCGAAGGGCATCCGGTTGTAGGCGTAGACTCCGTCCTCAACCACAAATGTGGTCTTCAATTTATCCTCCTCCGCAACGGATATCTAATTATACCTTGAGAACCCATCCATGAAGGAGTACTTCTCATGGCCTGTGACCTCCACTAGAATGTTGTTTGTAAACGGTATCGGGAACGGGTCCTTGATAGTGACTGCATCCAGGCACCAAAAGTCCATACAGATACGGATCTTGTTTGCCTCCTTCAATGAGATCATGATGGGCGATACCCATTTGCTGGTTTGGACGTAAAAAATAATGGTGACCTCCAGCATTCGTTCAATCTCTTCATTCACCCATGCAGCCAAAATTTTATTCATCCGGTACGGTTGCTTCCGCACCGGTTGGGCTCCAGGTACCAGTGGAATGTGATACACGCATAGTTCTGGAGGCACTCCCTTCAGATCCTTGTAGGTGCAGGCGAAAACGTCTTTGTATTCCATTAAAAGTTTAAAGGAGTAGCCTTCAACACAGGATTTTAATCATCCCTTACCAGTATGTTCTTGCAGTTCCCTTCGTCGCTCAAGTTTGTTTCCTTTAGCTTGGGCTCCTGCTACCGTATAGGTTCATCTTTATAGAACTGATGGGCCGAAGTCTCATTGACTTGGGCCTCCCCTCGTATTCCACGTACTCCGAAGGGAACAAGTCCTCTTCTAGCTCCTCGATTTGCAACATATTACACGGTGGTTGGAAAAGCTCATAGTCTTCCATCTGCCAATGGAAGAGGTCGTTCAAGGAGTCTGCATCATCCTCCAAACATCCTTCTAATTCAAGGACACCCTCCTCATTTGGCTACATCCCATGTTCCCCTTCATCTTCTCCAGCCAACTCTCCTTCGGACTCCAACTTCGACGAGGATGCCAATTACTCACTCACCATCTAAGTTTAGAGGTCGATGACAAATTTCCTTCCACCGCTTTCCATGGACAGCATGTTACGCTTCCAGTTATGGTTCACCTTCGCTGAGATTAGCCACCCCCTCCCAAGGATAGCATCATAAGCTTTCTTTGTCAGGGGAATCACTACAAAATCAAGAACAAATGGTTGCATACCAATAGTTACTCGTTGTGCCATGAGAGTCTCAATCGGCTTGATGTTGTGTTAGCATGCGCCCACAAGATTGAACGTTGGTGGCCACAGCGTCTGCTTTCTCAACTTCTTCCAAGTCTCCTACGACAGCACGTTTACCCCCAATCCTCCATCCACAATGGTATCCGTCAGGATGGTTCCCAAGATACCCATCTCTACCACTGCGGGGTGTCGCCCATTGTTGACCGCAAGTAGCATAGGGTTCGTCGAAGGACTCACGACCACTTTTGCATGGTTTGTCGTAGGGGTAGGTACATGTACGATGCTCAGGATGGAAGTTCTCAACTGCAACATGGTTTCGAGGTCATTGATCTTCACAGGCACTTCCATCTACAGCACTTACCTTAGTATATTTTGTTCGGATTCAGTACAGGACAAAGTGCTCGTTGTATCATGGGTTTCCCTTCGCTCAACCATCATCTCTCTTTCAATGTCAACTTGTGCCCTCTCGTGCCCTCTCTTTTTCTATATAGGGGTCTGGGTACGTTGCTCTCTTGGCTTGTGCTTTGGTGACTGTGAATACCCCTTCTTCAATGTTCAGTACGTTAACTCCCCATTTGGGACAATTTGCATCCTCGTGGTCGCCAGGACCACACCATCGACACAAGTGTTAGGGGATTTCCGTCGTTTGGTGATTGCAAGCGAAGTGCCCCACTGATTGCAAGCTCGACACTGAATTATTGGCCGCCCCTTGGCATCGTACTGTATTCGGCTCCGTCTGTTGTTACTATTGTTATTGTTATTATTGTTATTGCCTCTTCCTCCCCGTCGGTTGTTTCTGTACCCATCGGACGATGTCGTTGTGTTGGTTTGTTGTTGAGAGGGGCCCGCTACTACAAACGTCGACGGTTGTTGATCTGTGAAGAGCACTTATGCATTCCTTGTTTTCATGTTGTATGGGCACTCCTTGGTGGAGTGTCCCATCACTTGGCAAATGTTGTAGAAGGCCTTTTGGGGGCACGTGCCTTTTGTATGGCTCTCCTTGCAGTTTGTGCACCATAATTCTCCCTCACCCACACTGCTACTCCCCTTCATGGCTTTAAATCCATAATATGATGCATGTCCTTTTGGAGTGCTTGTGCCTTCTTACTGGACTCTTTATCACTGCTACTTCTATCAAAGGAATCATCATCATCCGACGACCTATTCTTCTTCCTCGATGTTTTGCTTTCGCTTTAAAGGTTCATAGCTCTATTGTATGCATCCTCATATGATGTCGGAGGAACAATTTTCATTTTCCTTCGTAGGGAGGATTTCAACCCCTCTACGAACCAATGGTTCTTCAGGCCATCTGTCGGTTGGTTCTCCATCTTTCCAAGAAACTCCTTGAGTCGTCAGTTGTATGTTCTCACATTTTCATTCCTCCCCTGCTTCATACTGTAGATTTTGGCCACGATCTCATTGTCGTTCTAAAGCAGTCTGAATTCGCTCTAAAACGATTTTCTCAACGCATCCCACGTATTCACCTTTGTCTTGTCTACGTCAGAGAAACAATCTATGGCCGCTCCGTGTAGGGTTGCAAGAAACTGCACTACCCATTCATTGTGATCAGTCACCCCATTGGTCAACCAGATTGTCTCGCATGTTTTACAATGTTGTACAGGGTCCTCCTTCCCATCCGCTGTAAACTTTGACAGTTTCCATTTGTTCGCCATTGGTAAATTCCTCTGTGGCTTCGGTCCAGTGGGAACTCCTGAACTAGGTATAGTGGAACCGAACAGATTGTTTTGATCACTGTGCTCGTGTGTCCTCCCGACACCTTTGGTCGCGCTAATATCTTCTATGTGTCTATTCTTAGCCTCCTCCCCTTCCCTTCGGATCTCTAGTTCTACCCCACGCAAGCCTCTACTTCCTAGCGGTGTGATTGTGAGATGTCCCAAACCGTGTCAAGTCTCTTCGATCAGTCAAACACACCTCCTTTTGTCACTCCTTCAACACGGGTACCCTCTTCGTCACCGTGCGCTTCATGTCCTTCGGCATCACTTTCGGCCCTCACACTCACTTCGGCACTTCCTGAATTTCCTTCCGACAATCCTTCTTCCCCTTCAAGTTGTCCCTCGACAAGTCTCTGTAGCCTTCTTCTTTTAGCTTGCTCCTCCAATCTCAAGGCCCTCTGATAGGCCTCGTAGTCATCTCCTTGTCCCCTTCAAGTACAGTTTCTATCTTTATTCAAGATATTTGGCATTAATTTTTCCCTTCGAAGGGATTGAAGATATGTTGCCGCCTCCGGCTCTCATCACGCTCCTCTTCCCTTCGATTGTTTTCTTCGTACCACTGCAAGATTTGTTAATGGTGGTTCTCTCTGTCGACCTCTTCTCGTGAGTTACGTAGGGCAAGGAAGGTTTGTGCCAACAATCTGGGTAAATGGCACATCAACCGATCCATCGTCAGGCTCACACCGAGTGAAGTCCACACCGCACTCTCTGAAACCTCTTCTCGTCTAGCTTCCCTTCATATGTGAGTTTCAATCGATGCTTGCAATACGGTTGCAAAGTCCACAGTTAATGTTCTTTCACCTTCAAACAATTCTTCGAACACTTCTTCATTTTCGTGGTTGCTACTAGTACCCTCGTACACTAGTTAGCCCATTATACTAACCTCGCCATGTAACACTCCGTCACTCCTAGATCCGTATCGACAACGACGCCAAATGTTTGCCCTGTAGGGTAAAGTTTAATACATACAGAAATGTAAAGTAGATGTAATAGACAGATGCAACATAAGAGAGCTCACAGATATATTTCCATTAATCTCATAAGTGATTTACAATGTATTTCATGACACCAGCAATATTTCTATTTCATGACGGCACCAACCATAACATAACCGAAGGCAAATACATAAACATATATAGGAGTGTCGAGGGGGTGCAGGTGCCAACTGCCGGCAACCATCACACAACTACCTACCCTTCGACAATTACTAACAAAACATTAATTACACGAATTGCCCGACAACAATGTACCCTGTTTCTTTATAGATTTGATCAACTATACTTACACTAGAAAGGTACATGTTTTCCAAATTCTTATCCAGGTCATTTTTAACTGTCTCCGTAAGATTTTACTTATAGTAAACTACTTTTAGACTTTAGTACAATAAATAGTGTCTTTACAGATTAATATAAGAGTAAAGCAAAACTTTAAGCCTTTACAGATCAACCAAAGTCAAGGTAATACAACTGAGCATATACACTTATTTAGCAGAGTGAAGATTATAATATTTATTACAAACATGCTAAAAAACACAGAACCAATCTAAAAGAACATAAAATTCATTTTATACTGACAACTATGATTCCAGAAGAAAAATGATATACACAATTTGGATGCATTAAAAAATAAACAGGATGAAGCTCAGAAACCTGTTTTGGCTGCCCATTTTGACTGGCTATTGTGGTAGAAATAATGTGACCAGTCTCCGTACCATTGCCATTGACCACTGTGGCCTCACTGTCCTGCATTTGAAAGCCAACATATGATTAGTCAGTGGGACTGGAAACAATGAATCTTAAATTCAGAAAAGACCACTGGAGCTTCTGCTAATCCTTACTATCCTATTCGAATTTCAGATGTGCAACACATTTTGGAAATCATAACAAAAATAACACTAGAATGTCAACTTACCTTCTTATCTGGATTCTTTGCTTTATCATCCCTAATTTTCATCTCATGCATTTCTCTTGGAAGTTGGTCAATGCCAGCATTTCGAATTTTTGTAACTGCTTCTACGTTCGAGGTGCTTGCTTGGACATCCATGGAGGGCTCTACAGGAACAAAAGACACATGCTGATCTGAAGTCTCGATAGCACCTGCTACAGCAGTAGATGATTCAAAGGATTCCACGTCATCTTCCTGTTCAAATTTTGCCCTCTTTGTGCCACCATCTCCACCCTGAAGGATTTTCCAGCACCAAATAAGTGATAGAACATGTGAACTGTCGCAATTTATGGAAAGCAGATAAAGAGGTTTAGCATTCCTATTAAACAACCAGAAACAAATGGTACACTCTTAGAAGCATCTCAAAACTATCAACAATACATATACAACATATTTCTGCTTGGCAAAGGCTGGTAAATGATCAATAACAACATCCCTATAAAAAATCAATACATCAGAGGGAAAGCCAAAATGTCTCTAAGATATTGCTTTGATCTACAAAATATAGCCAATAGCATTGACTGTTCAGGACAGATTACATACATTGTGATGGCCCATCTTAGTGCCAGTATTAAATTTGCACATATTCTAAGTTTAGCATTCTAACATCCTAAATACATAAACCAGGAGCTCAAGTCCAGATGCTCCAGTAGTTCACCGGTCATTAAGTTATCATAAGAAAGTGAAGTGGGACAACCCACAACTCTTGGTATTTAAAGAGTTTGCATAACTTGATAAAATCAAACTCTACGATACCACTCTTAATTCTAATATATGAAATGTCATTTTGAAAGCGAATTCTCCCAATAACCTCACCCAACATAACTTATAAATCTAGTTGTTTTAATTTAATACCTTAAATTATAGGTCCATTTATGTTGGAATTTTCCTGTCCTTCTCTCTTAAGTGTACATTGATGATTAAGGATTGCTTGACAGCCTTCTGCTGGAGTATTTATAGAACAACAACCTTGGTGTGAAAGGGCCAGCAAAGGCTTTCTTCCCTTAATATATGTTTCACTGCAGACAAGGGGATTCCTGATCTGGCAATATCCAAAATGAACCGATGGAGTTTAGGCAACTGATGAGGTCTCTCCCTTCCATATAGCGATGATGAGAAAGAAATCCCTGATGTAGCAGTGATTGGTAGTTGGTTTCTAAAGCAGACACTCTAGAGGAGTTCCTGAGCAGCATGCCAAGTGTTGCCAGCCTTTAAGCCCTCTGTGTGAACATGTGATGAACAAGCACTTTCTGGAAATAAATGGCAAAATTTACAGTTATACTGTGTGTTATTGTCATAAAGAGTACTGAAGAAGCTTAGTCTGCGCATCCTTTGTTGATAGTACTCACATTTCGTCTCAAATGTTTCCTGTAATGACCCTTACTAATGGGTCACTAAAAAACCAATATTACTGAATTGTGTAATTTTGTCAAAGACTTGGCATGCAATCTGAATTATACTGCTGAAAGTAAAAGACTGAATATGGAAAATTGTTGAGCAACAAATCCACTCAACTAACTTATGCAAATTAGTGCCAATGTATTCATTCAATGATATAGAGATTCTTTTACAATAGATTTGCAACATCAGATTATACAAATAACTTGGCACCTTTGGTTCTACTACAATATATGCAATGCAATGATAGTCTTTCTTAGGTTGGACTGATTACGAATGATTTGACACACACATTGAACCTCTACTCAAGATATGCAAATGTCTTATACAGCTGGTTACAATTCAATGACTGAAACTATAAACCCTCTTGACATATGAACA
>MU225802.1:2318426-2392765 GCA_018584345.1 Thuja plicata | reverse complement strand
GCAAATGAGAGGCCAAGTCCTCTATTTATTCACTTTTCTAAGAAGTTACTAAGAACTTCTAGAAACATCCATTATAAAATCCCATTATAATGCACTTTTATAATAAAATAACTTTATAAAATAAAAAAGTGCAATCTCAACTTAAAATTATAACATGTGGGCCCCGCATAACACATAATAATAAAAATAAGCTCCGAATCACCTCTCCAAGAGCAAATACGACCATCCAATCTCCAAATAATCATCAAGATGACTCTCTCCATGTCACCACCAGTCTACGAGAGCCTGTGATAGACTGATCCGGCACGCTAAACGATGTCAGCCAGAATGGGGACATGACAGTGAACATGTGATGAACAAGCACTTTCTGGAAATAAATGGCAAAATTTACAGTTATACTCTGTGTTATTGTCATAAAGAGTACTAAAGAAGCTTAGTCTGGGCATCCTTTGTTGATAGTACTCACATTTCGTCTCAAATGTTTCCTGCATCTATTTGGAGTCACAAGGGAAGCAATAAGGTCGTTTTCAGATTGACGGCTAACTTTCTATTCAGTTGTTTTTGCTTCAAAGGCTTAGTTGGAACTGCTTTTATTGGTCAAATAATTTTTAAATGCAAGCAAAGAGAGATGTACACAGGTCAAATTACAATGTTGGAAGAGGCCCCACTTTGATGCAGATGCATTCCCAAGAGTTTACATCAAACTGATGATCACAAAAATCAATATTCTTTTATGGTATCTGGCCTACCAACTAGACTCACTCTAAATTAGATCCAAAAGCTTGCAAAATCAAAGACCTTGGCTACTTTGATTCACTTGTAAATCTAGATTTGCCAACTTATTTAAATTAAGAAATTCTCCAAGATGGCCTCTCTCAACACAGTAATTTGGCCCTTTTCCCTGATCCCTAAAATTTTAACATCATGAACCATCCTATAATTAGTATTTCTTTGATCCAATGTTCCTTCTAGTGGCTTCACAGACCTTTACAATCTCTAAGCATATCTGATATCAAATCCAATTTCATAGATTTGATCTCTAGACTAACAAATGACTTCCTGGCCATGCATTTCATCCTTTGTAGACTCTTCAGGTATCTAAGGGATCTCAATCAATGTTTTCTGAGAACCATTTTCAATTCACATCCTCTGGCTGGGCTCATAGGATGTAAGTCTATCTGTATGTTTCAACACCCCAAGACTATTGGTGCACATCTAAAAACCCCTTATTAGTCTTCTACCATAAATCCGCAATTGCTAAAAACTGAGATACCTTTATGATCTAGCTTCCATGGTTTATAAACCAGATCAGCAGTGTAAGGTTGGCATGAATTGCTCTGTCATATTTACAATGCTGTGGTGTTGTTGGTATGGCTCTTGCAGTCTCTTGTGAATCTTCAAGTCTGATTGTAGAATCTCGTGTCAGGTCCTTCTTCAACTCAGCTTTTTAGTGAGTTATAATATACCTCTTGTTCCCCAACTTACTATCCTTATGTCACATACATTCCAGACCAATACATTTTGGAAATCCTATGCTTCAATTATTCTACACACTCCAAATCAATTTTGATGACTAAACAATAGCTCCCACACTTGGATATTCAAAACTTCAAATATCTCTACTGCAATATTGTGGGCTTGCGCGTATCCAATGAGAGTGAAATGCAGAAAACCTCATTGTGGTTGGTTATCAAATACGACTTTCCATGCAAGCATAACAGCACAAAAGCATAATTTGCCTGTCTTCTGCACCATGTTCTGAGGCATCTTACTGGCTATATATAGCCTTCAGGCTTCTACTGATGTTGCAACACTCTAGTCCCACATTGAGGATGTAGTGTCCAATTTACCGTTATTGGGTTCCCAAAAAATACACATGAATGCATTGTTATGAGTCCTGATTAATCAAGCAAGTGTCACAATAACTTCCTCAGTCCTGAATATCAATCAACTGGTCTCTAACAAAGAGTCAGATGAAAAAATCATATTATCAAATCTCAATTAAATTTGCTCAATGTTGTTTCCCAAAATAGCAAGTCCCCATGTCTTTCTGTATTGTGAACACAGTAGCCAAAACCAGTGCCAATTAGGAAACACAATCCAATGACTAAAAATGATCTATTGAGGCTCTATATTGTTGAGGCATCAAAGCCATTCTCTTGACAATCTTAAGCATAATAATGATGACTATTGCAATTTGGGTCATTTTTTAGAAGTTATGTGCACTAAAGAAACTTGTTGTGTAGATGCAACCAGAGAGGTAGCTTGCTGCGGCAGGAAAAGATATTATTACTATGACAGAGTCTTAGTTTGAACCTGATGACATTTTAATTTGGTGATGTGAGAAATTCCAAACAGCTTGAGCATTGCAAGAGAAAAAACAAGCAACGCTCAAACTGAAAAGGATCTAATAGCACGAATGGTCAATAGCTCAGTCGAAGTTCATCCCAGTGTGTGTAAATGACAGATCCTTGTTTTGATTCCTAACTATTCAATGAAAAGATGAAAAGGTATCATGGTCAGATTGTATAGAGATGTGGCTTGAGTAAAGGTCCTGGAGAAAAAGCAAATTAAATTATTAAACCATACGGAAAATGACAGCTCACTGGAAGAGTAGCCTAGCATCTTTTTGGAGCTCCCAGGATCAAGGCTAAGCTGGTTGATCCAAAATAGCATCATATAAGGGCCAGCAAACTAGGGGCCCCCAGCACCAAAAGGTGGTATGTTGAAAAACAAAAAGCCACAATCCTAACCAAAAGGAAGGTTCAAATCCCATCCATCTTGTCACATATTTCCCCGGACAACATGCAGTTCCCTGGAGATAAAATTGCCGATAAATGTTTTACAGTAGACACTCCACAATCTAGATTCTAGCTCATAATTGTTTCACTCGAGATAAGTTTTGGAGCTGAGGGTATATTTCATTTATTTTATCTGTTTGTTTTCTTAAATTTTGAAAATGCTTTAATATTGTTTAAGGTATCTTTAAGATTATTCCTTCCTTTGCTACATTGATGTCTATTTTCCTCACTTCGCACATGAGTTATCAAGGAATTCAAATGCACATGTTCTATTCTTTAGCTGGAAAACTGGTTTCATTTGTATATGTTGCATTTTCAAGAGCTTAGAAATCAAAGCGAAGAGTTTTTCATTGCCCCGCATTCCATCCAAGTAAATCAAAATGCTTTAGGTACGTTACATGAATGCAAAATGGAAACTCGCGAGTACATAACCATTAAATTACTTTTGGCTTCTTTTTTCTTTCTTTGACTTTCTAAATAAAACCTTCTTGAAAGCAAGGACCAAGCATTCTGCACAATTTGATCCCTGGTAGACGTGTAACAATCAAGGTAACTCCCAATGGGTCACAACACGGTGGGACGTGTTTTTATTTATTTGGTTTCACAATCAGAACTCTTTTTGAGGTTTTCAGACAATAGGGAATGCAAATTTCAAACAAATCAACTAGAACCCACCAAATAACTTGCATTTTCTAGAATCGTCAATGTTTCGATTTTCTCACATTCGTTTCTGTGCCAGCTGTGATGACAATAAATGAAATTCTTCTAAATATCCAGACTATCCAGATTTCTCACGTAAAGTCTCAGAAGCATTATTGAAAGTTGTCAACGATTTATAAATTTTCAAGTGAAGTTGCCGGTGTCAATCAAGACTGTCAAACCACAATTCAACAAACCTAAACCTGAGAAAAAAACAGGGGCCCAGTAAAGAAAGTCTCAAATTTAAAGTCGCTAGCTGTTCCGTGTCCTCCAATGATCAAGTCCCAGAATTGATCTTAGGGTACTTAAATTGTTCCCAATGCCACGAGAAAATGCGGTGAAGGCCTCGTCTGGCCAAACTTGGTGTCGCTCTCTCATCTTTAGCCCTCTTATTTACCCAACGAAAAAAGAAAAACACATCACATTTTTTAACTAGTTATACGATGTCCTGAGTTTCCTCACCCGCTTCAAGTACGATCAAAACGTTCAAAAATTACAAGCAATAGGCTGCGATTTCATTTGATGCTGATTAGGGTTTGAAATCCTGCGTGAAAATCCAAAGTAGATGAAGTTGTGAGGAGATTACCGGATCGGAGATGGAGGAGCGGCCGGACGCAATACTCTTGAGGCGTCGCATGACGTGCATTGCAGCGCTCTTTGTGTGCAGGGCTTCAATGGAGGGGCTTCAATGGAGGGCTTCCAACTTTTCCTAGCGTTATTGCCGTTTGAGGAGCGCAGCGCAGCCTCATCTCCTCCTATGCTGTTCTGTTCCTCCGACAGCAACCCAACAAAACTCGAGACTTTTTTCAGTCAAACATTATTAACTAATTAATCCATCCCTTCGCCAATGAATTGCCATGTATTAGCGTGCACGGTGCGCCTTTAACCTTAACCTTTACTTTTTTTACATCCTGTCCTTTGCTTTTCAACCTTCCACCGTATATTATTCACTTCCCAGCTAGCTGGATGGTTTAATTTGTCTGCATAACTATGCATATTATTATTATTATTAATTTTGTTTTTCTCCTCTAATGTATTTAGTAGGTAGAGGGGATTCCCTCAACTACCTCCCTTGTATGCCTCCTTGATATCTATTTTAACCTCCATTTGTTTTTCTCTCTCTATTCTGAATTTTTATGTATTCATGTAAGCTCATGTCCAATGTTGCTAGAATGATTTTGTTCTTTGAAATATATATTTTGTGTAGCATTCTTTGAATGAACTAGTGTTAATCATAGAAGTATTGACCATTTTCTAAAATGTTATTTATATTGTAAAAAGTTCTTAATATAATAGTTTTTTTTCAAAACACGATATTTGATAGACCTTTAATGGTTGTGTCTCTAGATTATGGTCAAATCTAACTTTTCCCCAAGTTAATATCAAGAATAGTTTTTCAAAACAAGATGCTTGATAGAGCTTAAATGGTTATGCCTCTAGATTATGGTCAAGTCTGACTTTTCCCCAAGTTAATATCAAGATGTTTGTTACCGAATGTTCACAAATGATTTTGGACTTTGAAGTGTATACTTTCAGTAGCATTGGTTCTAATGAACTAGTGTTAATCGTAGAACTATTGACCATTTTCTAAATTGTTATCTACATTGTAGAAAAAGTTAACATAGGTGTTGGTAGGATAGGTTTTGATAACCAAATACTTGATAAAGCTTATACCATCAAATTATGCTCAAATCTAACTATTCCTCGAGGTGATAACAAGATGTTTATTACAAAGGTCCTACCAAATGTTTGGAGAATGAATGAATGAAGAGTTTTACTAACATCCACGAGACCAAACAGCCTAAGGGACCACAGATCACAGCCCTAAGCTAAATCCATCTTCTTTTCCATGTTCGCTCTCTTGCTGTGAATCTTAACAATTAGACTAGCAGTCTGATTGACCTTATCCACCTCAAATAAACTTTGCATGTCGTCGGTCGTCCCTATGTTATCGTACTGCGCCCGGATGTCATCATATGTTGTGCATTCAATGAGAAAGTGTCATTCAGTCTCAATCGCCCACATCTTGCAGAACCTGCAAATCCTCTCTTCCCATTCCTCTTTGGGCCTTTTCCATCTACCAGTCTCGCACCTGAGATGATGCGAACCTATCCTTAACTGAGCCAATAATATCCTATCTTTCCCTTTAATAGTTGTCCCCAGGTAAGCTTTATCATCATGTTCCCGGCTGGAGTTGAACATCTTAATATAGTGCTATTTTTTCAGTCCCATGTGATTAGTCCACATGGCAATATGAAATTTACCTAAGACAAACTTCTTTATTTCCACATTGGTATTAGGACAATCTTGAAACTTAATGTTCCACCTACCCAACCAATTTATGTTTTGTTTCATCCAAGTTTTCTTTCTACAGACTAAAACCTCCTTCATCGCAATTTTGGGCCAACGTTGGTTATCCATATTTTCAATTTTCTTTAAATAGCTTAATAATCGGGTTATTGTTGCCGCCTCTAACGGAAAAATACCCGCCTCCGCTAATAGAATTTCATAGGGCACAAAAAACTTGACTTTGAAATTGCTAGTAATTAAATACTTTTGTATTCTCTCTATCTGTCTCCACCCACGATTTGTCATGCTGCCCCCCCAAACCTCACAACCGTAAAGAACAATTGGCGTGACCAACAAACCAAAGAGAGTTTTCTTGGTTTTCTAGTCCCAAAGCTCGACATTTTTGCATCTATTATGTAGCAGATAAAACACCTTCCAACCCCCCTATATCCTTTTTATCTTACAAGTCTCCCAGCTGAACTTATAATGGAAGTCAATCCCCAAGTACTTGTATTCTTTCATGGTCTCTAACAGGCTGCCTTCGAAAAGGAAAGTAGTTTTTTTTCCTTCTTTTCAAAGAAAAATTCATGATTTTAGTTTTAGTGATATTCACCTACATCCCTACTTCCTAACAAAAGTGTTCCAAAGCCTCTAAGTGTTCTCTCAAACCCTACTCCATTTTTAAAATCAGAATAAGATCATCGGCATACAAAAGAAGCTTCACCACATACCCCGCCAGCTAGACCCCCTCTCCCTCAATTTTGTTTAGCCAAGTTTCTAATTTGTCAAAGTATAAACCAAACTGAGTGGGGGATAGGGGACAACCCTGCTTCACACCAATGTCACTATCGAAACACTCTGATATTCCCTCTTTGGTTCTAATTTTGGCTCTAACTCTCCCATAAAGTCTATGAACAACCGCTCTATACACATCTGGAATGCCTAATTCTTCCATTTTGTTCCATAATCTGTCTCTAGGCACAGTTTCAAAGGCTTTTTTGAAATCAATGAAACAGCAGTACTCTTCCTCCCCCTGGTTCTTCCAAACTTTCTCTATCAAATGTCAGAGAGTAACGCAATGATCAATAGTAGAATGCCTAGGTCTGAAACCCGCTTGCCCTTTTGCTCTTTTTCCTTCACCTTCTACCCAATTGTTGATTCTGTGCTCCACCATGCTCCCAAAAAGTTTGTCGAAGAGAGGATTGACCATAATAGTACAATAGTTAGATGGGTTATTGACGTCCCCACTCTTAAATAGGGGAATAACCATACTAGTTGTCCACTCTATCGGGAAACCATCCTGAATGACCTTGTTAAAAACCCCTTTTATGTGGGGGGCAAGAAGCTCAACTCCCCACTTTAAAAATTCTGCTTGCAGCCTATCGATGTCCCTTGCTTTACCATTTGCTAACTTTTTTAGTCCTAATTTAATATCATCTACCGAGAAAAGCTCCATGGTGGTGTTCACAATGTGAGGGGAGTTTTTCTCTTGGGTTCGTTCATAAAGGACCTTTGCGTACTCTAACCATTAAGCATTAGTAATGTTGTTTTCAGTTTGTTTCTTCCTCTGCTATAATTCTTTCCAAAAATGTTTGGGTTTATGCTTGCCAAGTGAAATTAGCTCTCTCTGACTAGCCTTTACATATTCCTCTTTTTTAGCTTGGATCAATTTAAAATATTTGCTCGTCTTCTTTACTCGAATCTTTCCTTTTTAGGGATCTTCTAGCAGTCTTACACTCTTCATCATACAACGGATTAGCCAGAAAAGTATTCATTGTTTGCTTTCTATTGCGAGCTCTTTTACATACCCCTAAAGCCTTATGAATAATAGGAATCAGCAAACTGCCTTGGACATGCACAAAATCAACATTTACCCTTTCATTAATCAAGATACTACACATATCAAGAAGTTGTTGTTCCAGAGCAGCGTTGAATATATCCTTGTTTTCCTGGTTTATTAGGATTCTTCCTTTGTTAACTGTTGTTTTTTCCTTGTGGTGATCGAGATTCTTATGCGAATTATTTAAGACCACGTCCAACTAAATATAGAGAGGCATGTGATTCAACTTCATCTCTATGGGTCCTTCTCCAATGTCAAACTCTATCACTCTAGAGGTAAGACTTTGTGAGCAGATCACGTAATCCACCACACTTTGCCCAATATAAGTTTTGCATGTGATCCCCTCAGATGTTGGCCAATCTCCCATGCCATTGCATATAACCATGCCAAAGAGACTACATAAACCCAATAGTTCTGCCCCGAAATGTGAAACACCTCCATTGCTATCCTCGAAAGCTCTTTTCCACGAGTGAACATTGCATTCTTCTAACCAAAGAGGGTTGTTCTCTCCTTTCTCCCCATTGCTCAAGTGTAAGGATTGATTGTTCATTGTCCTTGCATTGACGTCTCCCACCAGCAAAATTTCTCCCATACCGCTGAATAAAGAAATATATTTTTTTAACATAGCAAAAGGGTCTTCATTGTCTAAGTTTCTCCTCTTGTAGAATTTAGAATTTTTTGGTGCAAAGTAGCAAGCAACCAATCTGAGAATTGACTCTCTTAATGTTATCTGCAGCCATATGTATTGTTTATTGGGGTCTTCTTTTTCAACTTTCACACATCTGTACCCCTCCTCCTTTATAAACATTGTAACTCCCACGTGCCATTTACCCATTTGATTCGCTTTGTTTCAAACTGAATGATTTTACTCTTTGAGGTTTATACTTGAGCAGCGTAGGTTCTAATGAACAAGTGCTAACCATGGAATTATTGACCATTTTCTAAATTGTTATCCACGTTGTAGAAAAAGTTCTTGTCAAGTGTTGCTAGGATAGATTTTGAAAACAAGATACTTGACACAGCTTAAAAAGTTATGCCACTAGATTATGCACAAATTTAAGTATTCCCCAAGTTGATTGCAAGATTAAATAAGTTAGACATTAGGAAATGCATATAGCACCATTAAAATTTAAGTATTTAATGTATCATAGATCTTTATATATATTCTACTCATAAAAAAAGCTAAATGAGAATTAATGAATAAAATTATACAAGATTATATATAGAAAAAAATTGAGTTGAATATAAATATATAGCATATTTAAAATATTTTAATGTATATGCTTTAAAGTTTGTGTTTTACATAATTAAAATGGTCTTAATAAAAAAATTAATTTTAAATAGTATTGATTTAATGCACACTTTGTGATTGATCATAGGAACAAGAGTAGTTGCAAAACGATGCTAGATAAATTGATTGGTCAAAAGAATAAATTGATTTTTTTTTTTTAAGTAAAGAGGCAAAAAGAAAAGAAACTAAGGCAATAAAGAAAATAAGGAAGAATGGTATTAGAAGAAAATACAAATAAAAAAATAATTAAAATAGAGGAAACTAAGAAGGATTTTGAAGAAAGAAATGTTTGGTATTTAGAAGACAAGTAATTAAAAATAAAACCAAAAAAAAAAAATTGGTTATAATTAGACAAAGAAAAGTTAAAAAGAAAAGGCAATAAAGATGTTCAGTTATGAACTCTTTCGCTAAAGGTGATTTCAACTATTCAAATATTTGAGAACTTTTTAAAGATATTCTCATTAAGAACTTTTAAATACATAAAAATTAAATTATTCAGTTAAGTAATATTTATAATTAATTTATTTTTTATTTTTTAAAAATCAATCTTAAATGCCATAGAATGGTCTTTTCATTTATGTTCAAATAAATTTTATCAATACTACTTTAGGAATTAAAACTTTGAAAGTAATTAGGATATATAATAAAAATTGTATTACAAAATGTATGATAGGAAGAGTTTTTAACCTAAATCTTTGAAAAAAAATTAATACAAAGTGTTTAATTAAAACTAGTTAAAGCCTTTGAGGATGACCCCACAATGCATTGGTAAGTTGTGAGCCTTCCATCTAGGATGTCATGGGTTCAAGTCTACTTGTGCCCCATGTTGTTCCACAGTGGAGCTTGTGGGCAGAGTAGCAGGAACCCACAACACATGAGGTAGTAACGGTGGTGGCAACAAAGGGAATCGGTGGTGGCAACAGAGGTGTTCGTGGTGGTGGCTATGGATGGGAGTTATAAGGAGAGGGCACTACCACCGTGGAGAGATAAGGAGATTGCTTGCAACACCATGGAGAGATAAGGTGTTCCCTACACACAAGTAACGGAGAGATAAGGTGGTCCCTATGTGTGGGTAGAATTTTTTTTTTAAAAAGGATGACACATTGAGAGATAAGGGTATTAATGTTGAACACGTCTAAGGATGTAGCCCCTCAAAAAGGTGGTCTCACTAATCCATAACTCTAATCAAAAGCAATTCGACATTGGCCTATTACCGATAAAAAAAAACCTAGTTAAAGTCTTAATATGAATAGTTCTAATTATTGCTTTTTAAAAAATTTAAGATCAAATTTAACCAAGTATTAGTTTGCATATGTAAATTCTATTAAAACTAAACAACTCTTATAAAAATTATTTGTAATATAAAAATAAAATTTGAAGTCAAAATATTGAGTTGTTCAAAGAAAAATATAAAGTGTTTCACTTTAATATTTTATTTAAAATTATTAATAAGATAATTTACACTTAATTTCAACCAAAAACAAATATTTTATATAGAGACAAAATATTATCATAAAATTATTTTAATTTTTTTATGAAAAGGCGTTGAAGTGGGAATTTATATTAATATCAAAAAAGAACTACATAGAATATGTGTTAGTCCAACTATGAACTTAGCACAAAGATACCATACTTATGTTACATATATCATACTTGACCTATAAGCTATACATAGATGATTGTGTCTACTGGAAAAATGACCTCAATGGACTAGTATAGACAAATATTCATAATATGGGTAGCATACAAGGCCTTTATACATATGTATGTGTATGCCCCCGTCTATATTCTTTAACTTTTACAATTAGCTAGCCAAGCTCCAACGTTGATATAAACTACCCTTAAATTGTGTAAGCCAGCTAGAGTAAAATGTAGTCACCCACTTCTTCTAGAATCATGAACCTCCTAAGTATGTATGCAAAGTAGGAGCAGGAGCAAAACACCAAAAACAAAAAAAAACTCCAAAAACAAGGAAGCATTGTTATCAATTGCCTCCATAAAAAAATTTTGAGGCTCACCTCATTAGCAATTTTTTTAAGTCGTGGCAACATGTCTAGTTCCATACCAACTACCCTGTTTAGGAAGTATTTCCCTGTAGTCACCCTTCTATGGCAACGGATGAGGCCTTTCTCGTTCATTCCTAAGATAATTGTTTACCTTAGTTTCATCCTCGAACAAATGTGGTATATCATATAGCCATGTGATACCACCTTCAAGCTTTGTAACGACCACCAGGTCAATGTCATCCAACAAAATTTTCTCCTTGAAGACTAGATGTAGAAGCAACAGAGAATGCACTTTCTCCTCTCCTAGGTCGGGAGGTATGCCAAGAACTTGATGGGACTCGCAAATTTTCATGTTTTCACTATAGGGTTGAACTTTATATTTTTTAAAGTCTTTGTTTACCCTAAACCTTAAGTCCTAGGTTTGCAAAAAATTGCCTAAGTGTCCTAATTTACCCTTGTAAACCTTTGCTTCTATGTCGTTCTATATTGTTGTTAACCTACTCGATTGATGTCATGGTTTTAAGTTATTCATTGTGAGGGTCCTTTATTGTTCAATAATTGCCCCCCCCCCTCCCCATTTCCTAATTGTCTTCTCTTTGCTACACAAGCTCCTTTGAAGCCATGGTCTTAAGTGCCAATAATCTTGATCAAGCTCTAATAATATTTAAAATCAAATGGCTTGTGTTGTCTCATGACCTCTTAATCATAGATTACCTTTTGGCTTTCACACTCACGATGATCATCCAATTGAACACTAGGACCCCAAAAAGTTAGTAATACTTGGCGATTTGTTTGAATTTTCTAAGATTTCCATCGAACGAATCTCACGGCTTTGCAACCAATATTTTTATCAAAATAAAAGGTGCTTTGGGTTAGTGATGACCCTCTGATCAAAAGTCGGGACTCGTTAAGCGTCTTAGTGCCTAGTCAGGCATGATGATTCTAAATCTTGATCGCAGGACCAACGTGGTTGCATGATGAAGATTCATATCAGGGAAAGATGTCTTCCACACTCACGAGAGCTGTTAGATTGAAATGAGACCAGTCAGACATTCTATGGGCTCGAGTTGAATAGTCAAAGCATCTAATTAATGACTAGCATTCAACGCTATGAATTATGGTATTGTCAAGGGAATAGTATTCCTTGTGCAACATTAACCACTAGATGTTAATGAGGCCTTGGTCATAAATCTTTGGCAAGTATTAAAAAGATCAATGGCATGCATCATCTCATGGCTTCGAGATGAATAAAAGTTAAATGTCTTCCGATGCAATGTGAATCATTGGATCTTCAGGGGCCCAAAGGAAAGGTAAAGGAAAGCATGTGAAGTGAGTTGGCACATTTTGATTGGCCTGTGACCACGGAGAAAAATGGTTAATTATAACAAATTTCCATAATCCATAGTAATTAGTTAGATTTTTTCTGGGTAGGTTGTGTAGCAAAAAGGGTGTTAGACTCAAGGAGACCCCACATAGCTACTAAATGGTGACTCGTGTCCAATGGTCCCATATTTTGTAGGATGTTCATGTCAAATTTTGAATAGCCGGTGTATATTTGGGACAATACAATATTTTGATCTCAATTTTTGATTCCTCCATGATGTAAAAGCATCAACGAAGGAGTTTCAAATCTGATAAATGACTACATGTGCGGGTATGAAGTACATGAATTGTAGTTAATTGGACATTACCAATAACAATCTTAAGCAATTAATTTCATACCTATAACTGATTCTTCTAAATTTGAGGTTGGTTTTTAAAAGGCATTCAAAGCAATTTGGAAGTGTGAGCTAGAGTTCTAAAGGCGATTGCAAAGCAAGCTAGGGTTTTTAAGAAAATTGAAGTCAAAGCAGTTTTAAAAATAAGTAACTTGGTCCTTTGTATTTTCTCAGTGTTTCTTAGTGAATTGGGAAGTGTTGCAATAAATTTGGGGTTCTGGAAAGCAAGAAAAGTCTTAAAAAACTAGTTAGTTTGGATTAGGTTTTGTGTATAAAAACCCTAAATCATAGAAGTTGTCTAAAATGAGTAAAAAGAGAGAAACTAGTAAAAGGGACCCTCCTTATAAAATTGATAAAGACATAATTAAGAAATTGAAAAATTAAAGGGTTCCACATAATGTGTATGGGCATGGGGGTCTAGAGGACAAACTATTGGACAATTCAGCTAATGTTAGAGATGTAGAACCACTTGAGTTAAGATGGGAAATTTTTTACTATTTTTATAGAATAAGAGAATAGAGTGTCTTGTTATGTAACCAACAAAGGTTAGATTTATCCAAACTTATCTATCCTAATGTTTTTGTAGATGCTAACTTTATGAGAGTAGTGGTTAATTGTTATTATCTAGTGCATAGAGCAATTCTAGTTGCAGATGGAGCAATCATGGTGTACTTGAACAGGAAAGCAATTATAGAGGCTTTTTGTCTCAAAAAGGTAGCATATGTTTGTCTATATTTGAAGAAATATGAAAATATTTATGGACCTCATAAGACAATGTGAAAGGTAACTTCTATTCCAAAGTTTAGATGAAAGGACCAACACAAAAGAGTAATCAAAATTTCTCAATTTAAAAAGGATCCATTTAAATTGAATTCATTTGAAAATTATTTCATTAGGAAATATTTTAGTTTTTGTCAAGTCACTAGTGAATATTTTAAAACAAAAATGCCAGTGGGAATGATGGGTGTGGTTGCAAAAGTACATAATCTAATGAAGAACGCATAATTTGACTTTGTAAGATATTTAGAAGATGCTATGAATTATATCTTGTGCAAGGCTCGGTAAAATTTTACTAAATTTGACTTCAAATGGTACTCTTTGTTGTGTCACTATTTTTTTGTGGAGATGAAGAGATTTGTGGGATAAGGAAAATTTGTAGATTAAGATGGTTAATGATGAAAATTAGAGGTCGCCATTATAGGTTTGGACATACATATGGGACATGCATTGCTCTAAGGCAAGCTTTATTGTTTTTCAAGAGTAATTTGTGTAGAAGATTATAAAATGCATGAATGTGAATGAATAAAGGATTCTAAGGCCTTTGTGGAATTTTATAAGGAAAGTGGATAGGAGACCTGATTTAAAGATTTCACATAACTAGGGAGACTTTTTCTTATATGTAGAAACCATTACAATAAGAATATATGGAACCCATGTCACTTATCATGTGTTGCCAAGGGTTGTACCATAAAGATTAGATTTCCTATAGGTCATGTTGTAGTTGGAGAGAATGGAACATATCCATTTTATGAAGCAACATAAAGCTTCCTTGTTCCCCATTTAATGCAAGTTATCATATTTTCATGTCACAAATAAAGATGCACTAGAACAAATGTCTAGATATCTAAGTAATTATAGGATGGGATATAAGAGAGAAAGACAACATGATCTTGAGGAGTTTGTAAAATCTTTAGTGTCATCCTATAAACATGAGAATAGAATAAAGAAGGCATTATAAGAAAATGTCCAAAGATTGATATTATGAATAACAAGAGAAGGAGATAAAATATGATAAAAATTCATTGAGTTGGGATGAGAAAGAGACAAATATTTTCTTGGTTTATTTCATGATGAGAAATATTATTGGAAAATGTAAAATTAATGATTATGTCAGTGGAGGCTTTGTTGAAAAAGGAGCTCACAAAGAGAAGGAAAGAGCTTGTGGTTGTAGAGGAACCATCTGCTAAAAAGCAAAAATTGCTACAGTAGCTAGAGAAAGAAGTTTCATTAAAGATAAATGATGTAGAAGAAGAAGAACAACCAAAGGAATAGAATAAGTGAAAGAGGAGGAATCTCCACTAGCTAGCTCTCCATTAGTTTATTATACTCTATCCCCCCCTCATTCCCCACTTCATAATGTGCATAGAAGCATAGTACCTATTAGACCAGAAGACTGGTCATTTGAAGGCTTGAAGATTGCAAAAGATCCCACTATTGATGCAAGGAACTTTGCAAGTTCATAATTTGTTGATGAAGGAGGAATCTTGAAGACTAGGGAGTTCAAGGATTTAGTGAGGATGTCCAAGAAATATGATTTTATGAAATATATTGAGAAAGAAAAGGAGAAATTTGATCTAGAAGATCCAAGTAAGATAGTGGAGAGGCTAAAGAATAAGTTTGATCTTGACACTGAAAATATGTCAATTGAAGAGGCCAAGAAGGTGATAAAAAATTTAGGAATGTTGATGTTACCAAGTTGGGATATAGGAACAATAGTGATGTTTCACATTACTACAAGTGAAGAAAAGCTTGTGTTGCAAAGTGAAGAGAAACTTGAAAAGGAATTGACAAGGCCAACCTTCAATTTAGAGTATGGTATTTGGTCAGCACTGGCATTGGACCCAAGCACAATGAAGCCAAATATTTTTCAAAATTATGATCATTTTAGAGGAGGTGCCTTGGTAATAATAGTAGTTGGTACTTCGACAAACAAGTAGCTAAGATGGCAATTCATATAGTGTAGTTTAGTGAAGCAGATGTATCGTCCTAAATTGGAAGCACTTCAATTTAGTGATGGTTTAGCACCCATTTAGTTTGATTGCATGGTACACTTGCATTTAGGATGTATTGGACTTGTTTATTTTCTCTCATAGGCAAAATTAAGGTAGGATCTAACACACCCTGCTTGATTTCCCTCTTATTTGGTGCAAAACTTGAGGCAGGACCTAACCACAAGTTATCCTCATTTTTCAGCTCCTCTTTCAGAGTGTTTTTTCATCCCAAAATTGTTCCATGTTATTTTAAGATCTATGCATTGTTGCTTCATATTTACATACACATTTACATTTGCATGATAGGGTTTCATTCTCTAGGGTTAGATCTTGGCATTTTACATACATTGCTCTATACATTTTAGATTCATGGGCACTACATACACAACCATCTTTCCTAACGACTATTCATGGAGGTAGAAATCATCAAAATGAGGGGTTGACTAAGGCAAACCCATATATAGTCACCCACACACACCCTTTTTCAGATTTGTAGGTTTCCAAAGGACAGATTGAAGTACAGATTCAAATACCCTTCTGGAAGAAAATTACAGATCCAATATTTTTTTTTTGTTCCATCAATAGTCAAGTTTAGGCCAAGGTTGACCTACCCCCAGATAGTGGAGATACAATTCTTGTTTGCAGATCTGATAGTTCTAGTGCCAGATATAGAGTTCCAGTTTAGTTTTTTGGCCTTGCACTAGGTTGAGGTCGGCCTAGTCCTGGGTGGATATTTTGCATATCATCATCCACCCTCCAGGACATCATAGCCCCTCTAGGTCTTCATCATCATGAGGCTCCCAAGTCTCTGGGTTTTGCAGATCTCAGTTTTCTGCTCCCGAACCCCAAATTATTCCAGATTCTGACACAGTCTTCCAGGAGGTCTTCAGGTTTGTATTTTCAAGGTAAGTTGACTTGATTTCTTATTTTCATCACTTTATTTTCATATATTTCCTTTGCATATTAGTTTCAATTCCCTCTTGTAGGGAAAGGAATAAGTTAATCCAAGCAATTTTGCCCTTTCTGAAGGTTACGCATTAGCACTTCCTTTTGTGTTAATCGAGCCTCCTTTGGCGGTGGAATCTTGGTATTCTTCCTTCCTATGTTTTGGGGTATTCCAATTTCCCCATATACATTTTGGTGAACCCGTACCTTATATGCCTTGTATTCCTTTTATTGTGGTTAAGTCAGATTTTTCATTTATATTGAAAAAGAACAAAACAATTGTTTTTACTTTCTTGCATGATAGAATAGTTGTTGTTTTTATGTTCATTCATATCATTTGTTCAAGGAAAATACAAAATAAAAAAATCATTTAAGGCATTTTTTAATGGAGTCGTTATCATCCTTCGCTAGTTCAATTTCAAGTTTCCTTCATGAATTTCAAAGTTTTTCTTTTCATGCATACGATGATAGTATACTTCTTGATCATCACACTAATATCTCTTTTATTACCAATACCATAAATTAAAACAATGTATTACAAGAAGACTTCATTTTGTCAAATAATATCCCTCCAAATGGTGAGATCTTGAAAGAAAATGTTGATCCTTCTCCTAAAATGCATTCCTACTTTGAAAGCATCTTGATACGAGAGATAAATCCTTTATCTATCCTTCTTTCTCAACCCCTTGGGGATCAAGATTTAGTGAGCTATGATTATTCCTCACCTATAGTGTTCTTCATTCATAGAGATGATCCTACCCTTGATAATTCTTCTATTTGGGATGAACCCTTGGATATGAATATTGATTACTCTCTCCCTTATGAAGGGATTTTGGGTAATGATTATTCATCTCCTAAAGTGTACCTTTTTCAGCACAATATTCCTTCTCTTAATGATCCCGTGGATAAGAACATGGATTATTGTCCTCCTCTAGAAGTGGATATATTGGTTGACATTTCTCCTACCCACTCTAGAGATGACACATTCATATATGATGGTAACCCTTCTCCTAAAACATATGCCCCTTATGAGGATACTTTATAGAAAGAGGAGGTCATTATAAACACTTTTCTCAATGTCACCTTACCTTAATTTGACACTCCTTCTAGGGATGAATCATCCAAGGATATCACTAATACCTCTTTTAAGGATGACTTGGAAGAAGGGGATCATATAATTCTTAATTATCTCAGCGATTCCCCTTCTAGCGACGAGTCTATGAAAAATAAGGAGCTTGATCAAGTTAATGTTGTTAATATTCATGCTCAACCTGCGATAGTCAACAAGCCTGTGATAAATATCAAGAGATTTCCTCAAACTTTCACTACACCTATGATTAAAATTAAAGGATATAATCCTAAAAGTATTCAGAACAAGCCTATCATAACTATAAAAGGCCAACCTAGAAGTTCTTTGGATGAATATAATGTGGTAGCTCACACCTATCAAACAAGAAACAATCCTCAACCTAATCCAATTTCTCCTACTTCTCTCCCACCGCCTACACCTTGTATTCCCCAAAATCTTGGAAAAGAGTATGATTTGGTAGAGAAATTATGCAATACCCCTTCCAAGATTTATCTTTGGGAACTTCTTCAAACTTCTTCTACGTATCATGAAGCCTTGCAAAAAGATTTAACCACTCATCCAACTCTGCCTCCTCATCAAGATAATATCAATACCTTTTTGCAATGCATACATGCTACCCTGGTTCCACCTCAAATTGTGTTTACCCAAGATGATTTACCTCCAAAATAATTTCAAGATCAATATGATGATCTTATGGTAGTTGTCCTTATTAATGGTAACCTCATTCATAGGACCTTAATTGATAATGGGTCTGGGCTTAATGTTTGTAGTATGGACATGCTCAAAGAAATTAAAGATGATCTTTCAACTATTAAAGCTGATAACATTCCTATACAAGGCTTTGATAATATTTTTAAGAAAACCTTAGGCATCATTACTTTACCTATTAAAGTAGGTCCGGTCATTTTGGATAATCTTATTCATGTGATGCCTAGACCTCTTAATTACAACCTTCTTTGGAGCATACCTTGGTTACATAATATGCATGTTGTTCCTTCAAATCTACATCAAAAAGTCAAATTTATTTATAACAATGTGATGTTCACTCTTCATGTGGATGATAAACCGAATCATTGTTTGAATATTGAATCCAATAATTATGTTGTTTCTAATAATGATCCTCCTTCCTCTAGTTCTCTTTCAAATGAGACTATGGATCTTTAGAATATAAAGTCTCAGACCTTAAATTCATACAATCTAAGTCTCAGACAACTTCTCTTTCTAATAACATTCGTAACAATTTTGTCTATGCTTCCATCCATCATGAACCTATTAAACCTAGTTGTGATGTCATAATGACTAATGAAACTCCATTGAATCTGTCTGATATGGATTCTTATTATGATCCTAGTTATCATTTACCAGCGAAATATAAATTCAATGGCCATGGATATGGTAAATAGGAACAAGGAATTCAAGTGCCCTTAGGAAATAGGGGACATGAGAATTCTTTCGGATTAGGATTTAATCCTTGTAAGCAGTCACAAATATTTAATGTTAATACCATCATAGATAACACTTCAAAGCATGATTCATGATGTGTGCAACAAACTATTGAGAATTATAAGAAACCTATGGAAGCATGTGGTTTTGAGTTTCCTCCCTTGTCCACACCCTCTCCTTCATTATCCAACACTTCTTCTACAATCACCTTCGATCAAAAAGTACTTTTGCCTAAACTTCTATGTGCTAAGGTGATTACTAGACCTAAACGCAAAAATTAACATAGTCAACACCTTATGACTCTTCCTTTTTTCTTGTATCACCTATACCATGATCACTCTACTAATGAATGTCGAGCTTTACATTATAAAATTTAGCAATTCATTGATAGTAAGGTTATTCATATATCATATTGCAATGAGTTATATTTCAATCTTGATTTCTCTAAATAACATCTAAGTCCCTATTATGATGCTCCACACTATGTCATATTGTTAGCCTACTCCTTGGGGGATCATTGTCATGAATAGGTTGTGAGTGACATAATAGGTCCCCTTTACCCTTGTTCTTACACTTGGGGGTAAGGGTATCCTCCTAATCTGTCTTTAATTCTCTTAAGGATCCACTTTTCCATTGGTTAAGTAGTATCTATTTATCGTGTGACATCCAATCATACATAGAAATGTTAGATATGCATCCTTAATTATAAACTTTTTCATTGTTTTGTATGGTAGATAAATCCCTTAGCTTGGAGATTGAACAATGTCATCCTTCACAAGGATAACTTTTGCACTTATTGCATGGCATCTCTCTACATTCATCCCTTCCATGGCCTCATAGGAGCCGTGACCTCTTTGGCTTGGACTAGGTGTTGCTCGTGGGTATTGTCTTGATGTTGAAAGATGTTTCATCCTTGTTTCTCTTTTTCCTTAACCTTATATTTTGTTCCTAACAGATAGAGTACAATATCATAACACAATGCGTTGGGGAAAATTACTCTCCCTTTTTAAGGATTTTTTGACTAGCATAAGACAATTCGCTAGACCATTTGACCTATCCTCATGTACACACAAGCAAAGCCGCCATAAGGTGCATAGTTTTTATGGGATTGACTATCAGGCACACAAACTTTTTAGATCATTCAATCCTCTCCTTTGGATCCCTTCTTGGATTTATAATAATCTAGAAGGCCTGATCCTTATATTTTCATTTTTTGATCCCTTAAGGATGCACACATCCTTATGCCCGAATCAACTTTTACGGATTGCTCTTTTGGAAATGCAGTTTCCTGAGGGTGAATCCTCAATGGGTTGACTAGCATGCACACAAAATTTCTAGACCATAAAACACCATCTTCTTTTGTAGCATGCCTCTTTGTGTGGTTCATAGTAAGACACACAGATCTTATTGGCCGAGTTAATCACACCCCTTTTTATTTTCACATGCATTTAGAATATACATTCAATTATTTCATCGTAACTGGAGCTAGGTAACTCCGATTTTTATATCGTTACAAGTGTTGGAATCATGATTCAGAATCTCACTCCTGGAATGCATTTAGGAAATTTTGGTAAAGTTCCTAAATGATTTTAGAAAGGTTTTTCTCATCGCTTTGCATTTCTAGTTCGTCATGATAAACATGTCACCTTGTTTCACCTTTTCTAAAATTAGCAAGCCGAAACAGAGGGGCATATAGATACCCACGAAATTCACAAAATCATCCCTTAGTAAGTTTTAGGTGGTTTTTATTATCACTGACACATGTTTTTTAGGATGTGGTTACTAATGGTTTCTTGCAGGCTCTATACGTTGTGGACTTGCCTATATCCTTTTTCTTTAGTAAATGTTTTCTTACTTTAGCTTGCATATGCATGTAGTGTCATATACTGCTAAAGAGGGGGCTAAATGTATCATACTAAATTGGAAGAACTTAATTTTGGTGATGGTTTAGCACCCATTTAATGTGATTTCATGGTACACTTGCATTTAGGATGCATTGGACTTGTTTCTTTTCTCTCTCCTAGGTGAAATTAGGGTAGGATCTAACACATCTTACTTGATTTACCTCTTCTTTGGTGAAAATATCAAGGTAGGAACTAACCAAAAGGTGTCCTCCTTTTTCATCTCCTCTTTAAAAGTCCCTTTTCATCCTAAAACTATTATTTTTCCGCTCATCTCTTTCTCCAACCATGAACTGACTGTTATTTGCAATCCCGGGACAATTTTGGAAGACTGCGCCTCTAGGGACTAGGCCAAGGTCAACCTACCCCTGAGGGGTATGCTGAGGTTGGCCTAACCATGGGGACTATGCCAAGGTTAGCCTAGCCATAAGGCACATCCCTTTTGGGATCCCAGGCCCATTTCAAATTTCAAGGCTTCCTGCCTTATGCAGTTGGCCCTTGCGGGGTATAATCCTGAAATCACTATAAATTCACACTCAAATGCTTCATTTGGTATGATGATGATATATAAAAACTTCATGTGGAAAAGCTCATGTGGACATCTAAATTTTACATGGTGCAATTGCAAGGTGCAAACAAGAAGGCTTGGAAATATCCATTGAAGCAAGAGAGTTCTTCACTTTGCATTCTTCTCCTAATCAAGCATTAAAGTATTCAAGACATCAACATGCGGTAGAAAATGGATTTCAAAGGTGGCTTGGAGTACTTTAGTCTTGGGGGCTCTGTATTATTTCCATGTTATTTTCATATCTATGCATTTTTGCTTCATATTTACATACACATTTACATTTTTATGCTAGGGTTTCACTCTCTAGGGTTAGATCTTGACATCTTACATACATTGCTCATATATTCTAGAATTTCATTCTAGATGTGTACCATGTTACTCCATATTAGTTTGAAGGTTGTCATTAGTATTCAAATTGCCCAGTTGATAACCTAGTCAAAGATAGTCTAGTCGGTATTGATCACCGAGCACAGAGTTAACCAAGTACAATGATCACCGAGCAACAAAATTACTGAGCAGTATACACCGAGAGACAGTATTCACCGAGTGAACCAGTAGTTACATAAAAGTTTTTAATGGCACATCATCCTAGGTAACAAATTTTTGCTAAGCTGGATAAATGATTACCAAGATCGAGGAGGACATTAATTGCGAACGTAATTATTTATTGGTTATATTTCATATGTATAGATGATCAAGGTAAATTTTGTAAACCGATGATCTTAGGTTTCCTAAGATATTGTAAAACCCTAATTAGGTCAACCAATTTGATATATATAAGGTCAAGATGTTATTTTTGGTAGAGTAATGATCGAAGTATGATCAAGTAGTCACCGCACTAAGGACATCTGAAGATCAGACAAGGGTTTTAGCACAAGGATTGCATTGAAGCATCCAGTTTATTCAGAACATACACAAGGCTACCATGCAGTACATAAGGTATTATCAATCATAGTAAGGTGATAAAATTATTGCACTTAAAGGATCTAATATCAACAATATTTAGATTGTATTATTCAGATCATAATTTCTTGTTACTCTCTAAGAATCATAACAGACTCAAAATCTCTTAACAGAGTAGACTTAACCATCTTTGCTTAAATCTCCTAACATAGTGCACACACACATTGTGTTGCAAAATCCTCTCACGAGGTATATCTAACAAATCTTATTGTTACTAAAATTAATGTTATCTCTACAAATACTAAAATTAAAAAGGTTGTTTTTTTCATTTGATGGGGATAAAGCCCCTGGTCCGGATGGTTATCCAATGTTATTTTTCTAGGACTACTGGAATATTATTGAGAAGGATGTTACTAATGTTGTTAAAGAATGTTTTGGATCTAGGAAATTGTTGAAGGAGTTGAATGGTACCTTTATAGATCTAATACCAAAAAAACAAGGGGCTGATAAAATGGACCAGTTTAGGCATATTAGTTTATGTAATACTGCCTATAAGATTATTTCTAAGGTTCTTACCACCAGGATTTTGGCTAGTCTCCCTTCTCTTATATCTTGGCAACAAAATGTTTTTGTTCCTGGCCGATAGATCATGGACTCTATAATCTCTATACATGAAAATGTGCATTCTCTGGTGATGTCAAAGAACGAAGGCCTCATTCTCAAACTGGATTTATCTAAATCCTATGATAGGGTTGATTGGGATTTTTTAGTGAGAGTGTTGAGGGCTTTTGGTTTTAACAAGAAAATCATAGATCTTATATTTCAGCTGAGATCCTCTCCTACTTTCTCAGTTTTGGTTAATGGATCTCCTACTTATTTCTTTAAATTGTCAAGGGGCCAGAGGTAGGGGGATCCTCTTTCTCCTGTTCTCTTCATTCTTATGGCTGAATGTTTGGGAAGGTACGTGGAGAACCTAGTTATGAAAGGGGAATTCAAAGGCTTAAGTCCTTATGCCAATCAAGTTTTCTCCCACCAATAGTTTGTTGATGATTCAATTATTACAGGTGAAGCTTCAGTTAAAAATGCCTCCAATATAAAAAATGCGTTGATAAAATATGGGACTACTTCGGGACAACTTATCAATTAGGGAAAGATCTCTCTATTTTTCTTTAATGTCCCTGATAAAAGACAAAGAATAATTATGAGGATTTTGGATTGTGATATGGGGACTATGCCAAGTACTTACCTTGGTCTTCCATTATGCCTGAAACCTCCAGAGTCTTTATGGAGTTCTTTAGTGGATAGATACCATAGCAAACTTTCTGGTTGGAAAGGTATGTTGTTGAGTCAAGCTGGAAAGATTCAGATATTAAGATCTACCCTTCAAGGCCTCTCTCTTTATGCTCCGAGTATCTTTAAAATTCCTAAGAATTTTGGCGAAGCAATTGAAATGATTCAAAAAAAAATTCTTTGGACTAGGATGAAGAAGAAGAAAAGGATAGCTCTCATAGCTTGGGACAAGGTTTGCAGACCTATTAACAAAGGGGGCCTTGGTTTATGTAAAATCAGAAGTCTTAATGATCACCTTTTAGCTAAACTTATATGGAGATATTATAATTCTAAGGGTGAATGGACTTTGATATGGGACAACAAATACAACAAGGAGCATCCTAACCTTGCCAGCTTTATCGGTAGGGACAATGGAGCTGGAGGATCCTTTATATGGAGAAATGCTCTTAAAAATAAGGAAATCATAAGAAAAGGTGTCAAATGGAAAGTTGGAAATGGTATAACTGTTCTTTTTTGGGAAGATAGATGGATATTAAAAACCCCCCTCAAGGAGTGCCCTGGATGGAAGGACTTTGAGATCCAATGCAAAATGAGATTTGGAAGGAAGGTTGTGGATTACTGGGATAGGGATCACTAAAAAGATTTAACTATTATTGACAAAATTTTGGGTCAGATCAATAAATTTCTTAATTCTACTATTTGGATTGAGGAGGAAGATAAGATTATATGGAAGTATAGTCCGAATGGGAACTTTACTATTTCCTCCCTGTATCACCAGGAGTATGAGAATCTAAATGAGCCTTATTGGGCTAAAGCTTGGATTAAGTATCTTACCCCAAAGATCAATGTATTTTTCTAGATTTTGTTGCAAAACAAGGTGTTGACTATGGATAATCTGAGAAAAAGAGGCATTATCATTGTTAATAGATGTTACCTATGTAATTAGGATGAGGAGAATGTGAATCATATGTGTATTCAATGTCCCTATATTAGGCAAATATAGGATTACTTCTTTCAAATTCTTAAAATTGAGTGGGTTTTCCCAAAGGATATGTAGAGTCTTTTTAACTCTTGGACCCATCCTTCAAAGTATGAAACTGTGGTTAAGGTGTGGAAGTTCATACTTCCCTATGTTTTTTGGGGAGTCTGGAAAGAAAGGAATGAGAGAGTTTTTAGATACAAAGTGACTAGTGAAAAGGAGGTCTTCTACAAAATTAAGAGAGTTGTCAAAGAAAACTTGTATCTAAAGGAAAATCTTATGGAACCTCTGAATGAGGAGGATATTACCTTCTTCAACAACTGGAAAATTAAAGGTAACTTCATGAAGAAGAAAAATAGATCCAAGAGAGAGGAAGCTAGATGGGATTTCCCTCCTAATGGATGGATGAAAGTAAATTTTGACGAAGCTTCGAAAGGAAACCTGGGGGTGGCTGGGTGTGGGATAGTTATTAGTGATGAAAATGGAGTGTGCAGGGGTATTATAGATATACCTATAGGAATTCTAACTAATCATGTCACTGAGGAAAATACATCTCTTCAAGGGATTATCTTTGATAAAGATAAAGGTTGTAAGAATTTATGGTCAGAGGGTGATTCCCTCAACATAAATAAATGCCTGAATAATGAAACACCTATCTCTTAGTCAATTCACAACATAATGCAAAAAGTATTGTCCAATCTTTTGAGGGTTGTGTTGTGACGCATAACTTTATAGAGACTAATGGTATTGCAGATTGGGCTACCAACATGGCATGCAAACTAGAGGTGATGACAGAATGGCATGATGGAGATGACACGCCATATCAAGCGCAATCATTATTAGATAGTGATCAATTGCGAAGTAGACAAAAAAGATTATAAATGGTAAGTCTAATTAAGTTTTTTAATGCTGAAGTGAAGTGTCATTATTACCATATTAGATGTAAGTACTTAGTGGTGATTATGAATTGGATGTGGCACAGATTCTAGATGTATTTGACATTTCTGAGAGTGACTTATGGTAATCTTAATGGCATTATTAATATTTATGACAGAGATAGTAATTTACACCAGAGAGCTAAGATGGGTGGCAGTAAGAAGCACTTTGAGCCTATTAACTATGATGAATAGAGAGAGAAGAAAAGTGTTGAGGATTTTGAAGGAAGGTGGGATAGATGTGTTTCTCGAGCGGCTTTATTACAGAAACCCTACTGTTTCTAGACAATTCTTCAAAACTTAGAAAGATTGGAAGGTTATGGTGGGAAATCAGTTCATGGAAGTTACAGAGGAGATTATCGCTGAGGCTACTGGTATGGGAATGGAGGGTCTTAAGTTCTACAGAGACAAAGCTGTTTCTAACAAAGCTTGGGAGAAATTTATGGAGTCTGATGAAGTGAAGGCTAGGCTAGTTGAGGTGGATACCTCCTATCATAACCCTAAACATATATCTAGGCCATGGAGGTATGTGCTTTATGTGATCATTAGCTATATTACGCTCGAAGATAGATTTACCCAAGCCCATGGCCATCATTTCATGCTTTTGAATCACTTTAGGCACAATGTGAAAATTAGTCTGCCCTTTTATCTTCTTAGCTCGTTGGATTTTACTATAAATAGTCTGCAGAAAGACCTAAAGGGTGATCATGCTTCTCACCAGGGCCTTATGCTTTTAATCTATGATCTCCTGAAAACAAAAAAGGTGGAGAGACCTTTGCTGAAAAAAACTCTGAGGGGTGAGGAAGAGATAGAATGTGAAGAGGAAAATATTGTGTGAGGAGGAGATGAAGGAAGATGAGGAAGACCCTCGGGAGTATAAAAATCCTAAAAATAAAATAAAAAAGGGTGCTTTGTCTAAGAAAAACCAAAAGAAGGTTAAAGTGGAGGGCTCTAATACATAGAAGGGGACTAACAATGAAAATCTGGAGGAAAGTAAAATAACTAAGAAAAACCCTAAAAAGGTCTTTCTTCCAAGACTAGCCAAAAGAAGACTACGGCGGAGGACTTTGATACAGAGAAGGAAATAGAGGATGAAGATTATGAGGATAAATAGATAAAAGAGGCTAAGAAAAGAAAATGTGGGGAAACTATGAGTAGCAAAAACAAGAGCTCCCAGAAGGGTAAAAACCCTAGCAAAAGAAAAATTGTGTTGTCCTGAGATGAGGAGGATGAAATGGAGGAGTAGAGTACAGAGGTTAACCTTGGGGAGAATGATGGGGAAGTGAATAGGGAGGAGAACAGAGAGGGTAAAGATGCAGATCATAACCAAGAGATGAACACTAAAACTAACGAGTAGAAGGATGTTGATAAAATGAAGGAAGAACCTATCAAAAACATTGATAAAGATGTTAAGGAGCATGAGGAGAAAGAAATCCATGCTAATGAGAATACAAGTAAATGTTATGTGTCTGATGATATGAAAAAAACAATGATTTCCTTTTGGATTTTACCTATACTTTGGGTAAAATGTTAAATGATAATGCTCATATAAAAAAGCAAATGGAAATAATGAAAGCTGAGATAAATCTCATCAAAAGTATAAGCATTGGTGAGAAACCTGTCGCAGTCTGCCTGGAGGAAATGAAAGATGTGGTTGACAGATGTGAAGCCCAGGTAGAAATTGTAAAAAAAGTGGGCAACATGGAAAAACAACTGAAGGACATAAATGACAGGGCAGTGGAAGAAGATAGTGCAGGGAAAATCCAAATTTTGAACAACAAGGTGGAAACATTAGAGGATATGGTGCACAAGATCGGGGAGCAATGTCTGGTAAGATTAAAAGTGTACACTGGTCATGCGAAGATTCTGCTAGAGAAGATGGAACAAGACAAAGGGGAAAAGGATGGCAAAGAGGCAAAGGAAACCACGGGACCGAGCGAACGCACATGGGCGAGTACTAGGAAGCTGAGTCCTAAGGAAGATAAAGAGACTGAAGACCTAAAGAATTCAGTCAAACAGACGCAGATTATGGTTATCTAGGCTCAGGATATTGTAAATGGTATTTAGTTGTCTTATTTAGGAGCTTGTCCCTCTTTTTGTTGTCCCTATTTTAGTTTTTTGATCTTTGTGACTTTTTTTTTAGGTTACTAGTTGGCTAGGCTTTATGGCTTTCCTTTCTGGGTGCTTCGGCACAGTTTCAGTTGAGCTTATTTGAATATTTGTAAAAACTTTGTTTAAAGGTTTTGGGTCCTTGTAAAACCTGTTTTTATGTAATCAGAACAAATCTTATTGTTACTCCTAACAGGGTAAGATCACCATAAGTGATCAATCTTTGTAAGCCCTAATAATCTACTTTATTACTGTAGTAGTGAAGCTTTGTGGGTTCCATCCCCACCATATTTTTTACCTTCTAACAAGGGTTTCTACGATACCAAAATACATGTGTTATGTGTATTTGAGTTTCATGAATGTTTTACTGTTTTGATTACATGCATTTACATTTCTGCAATGGTATTTCATGCATGGTGAAAGCAAACTACTCAGTTGGTTATTACAGTATGTGTTTATAAGGATTTGTTTTGAAATGTTTTTAAGGGTACTGATTCACCCCTCCCCTCTTAGTAAACACCTTTCTATCATTCCAACAATTGATATCAGAGCTAGTTCTCTTGTTTAGTAAGTTTAATTTCTAAAGAGAAAAGATCTTACGATGGAAAGGTATAAGCTTGACAAAACTATTGAGAATCAGAAATTACAGTTGCAGATCTACATTGAACAATTCAAAGAAGCCAAAGAGAAACTGAAAGAGTTATTGGTTAAGAGGAAATATTTGGAATCTCATTGTAATGAGACTGATTATCATGAAGAATAAATATATGACCCATTTGATACATCTGGATTAGGATCTGGTAGCGTATATGATGCATTTAAAGGAACCATATTAGATCTATCTAAAATCAATCAACACCTTACTGAACGAGTGAAAGCATTGCAGATTGGTCAAGAGATACAAATGGTCAGAATGGTTGAAGTCATGAGCAATACAAGGCAAGCTGAACAAGAAATAAATATGGTTGTTGATGATAGAAGACAAATGATTGAAAAGCTACAAGAGAAAGAATATGAAATATTGATACTTACCAAACATCAATTTGAGATCACCAATCAGATGGTTACTATGAGTCAGGAGACCAAATGAGTGAACATTGAACTTGCTAGAAAATTGGAAGATATTGGTGAACTAAGAGAAGAAAATGAAAACTGGGGAATGAAGTAAAGATTCAACAAAAACATAATGATATGATTAAGAGAGCTGAAGAAAGCACTAAAAGGATGGATGAATTTCTCAATAGTCAAAGTATACTTAACAACAATACTAGTTTAGGGTATACCAAGCATGGAGAATCATCAAATCAAGCTGAATAGAGGAATGCCTACACAAATCCAAAACCTAACAAGCCCTCATGCTACCATTGTGGAAAACTAGGCCACACATCAAATGATTGCAAAAACAAAGCAAGGTATTCCTAGAACCACTCCTAAATTCAATGGTAATTGTTATAATTGTAACAAGCATAAAAGTCAAGCACGTGAATGCATATTTAAGCTAAATAAGCCACACAAGAAACCCTATATGGAAAAGTATGATTATACTTGCAACATGCATGGTCACACATCACAAGAATGCAGGACTAAGATGAAACAAATATGGAAACCAAAAGGGTAGGAAAATGCATATCAACCGAGAAGACAAGGTAATGCATATACTTGGGATTATAATACTTGGGTTAATTGCACAACATGTGGTAGATATGGACATACTGCAGCTAACTGTATGATAAAATGAAGAGGAAAATATAGAAATTGGACAAATCCTAGAATGAAATGTTTGCACTGTCACAAGGTCAGTCATTTAAGTAAAGATTATAGAGATAGAGTAACAGAAACAAGTACTTATGGAAATGGAAAGACAATTGAAGAAATCACGATGATAAGGAATCAAATGTGGAGGAAATCATCTAATGACAATGCTGGGCCAAACACAACAATCGGTGACACCTTATCCAACAGATTAGGTGATTCCACCACCCCCACCTAAGCAATGTAAGTATGGTACTACACTTTGTAAAGTTATATCTTACATCAGTTCCTTATATTCATTGTATGAATGTTAAATTAGCATGAATTAAGATGCGCTATGGTATTATATTTTTGTTAATTTGAAACTATTTTAGCCAATTAATCTGTACTGAGTAATAAATTCCAGTCGATGAACATGTGAGAGACAACCGAGTTGTTGAGTCAACCGAGCATTTATTGTACTCACTGAGCTGAGGTATCTTTAGTGTTAACTGAATGATTTGTTTGTTAATCGAGTGGTTGGTGACAATCATTTATTACATCAACTAAGGTATTTTGTATAAATTTGTGGGAAGTGAACTCATTTGTTCACACAATGATCAAAGAGCAAAGTAGAGCGATCAAGAGAAAAAATTACAACAGAGCATTTCAAAGCATTTCACAAAGATTCAAGCATATTCTGAATAGTTGAAGATTACATCATGTGAGTGTTTGCACTTACCCAACTATTTGTAACATTCTTTGGAAGCCCTAAATTTGGAAAACACAATGACTTCTTCATCTCAAACCGTGAAAGGCAAGATTGAGAATAGCTAGAAGGTAATTCTTATGAAGAATTCAACATGCGCTGAACCCCGCTATAAATTTCATCCAGAGGTTGCTACACAACCCAACGACAAAGGTGCATTCTCCATGATACCTCCTAGGATTCTACTTGTTCAATATGTGAGAGATTATATACACTGCAAAATCAATGAGATTGGTTATTTTGAGCTCATCTCGACATATAAGGAGCTTAACACTAATGGAAAACTCAAAGATGATCACAAGCATCTAGAAGTAAGAGGGTTAACCAATGCCCTACTTTTCCTGAAAGAATTTAAGATAGAATGGATTCACATTGTACTGAGCTGAGTACATGATGGTAAAATATGGCTAGACGAACCAATGAAGATCGCAAAGGATGTCATACATACAGTCACTAGGTATCCAATAACTGATAAAGCAAAATCCCTAAGGCACCCGACCAAATACGAAATAGAAAATCTAACAGGAGTTAAGTGGGGATGGTAGAGGTCAAGGGATCAACACTATCGGTGATCCCGAACTAAGGTTTGGAGCCTATGTTATTGCATATAAGATATTTTAATCAATTAGACCCAACAATGTCGCATGTGGTACAGTCAACATTGCTTATAAAATTGTGAAGAAGGGTTTGCAACTTGACCTAGCCAAGTTATTGTTAAGGCAATTAGAAGAGAATATGAGAACATTCAGATCAACACGATCAAACACATGTAAGTTTGGTTCTTTACTGGTATGCACATTTTTCTATTTGCAAAATTTATTTCCCTCTGTCGGTAATATAACTTGGGATATAAATTGACCAATCACTGTGCAAGTTGGTTAATTCATTAAAAATATAGGAGCAAACTTTGTACCTGTTATGAATGACTATTTCAAGAAGTTCAAAGAAAGAATGGAGAAAAGAACAAGGATAGCAACCCAGTTGGTAGAGAAATACAAAGAAGATATATGTTTTATAGTTGACACCGACACCACTCTTATCAAAGAAATACAACCAAGAACAACATGGCTACACCCAATGGTCTATAAAATTGATATAGACTTAGCTTCAAAAGCTATAGAAACACTACTTAACAAGCATGTAGACAAATATACCATGAGATTTGGTACATATAATGAAGCTAATACAAGGATAAAGATAGGACTTGAAGTAGAGAAGATGGGAAGAAAGAAGACCAAAATGGTAAAAACTTTGAAAAGGAAATTTGGTATCACTGATGTTGAACTTGACAAATCAATTGATTAAACTGAGGAACAGACACCAGTCGGTGAAGGAGAAGATAAAGAAGCAGAGGCCACTAAATCTGATGAATCTACACACGAAAAGTCACCTAAGGCCAAGAAGGGTAAAGGCATAAAGGCTGAGACTCCAACTAGGAAAAGAAAAAGATCGATGGCAGCTAATTCACCACCTTTAAAGAAAGTAATTTTCATAATAATACGAGCTTCACCGAAATACACTTATCGGAAGAGGAAGAAAAAAGCCACCACTATGCCCCCTGCACTGAGACAAAGGAAGAAGTATGTTAGAGGAAAATATGACAATGATGAAAATATTGATCAATTCAAAGTTGTAAAGAACCAGATACCACAAACTGTTGATGAAGTAGCCAAAGCAATAAAGTCAACTGAAGGGTTTGGTCACCCAAAGCTACAAAATTATGCAAGCTTGAGCACTGGGGATCAGGACAAGTTGGAAGAAGCAATTATAGGTATGATGGTCACTTATAGAAATGTTCCTATAGAATTTGCTACATACATGCCTCAAGAACTTTATGATAAAGTATCAACAAGATGGACATATGCACTGACAACAGAGAAATGAATGAGAGAGGCATCACTCACTATACTTAAGGCTGAATACATTATTGCTAAGATTGATGAAATAATGAAAAATTATGCAAAGAAATTCCCAATGCAATCCAGAGCATTTAATATCCTTCAAGGTAATTTCAAAGAAGTTAATGAAGAGAGCACTTTGATTTGAACTAATCTCTTAAGTCCACCCAAGGAAAAAGAGGATATTGCATCCATAGTCGATACCAAGGAAAATTGACCGAGTATTGAGCCAAAAAATGTCAAAGATACAACCGTTAACAATGTCTTGGATGGAATTCCTTAGCTATTAACTAATCATGGACATGTAGAAATCTCTATCATTTATATAACCAAAGGATATCTTGATAATGATGTGAAGGAAGATGTAGTTATCACTAGAGCTACCGAGAACCTCAAAGACAAAGAAACAACTAAGGTAGCCCGAGTTTGTTAGTAATAACTAAGAGAGGGGGGGGGGGGGGGGGGAANGGGGGGTGAATCAATGGCCTCAAAAATTAATCCTTAAATCAACCCTTAAAACTTATAACCACAAATGATGTATCTAGTTATCTTCTATCCTACAAGATGAATGCCTTGAAATACTTATATCAATTTTCTACTTGTTAGATTGCTTTGTAAATCTCTCTTTTGTATGATTATCGATAAACAGTCAACTATTCACCGAAACATAGTAAATTTATAGAGTATATCGATAAATCTAGGAATGCATATGTGAAATGTAAATTAGTAAAGTAATAAAACATAAACACGTAACACATGGATTTTAACGTGGAAACCCTGTTAAGGGAAAAACCACTAGGACCGGTACCTCAATTTTTCACTCTTCTAAAGTGAGATATGTTAGGAGCCAACCCTATTAAACGTTACAAACACACTGTTAGGTGTGACCTTGTTAGAGGATTTAAAAGATAGTTTGTCACCTAGTATCTGGCATCTAATGCTACCATCCTTGATCAAACACTCACTTGGCCTGTCAATAGGTATCGGGCATATCCAATGCTACTTTTATGATCAAACTTTTTGATACTCCTTGGGATGTATCTCAATTCTAAAAGACTTTTAAGTCCTACTCGGTTAAGAGACTTGATGCTTCAATGGTTAAACTGAAACACTAATGATATGTTCATACATACAACTCAATTGTAGATTTTCAGATCTATTGTAAGTCCATTACCTCTCTGATCAATATAATCAATTCTATACCTTTGCTCCACACTGTTCTGCTCTGTGATGTTGTCTCGCTATTCGTCGGTGTCTGCAAAATCTTGCTCTTTCCTCAAATTGTTGATCAGGACTGAATGAAGACTTTCTTCTCCTTCAGATTTTCTTTAGCATCTTTCCTCTTTTCTTTTTCACCACACACTTTTCCCCATTCGTAATGAATTGGGTTTGTCTCTTTATAGACATGTTTTATCTTTTCTTGGCTTTCTTGATTCTTGGCGTGATCCACAATTCTCGCCAACAGATTTAAATCAAAATCCAGTTTTATCTCAAAGAGATCTTCTTGCCAACTGGACAAATCAACTTTAAATCAATTACTTATCTATGACTTTATCTGGATGATTAAAACAATGATAAGTATTCGTTAAGTCTATTTATAGCTCTTGACAGCTAAGCATTTTGTCATTTCTTAACTCTCTATTCTATCAGTCAATACTTTAGTTAGTCATCGGTGATAACTGACTGTTCCGTCAGTGTGACTTCAGTTGTCATCAGGATCTTCGTCCTTGTCTTTTCCATCGGGCAACACTGTAATTCTTTCCATCGGGTTACTCTATTCTTTACTTGTCGAGCAACGCTGCTACTTTGCTCATCGATAATGCTGTGCATTAGCTCATTGAGTAATACTGTGAATTTTTCTCTTTTACTCTGACCGTCAGAGTGCAATCCGTCGATGTATATAGTCACTTAGTGAATACTTGACTTATATGCATTACTAATAGCATAGCCTTTGATTCATCAATTCTTTGAAGTCTTTGGCAGTATTTCCATGACCATACAGATTATATCAAGTTGACATCAATGACAATACAATACATTAATTGATTTAATGCCTTGCATGATCACCAACTTAACATCTTCAAATATTCAATCAGTTACATGTCATCAATCTCTCCCTTTGGCATTGATGGAAACATACTAAATTATCATAGTATACTATTACTAATACAATATGAAATATACAGTTTCATCAAGCTTTCCTAATGTGACTAATTATAAATGTCTGGCTTTCGGTAAGCTCAAATAGCTTTGATTTGATTCTTGCAGCTTTTTTGTCTGTCTTCAATCCCTTTACTGGATAGATGTAGAATATTTCTTTCTCTGATGTGATGTGTTCTCCTTCTATGTCAAACTCTCTCCCTTTGACTGTTCTCTATTCTTGTGATGTTTCTTGTCAATAATTCTTTCTTTGTGTGTACTCTCCCTTTGGATACTTTGATGGATATAATCTCTCCCTGAGTTGATAATGGATATAATCTCTCGCTTCATCAGTTGATGATGAGATATCTCTCTCCCTTTGACACCAATGCCAAACAATCATCTTTATTAAAAAAGCTTTTGATAGTGATGCCAAACGTATCCTTTCTATCCATAATATATTCCTTGAATTTCCCAATCCATCGATAATAACTCTGGTGCTCAAAGTAGATAAATACCTTACTGTGTATAGATGCATCTTTGAAGTCCATCTGTCTGCTTGCATCAACATGAATGATATTCTGATAATATGTAGGCTGATGTAGCCTTCTAGTCATCTTACTGACTAGTAGACAAGGGTTGGACCCCTAGTCTCTTTCTCAAGTACTCAAATGCATCCTTGGGCAATGACTTGGTGAAGATATCGGCCAATTGTTCCTTTGATTGCACATACTCAAGTATCACCTCCTTTGCCTGAACTTGTTCTCTTAAATAATGATACTTGATGGTAATGTGCTTTATTTTAGCATGCATGAATGGATTCTTGGAAATGTTTATTGCACTTGTATTATCATAATAGATAATTACTGGTTCAAAAATTTTCATATGCATACTTTCCAATAATTGTTTGATCCATGCAATATTTGAGCATTTTGCAGTAGTAGCAACATATTCTACTTTTGCAATAGACTGAGAGATGCATCCTTGCTTCTTGTTGATCCATGCGACAAGTCTGTCACCCATAAAGAATGCTCCTCCAATTGTTCTCTTTCGATCATCAATATTTCCAGCCCAATCAGCGTCGGTAAAGACCTTAAGTTCAAATTTGCCTTCTCTTCTATACCATAAGCCATATTCCTTGGTATTCTTCAGCTATCTTAGAATTCTTTTCACAATAGTCATATGTGATTCCCTGGGATTAGTAGAAAATCTTGCAACTATTCCTACTGCATGTGTAATATTTGGTCTAGTGTGTACAACATACATGAGTTTACCAATCATTGATCTGTACAAAGTCTAATTTACCTCTGATGACTTGTCCTCCTTTTTCAGCTTACATCCAGTTGCCATCGGTGTTCCAACTAGTTTGGACGCTTCCATCTTCAATATTTTCAGTACTTCTTTGATGTATTTGGATTGTGTAATGAAAATACCTTCATCTTGTTGCATGATCTGTAGAACAAGAAAGAACTTGATCTCTCCAAACATAGACATCTCAAACTCTTTGCTCATTTCATTTGCAAATGATTTGCATAGCATATCATTGCCTCCAAATATGATGCCATCAATAAATATCTCAGCAATCAAAATGTTAGCATCAATATCTTCTTTTAAATAAAGATTATTGTTTTCACTAGTCCTTACAAATCCAATACTTATAAGATAGGAATGAAGTCTTTCATACCAAGCTATGGGTGCTTGTTTCAATCCATACAGGGCTTTGTGTAGTCTACACACCATGTCCCTCTTGTCTGGATCAACAAACCCTTCTAGTTGTTCAATGTATACCTCTTCTTCAAGTATTTCATTTAGAAATGTAGACTTGACATCCATTTGATATACCTTGAATTCTTTACATGCAACATAAGCAAGTAATATTCTTATTCCTTCTAGCCTAGCAATGGGTGCAAAGGTCTCTCCATATTCAATTCCTTCTTCTTGTGCATACCCCTTGCATACTAGTCTTTCTTTATTTCTGGTGACTTCTCCATTCTCATTCATTTTATTCCTGAATATCCATTTTGTACCAATGACATTCTTGTCATCTGGTCTCGGTACAAGTGTCCATGTCTTGTTTTTCTCTATCTTCTCAATCTCCTCGTTCATAGCACTTATCCATTCATCATTATCTAGTGCATCATTGACAGATTTGGGCTCATAATCACAAATAAGACATCTTGTATTTAGAGACTTACTTTTGGTTCTCATACTAGCCTTTTTATCTCCTATGATATGATTTTGTGGATGATTCTTTCTCACATATCTTGCAAGTGCAGGTTTAGCTCTTTGTCTATTAGCTTGATCATCATTTTGTTCTTCATTTTGTTCTCCATCACTTTGTGCATCATTTTGAGCAATATTCTGATCATCGGTATTTGTAGCTTGATGCTCACGTGCAATGATCTGTTGCTCGAGAGCTCTACATTATTGGTCGGGTAGAGTGTCAGGTTCCTCATTGTAAGCTAACCTATTGTAGTCCTCTGGTTCTTTGGTGTTTTCCTTTTCATTCTTCTCTACAAATTCATCTATCTTTACATTTGCACTTTCAACAATTTTGTTAGAGGCCTTATTTAGACATTTATAAGCCTTGCTCTTCGTAGAATACCCTGGAAAGATTCCTTCATCACTCTTGGAGTCAATTTTTCCATTTCTATCATCTTTTAAGATATAACACTGACTGCCAAATTTTTTGAAATAACTTACATTGGGTGTGTATCCATACCAAAGCTCATAAGGTGTCTTTTTGGTGTCTTTCTTCAATTATACTTTTTTCAATGTGTAGAAAACAATACTGATAGCTTCTCTCTAGAATATTTGGGTGATGCCTTTTTATATCATCAGTGTCCTTGCACAATCAACTATGGATCTATTCCTTCTTTCAACAATTCCATTTTGCTGTGGTGTTCTTGGTGTAGAGACTTATCTTCTGATTCCATGCTCATTACAAAAGTTAGTGAATTCATCTAAAGTAAATTCCCCTCCTCTATCTGACCTTAACCATTTCAATTCTTTACCACTCTATTTCTCAAACATTTCCTTATACCATTTAAATGTTTTAAATGCTTATGATTTATCTTTTAGAAACATTATTGTCGTCATTCTAGAGTAATCATCAACAAAGAGAATAAAATATCTATCTCCATAATAACTCTTTGTCCTCATAGGTCCACATAAATCAGCATGGACTAATTCTAGAATGACATTAGATGTATGGGTTTTGCTTTTGAAACTAGACTTTGTCATCTTACCTTTTTGACAATTCTTACACATGATGTTGTCGGGCTTGGTCATTGTCGGTAAGCCTCTGACATTTCTCTTTTTTCTAATATTTATCATGTTGTCAAAGTTCACATGACACAATCTTTTGTGCCACAACCACATGTCTTCATTTGTAGCAATCAAACAAGTGGTGTTAGTACCATTCAGATAGAATAAGTTACATTTTGTTTGCTCACCGGTACCAATCAGATTTCCTGATTTATTGAAGATCTTTGGCTTCTTATTTTCAAATGCTACTCTGTGACCTGAATTATTCAACTAAGAAACACTCAATAGATTATAATTCAATCCATTTACCCAATAAGAATTTTCACATTTTATCTGGTTATTCAACATTATGGTTTCTCTACCTTCAACTGGACAAGGTGTGTCATTACCCATTCTTACTGAACCGCCTTTATAGTATTCAAAAGTCTCAAACTTTTGCTTATCACCGGTCATATGGTGAGTGCAGCCGCTATCTATGATCTAGACATCATTTTTACTAACTTTAGATATGAGTGCAGTTTCTAGATACCTTTCTTCATCATCATCTAAATCATCTTTTACTGCCACAAACACCATCTTGATGTCTTCTTCAGATTCGGTGTTAGTGTCATCATCTTTGCATTTTGCTAGGTAACTGTCCTTCTTTCCTTTATCCTTGTAGTCTTGTGTATCTCTTCTTTCTAATTGTCAGTAGCTTCTATAATCACCTATGTCAGACTTCTTTTCAAATGATCTATCATTACTTCTGTCATCTTTTCTTCTGTTAGGACATCTTGCAACAAAGTGTCCAATATCTTTACAATTAAAACAAACAAGTGGTAATTTACCTTTGTATTTACCTTTGCCTCTCTGCATTCTTCTAGCCATAAGTGCTTCAATTTCATCAATATCTTCTTCACTTTCACTATCACTATCTCTTCTCATAGTGTGTTTATGACTTTATTTACTTATTCTCAAAGAATATTTGAATGCATACTCTATGTTTGGTAAGACACTATTATCAAATTTGTTCATCTCAAATGAAATCAGTCTTCCAATCAAACTGTCTAGAGTAACAATGCTATTTGCTACTGCTCTCATTTCTTGAATGGTAGATACTCTAATAGCATAAGCAGGCAATAAGGTTCTTAGGATTTTACTTACCACTGTATATTCTTCTAGTACACCTCCAAATCCTTGGATAGCATTGACTACCTCTTTGATTCTTGTGTTGTACTATGTGATGTTTTCACCTTCTTTCATTTTGAGATCATCAAACTTTCTTCTAAGGCTTTCTGCCTTGGCTCTCAAAACATTCTTGTCACCACCATGTACAAGCATCAATTTGTCCCACATATGCTTTGCAGTCTTGGAGGTTTTGACATCTTCATATTTAGCATCGGAGAGTGAGGAAGCAAGCTCTATCATCATGCAATTGTGTTCATGTTTCTCTCTCAATTGTTCAACTGTTGGTGCTCCTGTGGGTAACACATATTCAATATCTAAGTATTGAGTAACATCATTTCCAATACCTGATAAGTGGAGTCTTATTCTGCTCTGCCATGAAGCAAAATTATCTTTGTTCAACTTGGGCACATCTCGTCTGTTCATCTTGTGATCTTTAGCTTAGGTCTTGAAACCTTCCTTCCAAGCACACAAGCTCTGATACCAATTATTAGTAATAACTGAGAGGGGGGTGAATCAGTGGCCTCAAAAATTAATCCTTAAATCAACCCTTTAAAACTTATAACCACAAATTATGTCTCTTGTTATCTTCTGTCCTACAAGATGAATGCCTTGAAATACTTATATCAATTTTCTACTTGTCAGATTGCTTTGTAAATCTGTCTTCTGTATGATTGCCGATAAGCAGTCAACTATTTACCGAAACATATTAAATATGTAGAGTATATCGATAAATCCATAAATGCATATGTGAAATATAAATCAGTAAAGTAATAAAACATAAACACATAGCACATGAATTTTAACGTGGAAACCCTGTTAAGGGAAAACCACAGGGACCGATACCCCAAGTTTTCACTCTTCTGAAGTAAGCTCTGTTAGGAGCCAACCCTGTTAAAGGTTACAAACATGCTGTTAGGTGTGACCTTTTTAGAGGATTTAAAAGATAGTTTGTCACCTAGTATCTAGCATCTAATGCTACCATCCTTGATCAAACACTCACTTGGCCTGTCAATAGGTATCGGGCATATCCATTGCTACTTTTATGATCAAATTTTTTTACACTCCTTGGGATGTATCTCAATTCTAAAATACTTTTAAGTCCCGCTCAGTTAAGATACTTGATGCTTCAATGGTTAAACTAAAACACTAATGATCTGTTCATACATGTAACTCAATTGCAGATTTTTAGATCTATTGTAAGTCCATTACCTCTCTAATCAATATAATCAATTCTATACCTTTGCTCCACACTGTTATGCTCTGTGATGCTGTCTCATTATTCATCGGTGTCTATAAAATCTTGCTCTTTCCTCAGCTTGTTGATCAGGACTGAATGAAGACTTTCTTCTCCTTCAATTTTTCTTTAGCATCTTTCCTCTTTTCTTTTTCACCACACACTTTCCCCATTCGTAATGAATTGGGTTTGTCTCTTTATAGACATGCTTTATCTTTTCTTGGCTTTCTTGATTCTTGGCGTGATCCACAATTCTCACTAATAGATTTAAAGAAAACTCTAGTTTTATCTCAAAGAGAGCTTCTTGCCAATTGGACAAATCAGCTTTAAATCAATTACTTATCTCTGACTTTATCTAGATGATTAAAATAATGATAAGTATATGTTAAGTCTATTTATAGCTCTTGACAGCTAAGCATTTTTTCATTTCTTAGCTCTCTATTTTGTCAGTCAACACTTCAGTTAGTCATCGATGATAACTGACTTTTCCATCGGTGTGACTTCAGTTGTCATCGGGATCTCTGTCCTTGTCTTTTTCATCGGGAAACATTGTAATTCTTTCCGCTAGGTTACTCTGTGCTTTACTCATCGGGCAACATTGTGACTTTGCTCATTGGTAATGTTGTGCATTAGCTTGTTGGGTAACACTGTGACTTTTGTTATTTTACTCTGACCGTCAGCGTGCACTCCGTCAGTGTATATAGTCACTTAGTGAATATTTGACTTATATGCATTACTAATAGCATAGCCTTTGATTCATCAATTCTTTGAAGTCTTTGGCAGTATTTACATGACCATATAGATTATATCAAGTTGACATTAATGACAATAAAATACATTAGCTAATATAATACCTTGCATGACCATCAACTTAACATCTTCAAACATTTAATCAGTTACATGTCATTAGAGTTGTGGTGCCAGGTAATCTACCTATACTGGTTAAAGCCATTGATATTGCAAATGAAGCACCAAAGGTTATGTTATGCCCTACATACCCTCCCTACATTTTGTAGTCAGAATGTTGGGTCCCCCTTTTTTTCTTTTTCTTTTTCCTTGGTCCCTTTGGTTTCCTTTTGTTTCCCTTCGGGCTTTGCTCCCATGAGGGTTGTTTTCTTTTTCTTTTGGTTCTCTTTCCTTCGGGACGCGGTCTCGGAGTGTGTTTGTCTTTTTGAGTCAGCCAGATCCCAGACTCTGGGATTCTCTATCATCACATCTTCTTTTGTTGGAAGATGTGGTTTCATGGAATCCCCAGGCTCGGAGTCCGGAGTTTGTAGAAGGAAAGCAACATTTTTTTACCCTAAGGGTATAAATGGGCTTTACCTATCACTTTCACATTTACCGCGATCAAAATACTCAGAGCGATTAAGGTGATCAAAAGTGATTAAGTGCAAATTGCTTTCAGTAATTAACAACATTCAAACAATAGTAAATAGTGGTACGTTCACAGTCATTTAAAAGTGAACCAATTATAGAGTGCCTCCCATTCTCGCCTTCCCGCATTCTCTGTGTTTTCAAGTAGGCCTTTCTTTCTCTTTTCCTTCGTGTTTTCTGGTTTGCTTCTATTTCATTTTATTGGTTTTTGTTCTTGTTCTGTTTGTTTCCATTTGTGGTTTTTCTCTTCGTCACCTCCTATTGGTGGGATGGCTCTCCTAAAGGGTTGTCCGCTCTTTGTGTATTTGTAAATTAGTTGGTTTTTGTATATACCATTGTACATTCTATAATTGCATGTAAATAGCTATGTAGGTCATTCTCGGGTTGGCCCTCGAGTTGTGCTTCAGCCCTAGACGTGCTTTGACCCTCTATAAATGTGTATATTCCATGTATATCCTCCCCATTTTATGGTGAGTTTGTCGTTCCCTTTTCACATTTTGAGCCGATTTGCTGAGCTCTCCCTCATGGTGCCTTCCTGGCTTGAACTCGACACCTCACCCATTCAAGCCATGACAAATTTCTCTCTCCTTTGTCATGTCATCTTAATGGCAGGATTAATCTCCCACGAATGAGCATTCAAAACCCATCCTATCTGACATTCTTTTCCCCCGTGTCAGCTCACTTGTCGCTATTAATAGCCTTTATGCCATCTGTCATGCGGCCACGTGATGACCCATGTCAGCCGTGTATGACTCATTTCTGGTCACGTCGGCAATGACTAGTTTCTCCAAACTCTGAGTGTTGAAAAGTCCCTGGGTCTTCATCCTATTTGTGTCACCTAAATTAATACCCCAAGCCCCCGGGCATTGGTCAGAATCTAATCCTTGTTAACTTTGATACTCCAGGATTTTGATGCATACTAATACCTTTTGAACAGGTGCAGAATGGTGGTGAATTCCCCGGAGTCCCTAGAAAGTTGTATTTTTATCATATTATATGTATTAATGGTTCTCCGGTCTTACAGGTTACAGATAATCCAATCAACATGTCTGAAGTAACAACTCCTCCTAGAAGTCTGGTGCTTCCAAGTACCTCCACTCAGGTGGCCACGAAAACTAAGGTCGAGAAGATGCTAGCCAAACTACCATTAACCTCCAAATACCTGAGGGAGGGTGCTCTTGTGGGGTCCAATGTGGAGTCCAAGCTGAAGGAAATAACAGATACAGAGCATGGACTATGGGTTGAAATGCAGGGTTTGGTCCAAGCCATATACCAACAGAGGACCGCCGGAGATGATATGGAAAAATACATGGCCGCCTCTAGAATTATCAAGGTTGCAAGTTTTCCCTACTTGGTGCAAGCATCGGAGCCGATACTTCAACTAGCAACGCTCTACAATGCTCCCACCCAGGTTGTTTTGATCCCTGATCCTCGGCCACTACACTATTCGACACCCATCGTCAATTTGGATGCTACCACTTTTGCTTCAGGGCTGGGGATCCCCCAATTAAAGGGATCCATTGTTCTCTCCTGGTCTGCATCATTGAAGGAGTTTGGGGAAGCATCCCTCCTCACCTGACAACATCTCAATACTCACTGGTTGAGGTCCCCGAGAAGGGACTATAAAAAGATGAAGCTAGAGATTCCTCACGGGGACTTTAAAGAACATATTCAGGTGGGAATCATATTTCTATGCAGGCTCTTTGGAGATCCCCATGCCCAGGAATTTTTGACATGGATGTATTACTTTCTCTACTGCATCACCACCCATAGTAAGACCTTTAACTGGGTGGCTATCATCGCCAATCATGTAGACACGCAACTAAAGAGCGTCCTCCAAAATTCCAAGTTCTACATGACATCTTATGTATTGTGGGCACTGGCCCAAAAGAGACCTACCTTTTAGGGTTTGTAGATAGTGGGCATTCTCAAGAATGGGCCTGACCAGTTGGTGCCATGGGAACATTATCCCCAGGTCAAGTGGGAACTTAGCTTCCTGAACTTTTGCAGGGTAAACGACGCGTTCGTCTACCACAAGATTTTGACACTTACTCGGGACACCAGATACAGGTTATCACAGGAGGTGATGAACCTGGTGAGCACTTACAAAAATTATTTTATTCAATTCCAGCAGCATACATACATTCGAGTGGTCTACTTCTCCAGGAAACCCTACCTACTCCCTATATATTATAGGGATAGGATCATTCTTTTGGAGTTCTACAGGCAAATCTTGGAGCTCCATGCATTCTTTGCCTTGAAAAAGGTCATATCAATAATGTTCCTGATGGTGTGTGGGAACTATTCTTATAGTCTCGCAGTGGCCAAGGAGGCCGATAATGAATTAAAGATTCTGGGACTGGCAGAATTCTACCATACCAGAAGCAGTTTTGACCCTGTAGGAAAAATAAGGGTGGCGCTACCTCGGGTATCCGCGCCACATAAAGATGATATTGAAGATTTATGGGCAGATTGCTAGGACAGTTTTGATCTCCGGGCCCAACAACATTCCCAGATGTCAAAAGGTTTAATGAAATCCCTCAACCTTCAGGGCTTTCCAAAAGATTTCACAGACAATGGGCCTCTGGAGGACCCAACATATAAAGAGCAAGGGATCGACAAGTTGGATCTCCCTCCGGTGGACTAGGGTACCCCAGAGAACATAAAAATTGAAGATGTGTATCACCCCATTATTGACAATAGTCACAAATATTTTGAGCGGGTGTGTCTGAGGAGCACTCGAAAAGGCACAATTGTGCGGAGGTTTGCTTCCACCTCCAGAGCCGTGGGACCAAGCAAAAGTAAGGGGAAGGAGAAATAAAGTGCCCTGACCCACATGCCTTCCCAAATTCCACTTCCCATGATGGCATACATTCATGAACAGATGGAGGCATTGAGGCTGACAAGATAGAAGATAAGCGCTCAGCTTTCCCACAGTCTCCTAGCAACTCTAGTGGGATTCGCCCGCCTAGCGGGATCCCCTTCATTGGCAACACTAATGAGCAGGTAGACATTCACCGAGGTAGAGTGTGCAGACATTTTGGGTGTCAGGGCCCAATTATAAAGAAAGAAGAAGCATAAGGTAAACCCTACCCCAAGCACAGACACAAACCTCGACATGCCCAATGTTCCCCTAGTAGAGGTCAGTTCGGACTCCCCCGAACTGGATGACATTTCTAAGATCTCTACCCCGCACGATGACTTTGATGACATCTTTAGGATGGATGAGCTCATGAACCTACATGGGGAAATAGACCAGGTGATGGAAGAAATTTCCACCTAGGAAAAGGAAAAGACCCCCACCGAGGAAGAAGTCTCGAAGAAAGAAGCTACCACAAAGAAGGAAGTCCGGGAAGAAGCACAGAAGGAACCCGAGCAAGAGGAAACACCAGTCTAGGGGACTGAGGTAGGATCAAAGAAAGTAAATGATGAGCAATGAATGACTCGAGAAACTAGACCCATGGGATCAATCGCACCCCCAACCGTCACGCTCCCAATGCCTTTGGTTACTTCGGGCGACCAAGTGCCCCGGAGTACATTCAAAGAGGTGGTCTCGGTGGCCAAACAGTCAAATATCGGCTAGACACCTCTGCCAGCTCCATAAGACAAGCTGATGGAGGAAGATGTCTGGGTAGGTGACACCAAAGAAGAAGAACAACAACAGAAGGATGAGGGGAAAAACCCTGAAGATATGAATGTTGATTCACCCGATGCTCTGAAGGGTGGGGAAATCCCCGATAATAGAGGTGATGCTAATGCTGGTGGAGAGGAGATCCTGGACATCACAAATGAGGATGCCACTAGGGTGAGAGATATAGAAGCCTCTAGAGAGTGGGAACAAGAACAATAAAAGGAGAAAGAGCCAGATGAAATTGCAGATACCGGGAATGCTTTGCCGGACTCCGAAGGGAGTCTCAATACTCAGGCCTTGGCAACAAAATCACCCCAACCACCATAATGGCTGGTGGAATCTAGAAAGAGAAAGGCCCCTATGGCAGCAACATGTGTTCCACTCTCCTTGGCCGAGATGATGGCCCAGAACGTAGAGGCCAAAAATCCTAAAAAGGCCCGGACAGTCCATACCCTCCGGACGGGTCCAAGAGGAAGCATAGTTGCAACAATTGCAACACTTGCCCCAGATACAGATGCGACAATGATAAGGGTCGAAGATTATACAATCATGGAGGTACCTCTGGGGAGGAGGGATAAGCAAGGAGAGTTAGACCTGCTATAAGAGGTGACCTAGGTGGTAAAGGCCTGATATGATAAACAAGCCCAAAAGTTGAAGGAGGAAAGAGAAAAGAATGAAAATCTCCTCAAACTTCTAGCAGAGCTTACACAGCCCCTGGCCAAGATCCATCCGAAAGCTTCCACCTCTGGACCACCGCTTCTGCAGGGTGACATGGATGCTCTTAGGGTGATAAAGAAGAAGGCACAGGCTGTGGATGGGTGGATCGCCGAGCAAATAGGGGCCGTAAGGCAATTTTTAGATGCATCACTCCTGGACCTTTACTTGGCCAAAAATATCTTGGGCCAAGTAACCAATTCCATTTTTATATGGGAAGGCAACTTGGAGAAATATGAAGGGTGGAAGACTGGGTTAGATGAAGTCATCAACTCTGAAGAAGAGGCCATCACAGAGATGAGAATTTTGGGAGAGGAATCATTTGAATTCCTCTATGCCCAGTACTCCAGACTTGGCCTCAAAATTGAGGTGTGCAAGCAATTGGTCACGAACCTAAGGGACAAAGTCACAGCGGTCTGATATCCATTGGACCTATTCAAAGCATTTATTGTAAGGGTGTCACAAGTTGACCCCTTCGCCACCAGAACATGCACCCCAAAGGACTACGTCCTTAGTAAATATGATGAGCTGATGGAGTCCCGATATCATTCTGTCGGAGACTTCAATAAAGGAAAGCTATCAAGAATATCTAAGATGATGCTCCGGGCTCATGACTCTGTAAAATTAGTAGAAGAATTCTAGAACAGGGCCAGAGAGGTTGGAGAGAAGTTTGAGGTTGTCCACCACTGGTGGAATGACATTAAGGACATAGATGAAGATGACATCAGTCAAGTTTTGGAGGCATTCAAGAAGAGAAAGGGACAATAAAGTTCTCTAGATTCCAGAGATTTTCACCAGTAGGGTGCATTCTTTTACATTCATTATTCTTTGAGCATAAGCTCTCGGAGTCTGGAATTTCGAATCCAACAGTTTTGTGTTCTTTCAGTGACCCGTGTCCAGGTTCCCCAAAGACGACTGGTCATTATCTAACAGTCAATAAGGGTGTCATAAAGTAGGTGACCCCAACAAGGCACATCAGTTCAAGGGATGGTCCTGACAGGTGATCTTTCCAAGGTGTTGCTCCAACATTAACTACTTGGTACATCAAAGACAGTGAGCCACTTTTTGCATTGACGAGGCATGTAGCCTCAAACTCCAGAGAGATCAGATTTCTTCTCTTCTCCCTTTGACACTCTTCTCGATGCTGATTCTTCCATACTTCTCTTCTTGTCTTTTTCTTCTGACATGTCAAACCTCGGTTCTCTTCGAGGTAATTTTAAAGGTGGTGCATGTAGTACCGGCCACCAGATATTATATTTTATTGTTGAGTATAAAGTTAGATTAGGTTAAGCATTAGGGAAAATACGTGTATAAATAACAAGTTTGACCTCATTTCAAGGGTCGGCAAAATTGATGATTGTGTAGTCCAACTGTTAGCATTTCAACATTTTCATTTCTTGTAGTTGCAAAGCTCAATACTCAATAGTTCTTAGTTCTTAGTTGTTAGATGCTCTCTTGGAGCCATTGAGGTACACACCAGTGATGCTAAAAACTTGTTAATGAAGAAGGAAGAGTTTTGGAAATGATGTTGTTGGTGTTCCAATATTTGAGTTAACATTCTTTTGTGCTGTATGTTTCTGACACACTTTGCTCTAATGTTTTAAGTCGATTAATGACCTCTTTCCCATTGCTATTGAATATGTATGAATCGCTGGTTTTGTATATGTTTAATATTTAGTATAGTTCATTAGAGCATGGTTGATGTTTGAAATGTTTAGCATAACTATAAATAGAAGGAATGAACTCCTAACTCTGGCATATATTTTGAAGTTTATTTGGTAAATTAATGCGTGCTTGCAAGAAACCCTAACCCACTAACAAAATATCCAAAGAAGACGATCCAAAAACTAGCTATCCCCCCCCAATAAAAATAGTCACACACCCAACTTAGCTCTTGCACCGTCGAGACCCGACACTCAAGTGATTGAAGGCCTAGATAATTTATTCCCTAGATAACCTTTATAGGCAAAGTTGGTCGGTACCCCGGTACCCGGTGACAACTTACATCTGTTGATGAGACTGGTCACAAAGTCCCGTCAACAGAAACTGGTGCTAGAAGGAGGGCATGAGCTCGTCCCCTTTAGAGGATTTTAAATTTACACCGCCGAGGGTTCTTGAAGCCATAGTTTTAGGAATCAGACTTTTAGTAGGATAAGATCATTTTCACCTGCATGATTTGAAAGAGTCCTTAGATCAGCCCCCAATCCCAGGAGGTTTGTTGAACTCAAGCCTCCTGCTCAAAAGAAGTGAACCCCGCAAACCAAGCATCTTGCCAACCTTGTCTGGGGATCTAGTACATCTCAGAATACCCATGTCTCTCAGACAATCCCAGGGACCAACTCTCAATCTAGCCAAAATCAAACACCCCCGATGGCTACTTACTTTGGTAACACTGGGTCCCTAATGGGGTAGTTCCCTGGAGCTACCAATGATCTTCCTCCACATCCAGAGAAGATCTGCCCCAGATATGAGAATCTAGGTTCACAAACCGCAGAAGAGCATCTACAGGCATACAAAGATGCCATGAAATGACACTAGATCCAACATCAAGATGTTGTGACCCAAATGTTTCCTCTGTCCTTGGGACAAAATGAGTTAAATTGGTACCTTAACTTGCCGACCAACTCCATCAATAGTTGGCAGGATATGGAAGACGCTTTCCTGGTGGCCTTTTGCATTCACATGGATGCCGCATGGTCCCACAGCTAGTTTATCTCCATCATGAAGGAACCAAATGAGCCCCTCGCAACATTTAACCATCGGTTCCAAAGAGCCTTGAAGCGGTGCACAGGCCCCTTCATCCCATCCACAGGCGTGACCATCTAGACATACCTAAACACCGTGGACCCTTTTGTTTCCACTCTCCTTTGGAGAACCACCACCGTGAATGACCGAGATACTCTGGCAAAGGTTTACAACCTGGCCCTAGAGTTCTCCCATGGTTTGAGAAAAGCTCCCGATAGGATTGGGCAGAGCACACCTTTCAACATGATACTCGACAGAACTTCTTACATTGGGGGATACAACCCCAATCAAGCAATGGGTGCCCCAGCGATGGCCATGAACCCACCACCACCGATAGACCAGCAGGCCCAATACGTATACGCATCGTAAACCCAGACAATATCGGGTCTGGAATTTGTTCCCTGGAACCAGCCGCAACAAATGTAACAACCATTGACACAACCATCAGGAGTACCTTTCTTTCAGTCACCCATAGCTAGAGTATTTCCATCCTTGAATCTAGGAGCTGTTGTCGCTTTCCCTGGGAACCCACCCCAACAACCGTCACACTATGATGCGAACACCCAGCTATCTGCTGAGGTTGAATCCCTCTGGTGACTAGTGTCCTCCCTGACTGTGGACATGGGACAGTTGAAGGTGGGGCCTTCTGTGCCTCACAACATCAATTCCTAGAGAGGTAATATCTTCTCCAAACAATGAAATACCAATGCCGGGGGAAGGAACTATAAAAATGGGCCTTGGCCCAACCAACAATAATGGAACAACAATGCAAACACCATACATCTTCCTCTGAACCAAAACACCACTCAAGGCGGTGCTGGACTTAGTCATTCTGCACAGCTTGCAGAATTCCACCCCCTGACCAACTGGTGTAGATTGCATGACACCATCTCTTATTCCAAGGTGAACTACACCACATTGGAAAAGGTCATCGTGATGTCTCACTTGGACAGATAACAACCTGTCGATCCTAATCCCCCAGAAACATCACCACAAGAGCCTACTCACAGTGCCTTCACCTATGAGACCGTCTTCTTTGGGACAGACAAAGAGGATGAAGAAGAGCCTGAACTACAGGGGTTCTTTGACGAATCTATCCCGGCCTTTGAGGCCAATGCCTTCACCAGCCCGCAAACTCCTTACAACACTCAGAGTCAGGCTGGTAAAGGACCAGTTTACACACTAACACCTCCCAAAGATACCCCTCCCCAGGATAATACAACTGATCACTCCTTCCCACCGAAAGGGCCTAGCTCTAACCAAGCTAAGGATCTAGCCGAGGGAAGCCAACAATTCTTGGGGGGAGGTTTGACATCACAAATGCATTGGAAAGAACCACCACCTCCGTAAACTTGATGGAGGTTTTGTTGAATTGTCCCGAGAAAAATAAGTCCCTTCTAAAGCTCTTGGGAAATCCAGAAGCTATCAGTCGCCCACCCAAGACTATCACTTTTGACGATGCCAACGCGACTGTCTTTCGGGGAAACACTGAAGATCCTCCCTTCTACTAGGTTTGAACATACAAGGGAAGAACCTACATAATTGCTTGGTAGATTCTGGAGCTTCGGGCAATGTCATGCCCTTATCCATATGCCAGAAGCTTAGAATTTTTCCCACTCCATCCAAAGGTGCAGTAGTCTAGCTAGACAAAAATGCTATAAAAATGGTAGGTGAGTTGAAGAATATCCATATTCAGCTCATCCAAGACCCCCGGATATCAAGCATAATAGATGTCCAAGTGGTCAACATCCCCAAAACTTATGGGATGTTGTTAAGTTAGAATTAGTCTAAGGCCCTTAATGGGTATTTCTCTATAGACTTCTCCCACTTATGGCTCCCTTGGGAGGGGCAATCTAACCAAATCCGGGTAGAAAGTGAACCCAGGATGAAGTAGGCCCTCACCGAAGTTGAGAGGGTGAATGAATTCCTTTTCTCTGAGACTTCCCCCGGGGAGTACTGACCTCTAGATATCCTAACATTTGATTTCACCCTCAGGGAGGATCGCATAGTCTCTCAAAGAATTTAGGACCTAGAAAAAAAATTGAGGGGTGAGGTTAACTCACAAGGTAATGCAACAACTCCTGCTACACTCTTGTCTAGCACTTGGTGCCGGGTGCATTACCAAAAGCATTCAAAACTAGAATGTGAGTCTTGCATCGCCGCTGCTACCCACCACATCAATGCCCTCCAGGAGAAAGAACAACAAACAGACTCGCCTGGACCCAGTAATCATTCCAGCGGTACACCCAAGGTGCCACTTGTCTAGGAATCCCAACCACAGACTTCTCTAGAAATGAACCTCACTCATGCACCATCAGAGCAAGAGGAAACTCCTCCCAACCTTCCCAAAATCAATCCAAATGCCACTTTGCCTTCCCAGCCCCAGAAAATGAACAATAACTTGTGGACCCTGAAGTTTGACGGGTCCCGGTCTAAATAAGGCTATGGGGCCGGAGTGGAATTGATCAACCCGCACGGTAAATCCTTCCCCGCATCTTACAAGCTATAATTTAACTACATGAACAACATTATGGAGTACAAGGCCTTGGTCCTTGGACTCCTATTCACACTAAGAAAGGGAATCACTTACCTCCAGGCGATGGGTGATTCAAAGTTGATCGTTAAGTAGGTTCAGAGCCAATATACTTGTCACAACAAAAGGTTAGCTGCATACCACAATTGGGCATGGAGCCTCATTGAAGATTTTGATGCCTTCGACATTGAACTCATTCCTTAGAAACACAACTACATTCTAGATGCCCTTGTCGTGTCGGCCAGCACCCTTGAGCCAATGGCTATCTCATAGCTCTGGAAGTTCTCTATTGAGATGGTCCCCACCCTGTCCATCCCAGAAAATATCACTCATTTTTAGGTCTTTGAGGATAACCAACATATTCTGGCCTTCATGGCCAATGTTGGCATCTTCAAGGATCAGATAGTGGAGGAAAGAGATCACGACGATACCGAGCAGGGTAAAGAAGATGATGGGATCATAGACTTACCAACCAACACCATCCTTAAGGGGATGGTAGCGCTAGAATGTATCTTTGATTCAGACCCATGGGGCTGGGAGAAGATACCATCCTCCTTAGAGGGAGGAAAATTTGAAAAGGTTAACATCAGCCAAGCTGGTGAAGAAAAAATTGTGCACATTGGCACCTCCTAGTCCCCAGAGGAGAAGGAGAAGATTCTTGCGGTTCTCCGAGAATACATTGACATAATTACATGGGGGTATGAGGATCTAAAAACTTATGACACATCCATCATGACCCATACCATCCCACTAAAACTAGATGCTAAGCCCTTCCGGAAAAAGCAAGGACCGGTAAACCCATTGATCGAGCCCTTGATCCATCAGGAGGTTCAGAAACTGCTATCAGCCTGGATTATCTTTCCCATCTGACACACAACTTGGGTTGCCAACCTCATCCCTGTGGAACAAGGCATCTAAGAAGGATAATCACCCTCTCCCCTCATTGGATGAGGTTTTACAAATTGTGAATGGATCCCAAAAAATGTCCCTCTTGGATGGGTACTCCGGGTATAACCAGGTCATGGTTAAGTATGAAAATAGAGACAAAGTGATGTTCATCACCAAGTGGGGAACATTTGCATACTGGAGGATGCCCTTTGGCCTGAACAATGTAGGGGTGACATTTCAAAAGGCTATGGACATTGCATTTGAAGGTCTAGTTAATAGATTCATAACCATCTACATGGATGATTTGACCATCTTTTCCTGGGACAGGCGTGATCACTCCGCCCACGTCACCCAAATTTGTGAGAGATTTTTCCAATATAGAATCTCCCTCAACCCTAAGAAATGTATATTTGAGGTCACTAAAGGGAAGCTGCTCGGGCATATCATCTCCAAGAAGGGTATATCCATTGACCTTGAGAGAGTTGAAGCATTGTTGAATCTACAGATGCTCGACAGAAATAAAGAAATGAGATCTTTCTTCGGAAAGATCAACTTGTTTGGTAGTTCATCACTAGATTCTCTGAGGTAGTAAGGCCACTCAATGTCATGATTAAGAAAGACACAAAGATTGAGTGGAGCCCCGAAGCGAAGCGAGCATTTTCTCAGATCAAGTAGACCATAGTGGAGGCACCAGTCCTCGCGAGTCTGGACTATTCTCTCTCATTCCACATATACTCCTTTGCTTCCCCGCATTCTTCAACAACACTCCTAACCCAGAAAGTTGAAAGAGAAGAACGACCTATCACTTTTATGATCTCCCCCTTCAAAAATGTCGAAGTTCGATACTCATCTTTGGAAAAGCAAGCTTTTTCTCTAGTCTGCACCGTGAAGAAATTCTGGCATTATCTTCTTCGGAGCAAAGTGCACGATATCATCCCAGACCAGGCAGTTAAGTCTCTACTCCTGCAGAGTGAACTGGGTGAGCAACGGTGGAAATAGATGGCCATCCTCCAAGAATATGATTTAGAAATGCAACCCATGAAGATAGTTTGAGGCGAGGGACTATGTAGAGCGATGGCAGAAGGAACTCCAGGCATTGAATGCCAAACTTGCACAATGGAGTCCATCACCCATAACCCATGGTATACCGACTTAGTGTACTTACTACTTAACAACAGATGCCCAGAGGGACTTCCCCAAAACAAATGTCACGCCCTGCGATTGAAAAGCACACACTTCATGATAAAAAAATGGAATGCTTTTTCGCAGGAACTATGAAGGGATATACCTCCGGTGCGTAGATAGGGACCAAGATGCTAAACTGATTGAAGAATTTCATGGGTAGTTTGGAACCAGGCATGGCTCAACTAATGCCACCACCCACCATATTCTTTGGGCTAGATATTATTATCCCTGCATCTTTAAGGATGTCTACACTCACATTAGGAAATGCCACACCTGTCAAACAACTGTACATCATGAGCGTAACCCAGCCATGCCTTTGTAGCCAGGCTTTGAGGTTAGAACCTCCACCCAATGGACATTTGATTTTATCAGGTAAATCAACCCCAACTCATCTGCCAACCATTGATATATTTTGACTGCTACCGATTATTGCACCAAGTGGTTTGAAGAGATTCCTTGCAAAAAGAACATGACGGATGTAGTTATTAAATTCCTAGAAGAAAACATAGTCACCCATTTCAGAATGCCATTAGCTATAGTGTGTGACAATGGTTTGAAATTTTCTTCAACGCAGTTACTTGAATGGACCTATGAGAAAAAAGATCACCCTGAAGTTATCCAACAACTATTACCCCCAGGGAAATGGTGTGGCATAACCTACCAACAAAATCCTACTTGAGGTGATTAAACACTTGTTAGAATAAAACCCCAGGGACTGGCATCAAAATCTTAGGTCTACCCTCTGGGTGGATCGTATCAGAATAAAGGTAGCCCTGGGGACTTCCCCATTTCACCTAGTTTATGGCCAAAATCTAGTATTTCCTATCAACTTATTGATCCCGGTACTACAGTTTATGCAAGAATTCAACAACCAGGATGACATTGCGAAAGTTCAACTTCTGAACTTGGTGAGAATGGAGGAACAAAGAGATGCAACCCTTGAACACTTTGTGTGTCACCAAGCAATAGTTAAATAATGGTTTGACCAAAGAGCCCAGTATAAGGCCTTTCAGATTTCAGACTTGGTCCTTCTGTGGGACAAGTCCTGGGAAAAGAAGGGAAAGCACACTAAGTTTCAATGACTCTGGCTCAGACCATATCTGATATCTGAGATCTATAGGACAAATACTTATCACCTCAATACCATGACCAGAGAAGCCATCCCATTTCATGTTAATGGACGATTTCTCAAAAACTATTTTGAATGAGGTGGATGGTAAGCTTGTCCGAAATTATATTATATGTAAAGTCCTTGCTTGTAAATATCTTTCCCGGTGCTTCGTCTGGAGTACCTTGTCCTTGTAAATATTTTTTTGGCCGTCCTCTAGGACCGCCTTCCCTTTTTTGTGTTTGCCTTTATTTTTGGCTTTCTTTTGTTTTGATTTCGTTTCTCAGGTTCCTAACATGTTTTCTTCTTCTTGTAGACAGGTATGCTTTGTAGAACATCTAGTCCCTGGAATGGTACCTTATGCATTTTGGGTGAGTTTGAAATCTATTGTTAACATGGTGGAATTTGTCCACACTCTGGGGTTGTTTTGTGCATATGGTAACAGGTTATGAGTAATCTTTGTCGGATGCATATCTTGAAAGTTTATACATCGGTTAACAAAAAATCTAAGAAGAAAGGAAATGCATGATCCTTGAGGGCAGATCAGTTGCACTGGTTATTGGCCAAGTCTGAAAAGCATAAGAGTATCCGAGTCTGGAACATCCTCTCCTATTCAAAAAATATGAATTAGGTGGCAAGGTGAAAGAAGTACCACCATGAAAATTAGCTAAGATTAAGGTTCGCGGTGAAAGAAGTACCGCCTTCCCATCTTCAAAAGAAAATAAAAGAAAAGGAAAAGAACTAAAGAATAGAGAATCCTAGTATCCGGAGGAAATGCACAAGATAGGATGACTTTGGTCTGATTTATTCAGTGCCTCCTCTCTGCTGCTCCCAGAAATCATCAGCTTGATTTTCTTTCAAAGCACACACCTCACAGCTTATGAAAGACCGAAATATTGAATCAATGATGAGTCTGATTTTCTCAGACACCTCGCGCTTTGCAAGTAGACTGCTCCAGGTAAAGATAAGTTTCAATTTTTGCTAACCAAAGATTTTGAAGTTCTCAAATGCGCTAAGGCATTCGTCCCAGTGAGTCACCATTTTTTATGCCCTGCATACCTGTCCCTACATTTTGTAGGAAAAATGTTGGGTCCCCCTTTTTTTCTTTTTGTTTTTACTTGGTCCCTTTTGTTTCCTTTTATTTCCCTCCGGGCTTTGCTCCCGCGAGGGTTTTTTTCTTTTGATTTTGGTTCTCTTTCCTCTGGGACCTGGTCCCAGAGTGTGTTTGTCTTTTTGAGTCGGCTGGATCCTGAACTCCAGGATTCTCTGTTATCACGTCTTCTTTTGTTGGAATATGTGGTTGCATGGAATCCCCGGGCCCGGAGTCCAAAGGTTTTCCTTTCCCAGAGTTTGCAGAAGGAAAGCAACGTGTTTTTACCCTAAGGGTATAAATGGGTTTTACCTGTCACTTTCACATTTACTGCAATCAAAATACTTAGAGACATTACCAGAGTGATTAAGGCAATCAAAAGAGATTAAGTGAAAATTGCTTTTGGTAATTAACAACGTTCAAACAACAGTAAAAAATGGTGCGTTAGCAGTCATTTCAAGGAGAACCAGTTGCAGAGCACCTCCCATGCTTGCCTTCCCGCATTCTCTGTGTTTTCAGGTAGGCCTTTCTGGCTCTTTTCCTTTGTGTTTTATGGTTTTCTTCTGTTTCATTTTGTTGTTTTTTGTTCCCATTCTGTTTGTTTCCATTTCTGATTTTTCTCTTCATCGCCTCCCATTGGTGGGATGGCTCTGCCAGAGGGTTGTCTGCTCTCTGTGTAGTTGTAAATTAGTTGGTTTTTGTATATACCCTCGTACATTCTATAATTGCATGTAAATAGCTATGTAAGTCATTCTTGGGTTGGCCCTCGAGTTGTGCTTCAACCCTCGATGTGCTTTGGACCTCTGTAAATGTGTATATTCCATGTATATCCTCCCCATTTTATGGTGAGTTCATCATGCCCTTTCCACATTTCGACCTGATTTGCTGAGCTTGCCCTCATGGTGCCTGCCTGGCTCAAACTTGACACCTCACCCATTCGAGCCATGGAAGCTTTCTCTCTCCTCCATCATGTCATCTTAATGGTGGGATTAATCTCCCACAAATGAGCATTCAAAACCCATCCCATCTGGCATTCATTTCCCTTGTGTTATCCCACTTGTCGCCATTAAGAGCCTTTACGCCATCTGTTGTGTGGCCATGTGATGACCCATGTCAGCCGAGTATGGCTCATTTCTGGTCACATCGGTAATGGCTAGTTTCTCCAGACTCTAGGTGTTGAGAAGTCCCTGGGTCTTCATCCCATTTGTGTTGCTTAGATTAATACCCCGAGCCCCCGGGCGTTTGTCAAAATCCAATCCTTGTTAACTTTGATACTCTGGGATTTTGATGCATACTAATAACTTTTGAATAGGTGCGGAATGGTGGTCAATTCCTTGAAGTCCCTAGAAAGTTGTATTTTTATCATATTATATGTATTGACAGTTCTCTAATCTTGCAGGTTACAAATAATCCAATCAACATGTCTGAAGTAACAACTCCTCCTAGAAGTCTGGAGCTTCCAAGTACCTCCACCCAGGTGGCCATGAAAACTAAGGCCGAGAAGATGCTGGCCAAACTAACATTAATATCCAAATACCCAAGGGAGGGTGCTCTTGTGGGGTCCAAGGTGGACTCCAAGCTGCAGGAAATAACAGATACAGAGCCTGGACTATGGGTTGAAATGCAGGGTTTGGTCCAATCCATATACCAATAAAAGACCACCCGAGATGATATGGAAAAATACATGGTAGCCTCTGGAATTATCAAGGTTGTAATTTTTCCTTGCTTGGTGCAAGCACTAGAGCTGATACTTTAACTAGCGACGCTCTACAATGCTCCCACCTGGGTTGTTTTTTTCACTGATCCTCAGCCACTACACTATTCGGCGCCCATCATCAATATGGATGCTGCCACTTTTGCTTCGGGGCTAGGGATCCCCCAATTCAAGGGAGCAATTGTTCTCTCCCAGTCCACATCATTGAAGGAGTTCAGGGAAGCATCCCTCCTTTCTCGACAACATCTCAATACTCACTGGTTGAAGTCCCCGAGAAGGGACTATAAAAAGATGAAGCTGGAGATTCCCCTCGGGGACTTTAAAGAATGTATTCAGGTGGAAATCATATTTCTATGCAGGCTCTTTGGAGAGCCCCATGCCCGAGACTTTTTGGCATGGATGTATTACTTTCTCTACTGCATCACCACCCACAGTCAGACCTTCAACTGGGCGGCTATCATCATCAATCATGTAGACGTGCAGCTGAAGAGCATCCTCTCGAATTCCAAGTTCTACGTGACATCTTATGTATTGTGGGAACTGGCCCAACACAGACCTGCCTTTCAGGGTTCGCTGACAATGAGCATTATTAGGAATGGGCCTGACCACTTTCTGCCATGGGATCATTATCCCCAGGTCTAGTGGGAACTTAGCTTCCCTAAATTTTGTAGGGTAAACAATGCATTCGTCTACCACAACATTTTGACACTTACTCAGGACATCGGATACTGCTTATTGTAGGAGGTGATTAATCTAGTGAGCACTTATGAAAATTATTTTATTTAGTTCCAAAGAAATACATACATTTGGGTGATCGACTTCTCCTGGAAACTCTACCTACTCCCTAGATATTGCGGGGATAGGATCATTCTTTTGGAGTTTTGTAAGCAAATCCCGGAGCTCCACGCATTCTTTGCCTTGAAAAAAGTCATATCAATTCTTTTCCCGATGGTGTGTGGGAACTATTCTTGTACTCTCGTGGTGGCCAAGGAGACTGACAATGAATTAAAGAGTCTAGGATTGACATAATTCTACCATACCAGAAGCATTTTTGACCCAGTAGGAAAAATAAGGGAGGCGCTACCCTGGGCATCCGTGCCACATAAAGATGATATTGAATATTTATGGGCAGATTGCCAGGACAGTTTTGATCTCTGGGCCCAATAACATTCCCAGATGTCAAAAGGTTTAATGAAAGCCCTCAACCTTTGGGGCTTTCCGAAAGATTTCACAGACAATGGGCCTCTAGAGGACCCAACATATAAAGAGCAGGGGATCGACAAGTTGGATCTCCCTCCGGTGGACTAGGGCACCCCAGAGAACCTAAAAATTGAAGATGTGTTTCACCCCATCATTAATAATAGTCACAAATATTTTGAGCGGGTGTGTCCGAGGAGCACCCGAAAGGCCCAATTGTGCGGAGGTATGCTTCCACCTCCGGAGCCGCAGGACCAAGCAAAAGTAAGGGGAAGGAGAAAGAAAGTCCCCCGGCCCACGTGCCTTCCCAAGGTCCACTCCCCATGATGGCACAGATTCATTAACAAATGGAGGTGTTGAGGCTGACAAGATAGAAGATAAGTGCTCAGCTTTCCCGTGGTCTCCTAGCAACTCCAGTGGGATCCGCTCGCCCAGCAGGATCCCTTCCATTGGCAACACTAATGAGTAGGAAGACATTCCTCAAGGCAGAGTCTATAGACATTCTGGGTGCCGGGGCCCCATTACAAAGAAAGAAGAAGCAGAAGGTAAACCCTACCCCAAGCACAGACATGAGCCCCGACATGCCCAATGTTCCCCCAGTAGAGGTCAGTTTGGACTCCCCTAAACTGGATGATATTTCTGAGATCTCTCCCCTGCACGACAACTTTGATGACATCTTCAGGATGGATGAGCTCATGAACATGCATGGGGAAATAGACCAGGCGGTGGAAGAAATTGCCACCCAAGAAAAAGAAAAGACCCCCTCCGAGGAAGAAGTCTCGAAGAAAGAAGCTGCCGCAGAGCAGGAAGTCCGAGCAGAGGCACAAAAGGAACCTAAGAAAGAGGAAACACTGGTCCAGGGGATCAAGAAAGGATCAAGGAAATGAAATGATGAGCAACCAATGACTAGATAAATTTTACCCACGGGATCAACCTTACCCCCAACTGTCATGCTCCAAACGCCTTTGGTTACTCTGGGCGACCAAGTGCCTCGGAGTACATTCAGTGAGGTGGTTTCAGGGACCAAATAGTCAGACATCGGTTAGACACCTCTGCCACCTCCAGAAGACAAGTCGATGGAGGAAGATGTCCTGATAGGTGACACCAAAGAAGAAGAACAACAATAGCAAGATGAGGGGAAAAACCCTAAAGATATGAATGTCGATTCACTCGATGCTGAGAAGGATGGGGAAATCCCTGATAATACAGGTGATGCTAATGCTAGCAGAGAGGAGGTCCCAGACATCACAGATGAGGATGCCACTAGGGAAGAAGATACAGAAGCCTTCGGAGAGTGGGAATAGGAACAAGAAAAGGAGAAATAGCCCGATGAAATTGCAGATACCGGGAATGCACCACCAGACTCCGAAGGGAGTCCCAATACTTAGGCCTTGGCAACAAAACTGCCCCAGCTACCATAATGGCTGGTGGAATATAGAAAGAGAAAGGCCCCGGCGATAGCAATAGGTGTTCCACTCTCCTTGGCCAAGATGATGGCCCAGAACACAGAGGCCAAGAAGCCTAAAAAGGCCCGGACAGTCCATACCCTCCGAACGGGTCCAGGAGGAAGCACAGTTGCAATGATTGCAACACCTCCCCTAGATATAGATGTGACAATGATAAGGGACAAAGATTATACAATCACAGATGTACCTCTTGGGAGGAGGGATAAGTAGAAAGAGTTAGACCTATTATGAGAGGCAACCCAGGCGGTAGAGGCCTGGTATGATAAACATGCCCAGAAGTTGAAGGAGGAAAGAGAAAAGAATGAAAATCTCCTTAGACTTCTAGTGGAGCTTACGCAGCCCCTGGCTGAGATCCATCTGAAAGCTTCCACCTCTGGACCACCGCTTCCGCAGGGTGATATGGATGCTCTTAGGGCAATGAAGAAGAAGGCACAGGCTATGGATGGGTGGATCACTGAGCAAATAGGGGTCATAAGGAAATTTTTAGATGCATCACTCCCAGACCTATGCTTGGCCAAATATCTCTTGGGCCAAGTAACCAATGCCATTGTTATATGGAAAGGAAACTTGGAGAAATATGAAGAGTGGAAGACCGGGTTATATGAAGTCATCAACTCCAGAGAAGAGGCCGTCACAGAGACAAGAATTTTGGGAGAGGAATCATTTAAATTCCTCTAGGCCTAGTACTCCAGACTTGGCCTCAAAATTGAGGTATGAAAGTAACTGGTCACAACCCTAAGGGAGAAAGTCACGGCGGTCTGGTATCCATTAGACCTATTCAAATCATTTATTGTAAGGGTGTCACAAGTCGACCCCTTCACCACCAGAACATGTGCCCTAGAGGACTACGTCCTCAGTAAATATGATGAGCTGATGGAGTCCCGGAATCAGTCTGCCGGAGATTTTGATGGAGGAAAACTATCATGAATATCTAAGATGATGCTCTGAGCTCATGACTCTGTAAAATTAGTAGAAGAATTCTAGAATAGGGCTGGAGCTGTTGAAGAGAAGTTTGAGGCTGTCCACGACCAGTGGAATGGCATTAAGGACATATATGAAGATGGCATCAGTCAAGTTTTGGAGGCATTCAAGAACAAGGGACAATAAAGTTCTTTGGATTCTAAAGATTTTCACCAGCAGGGTGCATTCTTTTACGTTCATTATTCTTTGAGTGTAAGCTCCCGGACTCTGAAATTTTGGATCCAACAGTTTTGTGTTCTTTCAATGACATGTGTCTAGGCTCCTCGGAGTCGACCGATCATTATCCAACAGTCAATAAGGGTGTCAAAAAGTAGGTGACCCCAGCAAGGCATGTCAGTTCGAGGGATGGTCATGACAGGTGATCTTCCCAAGGCACCGCTCCATCATTAACTACCTGGCACATCGAAGACAATGAGCCTCTTTTCACATTGATGAGGCATGTAGCCTCAAACTCTAGAGAGATCAAATTTCTTCTTTTCTCCCTCCGACACTCTTCTCAATGTTGATTCTTCCATACTTCTCTTCTTGTCTTTTTCTTCTGACATGTTAGACCTCAGTTATCTTTGAGGTAATTGTAAAGGTGGTGTAGGTAGTACCAACCACCAGATATTATATTTTATTGTTGAGTGTAAAGTTAGATTAGGTTAAGCTTTAGGGAAAATAAGTGTATAAATAACAAGTTTGACCTCATTTCAAGGGTCGACGAAATTGATGATTTTGCAGTCCAACTATTAGCATTTCAACATTTTCATTTCTTATAGTTGCAGAGTTCAATGCTCAGTAGTTCTTAGTTCTTAGTTGTTAGATGCTCTCTTGGAGCCATTGATGTACACACCAGTGATGCTGGAAACTTGTTAATGAACAAGGAAGAGTTTTGGAAATGATGTTGTTGGCGTTCCAGTATCTAAGTTAACATTCTTTTGTGTTGTATGTTTCTGACGTCCTTTGCTCTTATGTTTTAAGTAGATTAATGACCTCTTTCCCCTTGCTATTGAATATGTATGAATCGCTGGTTCTATATATGTTTGGTATTTAGTATAGTTCATTAGAGCATGGTTGACGTTTGAAATATTTAGCATAACTATAAGTAGAAGGAATGAACTCCTAACTCTGGCATAACTTTTGAAGTTTATTTGGTAAACTAATGCGTGCTTGCAGGAAACCCCGACCCACTAATGAAATCTCCGGAGAAGACAAGCCAAAAACCAGCTATCCCCCCGAACAAAAATAATCACACACCCAACTTAGCTCTTGAACTGTCAAGACCCGACACTCAGGTGCTTTAAGGCCCAAAGAATTTATTCCCAGGAGAACCTTTGTCGGTGAAGTTGGTCGGTACCCCAGTGCCTGGTGACAACTTACATCTATTGATGAGACCAGTCACAAAGTCCCGTCAATAGGTTACACCCGAGCAAGTCACAGATACACAAGAAGACAAGGGTGAAGATGGTAAAGAGACCAAGAACAATGGGGATAGACAATAAAGTGATGAATGAAAAGACACCACTAATGTAGAAAATAAGGCTGAAGGTCACATAGAGTCAACGATAGACACTTCAACCACTGACACCATGTCAGTAACCGAGCCGGCCAAAGAAGTCATCACACCCACCAAGTTGTTAGTGCTTTTTTTTGGAGAATATCAATATAGAAATTATGCTTGACTCTTAGATTCCCAACTCTTGATTCATACAAGTAAAAGTCTAATTGATGAGGATTTATCCTCCTTTGAGCTCCACAGACTCAGGCAAGTGTACCCTCTACAAGTTACTGATTCTCAGTAACTTTAACAGTTGATCAAGGGTTACACTGATTTGTCTCTTTCCTTTTACTGCAACAAATGATAACACATCTTGCAAATGAATATGATCAATCTAATGCGGAGCTTAACAAGCCAGACCATGAACTTAACATGGGAAAATAACAATGAGATAAGGATTCTCATCCTTCTTCTTTTTATAGTTCTAGAATCAGGAAGGCTAACCTAATGATTCTCTCTCCAAGGGATCAATAAAATTAACTGTATTCTTCAATACAATTGATAAACATAAATGCTCTTGATAATAGAAAATGATTATTTAGATTTAAGATTGATGATGATAACTACTAATCAAAACCTAGACTAGTGCCTAATCCAGGGAAAATAGTTAATTGAGATATACATTCACAGAAATTAATTATTTGAAAAACACATGAAACTCATATGGAGTGCCTTACAAACCACCTTCTCATTTCCACACACATGTATCAAATTCTTACACTAATATCTATCCCTCTAGAACTACTCATAAGATTTACTCCCTCCTTGAAAGAAACTCACAAATAGTCGCACAGTTACCTTATAACCAGTATATTTAAAATGCCTTACAGATTAAACATACAAGAGCATAAACATAAACATAAGAAGACATCATAGATGTGAAACAGGAAAATTATTTGTATTTTATTAAAATAATTCTTCTTCAATACATTCAGAGAGACAAAAAGCTTGAAACTAGACAAAATTTAGAAGTCTGCCTCGCAGTTGTGAATTCACCACCCTTTACAATATGTTACACCTTGCTATTTATAGAGAGCACTATCCATCTTGGAATCCTTAGAGAGAAAGGATGCAACAAGCTTCTGATGGCTAAGCAAAACGTAAAAAACACTAAAAGACAAAAATACAGTTACATCTTCAGTCGGTGGAGAAGAAACACTTGAGTAGCTGATTTGAAATGATTCCAAATCCTTGGCAGTTGGACCTTTATATGCAAATATTCTGGGTGACCTCTTGAATTTTTTGTGAGACCTAGTGATTTCCAATATAGGTTAACTTACCCTATTCTTTCTGATGATTACCCTCCTTGTGCTCATTGATCAGGTGCCAGGTGCCACTTTATTCTTCATCCATCACATCTAAGTCAATAGTTGATGGTTTCTTCTTCTTCAGCTTGGTGATGTTGTCTCAGTATGTAACTTGATCCTCTCAAGGGCAATTAAATTTTTTTAAGATCTATAACTACTTTATTTTCCTCTCCCATTTGACATCAGTTATAGCCTTAACATCTATAACAAACTTCACAAAGTCTGTTTCTTCTTTGAAGGCTTTGTCCAAGGCTTTGTTGAATCTGTCCATGTCCAGGATAGTATCATCTATTAGGAATGCCTCTTTACTAGGTAGTAGAGTATCAAACTCATTCCTCCATTCTTCAACTAACTTTATCTTATCATCTTCTCCCTTGACTGGAGAAATAAATCTATTAAAATCTGGGCCAAACATACTGACCCTTTCCTGAATTTGATTGACCTTGCCTTTGAAGAATGATAATGTTGTGCCATTCTGCTCAATTGTTTCTCCCACAAAAAAAACAATCTTTGGGAGATCTATCCTATGTGGCTGCAGGGCTTCTAATCTCTCAAATAGTAACCCCCTTCTTGACCATGTGCCAAACTATGGATCCAAGGTTATTATGTGGATTTTTACCTTTTTTTCTAGGCTAGGTAGCTTGCTATAGGCCTTGTGTACCTGGTCAATGTTTCCCTTCAGGATATCTATCCTATGCTACAAGATATTCAATAAGGCACTTAAAGCCATTTCATTCTGATCTGGGCCTGGTTGCTCTGTTTCCTGAGGGAAGTCCCCTGTAGTCTCTGTTTGAACAGACACAACTTCATTGGATGGAGTGGGGAGAGATTTGGGAGCCTCTTCTAATTTCTTGTTTAGCATCTCCACTTTCCCCTGTAGTTACTTGATCTGAATCAAGCATATTTCCCTACCCTTGATCACAACAACAAACTCATCAAATAGTTTTGCATACCTTGCAGAGAGTTTCTCTCTCTTTTCTTGATTAAGGTGGGCGAAGTGGATGACAACCTCAGATATCTCTAAGTCAGCAGTATTCTGCACTGTCCAGATGATCTTATCCCCATCCATCTTCTCTTCAACACTTACCAAGGAAGGCTTTTGTGTCCTTGGTGCCAAATACCACATGGCTAGAGTCTAGGATCTTGGATCATATCTACATCCCCTGATCATCTCCCCAATTTGTGTCTCAGAAGACAAGTTGGCATTTGGTTGCTTTCTAATTTTATCAATGATGAAAGCATAGGAAAAATCCCACCCAATCACAAGCAACATTCCACTAGACTTGAATAATTGTCTTTCCTCCTCAGGGGTTATTGTCTCATTTTCAGGATCATAAATTTTCAAAGCTTGTAGGTCTTCACTCTGTATAATATCTCCCCCTGTTAATTTCAATTGTGCCCCTACTTCATGTTGCTTCCTTCATATTAAGAAGTTCTTGAACTCCTCATTCTTGATGAAAGCATCGCCACTTAGGAACTCTTCTTGACGGAGTTCTCTCTCATCTTGGCAAAATTGGAGAGGCAAATTCACTTCTTCTTGGATGTCTTTTTCTTTCATCTTCTCTTCTCTGATCTTCTTCCTAGGATGATGGTGGTACTGCCTATTACCAGTGATTAGGGCACTCACTTTGTCCTTTTTCTTTCCCTGGGTCTCATATTGAGATGGCTCCCCTTGTTCTACTCTCTATTTCTTCCTTGTGGGCTCATTGGTCACCTCAGTATCAGGAACCTCTGTAAGGTCCACTTATATGCTTTGTTTTGTGGTAGGTGGTTGATTCATGTGAGGATGGATATGTATTGGGTATCCTCCCTCACTAACCTCTTCATAATCAGAGGAAGAATGCTTCTTTGGGCCTCTTTCCTTGTCCTTAATTAGTTCCTCAAGTTGATTGTACAGAGTATGATAGACTCAATCATTTTTTAGAGTCTTTGAAAATAAGGCACTCCTGGGAAGAAACCTCCAAAAGGGATCCCCGCCTTCTTCATTTGTTTCTCCAAGGATATTATATCTTGGTATTATGCATCTCTTCTTGTTGTCTCTTCATCCTCCAAGTTATTTTTGATGAGGTCTTCCTCAAAAAATTCTTCATGGTCTTTGATAGCAGTAATGCTTGGGTTTAGCAACTTCTTAGCACCTTTGATAAAACCTTTCAGATCTACATACCTATACAAAGCCATGCTCATCCTATATTGGCCTAGCAATTTATTCACTGCATCCATGGTTGTTTTCCCAATAGTAAAGTCAGCTACCTTGAATTGTCTTGGTGTGAAGGTGCCTTTTTTGTGAGGAGCCAGATGCTCCTTATCTGTCCACATAAGCTTCCAGATAAACTCTATTAAGGCCACTCCTAGAGGTACATACTTTGGAAGTATGTGTGGGGGCTGGGAACATCCATAAACCCTAATTATGGTACAAGTCTTCTCATAGTAGAAGTCACCCCAATTGTGATCTCCTGGCCATTTATCTACGTACTAGCAAGGTCTTAGAAGCTAAAGTGTTCTCACTAATAGCCTAGTTACATTAAGGCCCATTAATTATAGAAGTGGATGTACTATCTAGTTCTCAAAGCCACATAATTTGTTCTCATTTGAAGTATAGGTCCAAGCCCTAATCCACAACTACATGGGGTTTGGTTGACTTTGGAAAAGAGTTATTGGTCTTAGCAACTTTGTGTTCATGCTATCAACATTGAAATATAAAATCAAATGCATTAAAAGAGAATAATGCATGAACTTGGGGTTGACTTTCTTCTAAATGTCGACCAAGCCCTCATTCATTCTGTCGATGACATACTGGATGTAGTCAAAATTTATGTTGGCAGGGGAGTTTTGAATGTCTAAGATGATCATTAGCAAATTTGCAAGCAACTTCTCAAGATGCTCGTCAATGCCTAATACCGTACACAACCCATAGGCTATATAATTCATGTAGAAACAGAGGTCTTTAAACTCATAAGGTACACCCTTTGAAGTAAGAATTATGGCCACATAATTCCTGTTAGACCTAGGCACATGAGTCTGAACCAACTTGCTAACTATGTTGACTTCTCTCTGGTGTATTTGTTCTGCAATTTTTTAAGGTCAATCTCTATGGCAGAGGCATGGTAAATGCCAAAGTCTTTCATGAATGGTGACCTATCTAAGGTTACTAAGGCTATTTCATTGTCTTTTCTTATTGTCTTAGAAGTAGAGTCAAATCTTCTGGCCAATGTTATCAATAGGTCGACATCCACGAAGACATCAGGGACAATTAGCTTAGCAAGACCTAATGTCCAAGGGTTTGAGACTGGGATCTGTCTATCCATATTGGTATAGAAGTAATTAAATAAATGGAAACCATAGCACTTGGGAGTGATGGAATCCCTGCAATTAGATATAGCATTAATGAAGTGTTGGAAATAATGGGAAGTGTGTACTGAGAGGGGAGGGGTGAATTAGTACCCTCCAAAACTTTTATCTCTTTTATCCTTTAACCTTTATGTAATCAATTGTATTACCAATCATATGTTCTATACTATCTTTTTGTAAGTTATATTAATTCATAAACTTAATTGTATGTAGACATTCATAGAAACATTCATGAAAGTAATTGACACATAACATAAGATATGTTAACACAGAAAACCCCTGTTAGAAGGTAAAAATTGCGGTGGCGATGACACCCACAAAAACTTCACTATCTACAGATTGGAAGGGGTCAGTTAAGGCTTACAATTTGATCACCTCTAATGATCGACCATGTTAGGAGTATTATGTGGAGATTGGTTAGGTCTACTCTGTTAAGAGCTTTAGCAACACTATTTAGTGTGCACTCGATTAAGAGATTTACAATAGGATTGTTAAATCCACATTTCTTGAAAGGATTTCTTCTATTTTCTACACTTGTTAGAATGCAGACAAAAATAATCACTGACCTAAGTGTGTGAAATCTACAATTGTTGAATATAGATCCATTGAAGATTACATGTACAAATGTATCACATAATGTGATTGATTAATACCTTTATTGCTCGGTAGCCTTGGTTCTTGGTTCTTGATAACCAAATTCATCTTTTGTTGTTCTACTTCTTGAAACTCTCAGTCTGATCCATAGATGTGATCGTTGGATACATTCATCATCTCATCCATCTTAAATGAATGATTACAACATCTATTTATAACATAGATTGACCTAATTATGTTTTACGTATAACAACTTAAGTATATGATCAAAGGTTTACAACTTGAACTTGATCTCCTAGTTTGCATGTTTTTAACCAGTTAGACTAATTAAAAAAAATACAATAATGTTTCTTTTTCCTCAAGAAATAGATTTAAAACAAATTAAAACTCTAAAAATAGAATATAGCTGTTTTATCTGACATGGAAGTCAGATCCATTTTTCTCGAGATATAACTGACTTTCGGTGTCTGATGCTCGATTTTCTCTAAAATTAGTTATACTGTCTTTGGGTGTTCCTTTGTTGAACTTTCCATCGAGTTCCCTTGCTCTATTGGGTTCCTCTATTTCTACTCTTTTGGTTTGAACTATATTCTACTTGTCAAGTTCCACTGTTGGTTTGCTCTTGTCGGGTTCCACTTAACCATTTTTAGTTTTCACTTTGCAAGTTTGTGTCTTCGATTTACAGTGTATATTGTTCTATCAGTTTGTGCTTATCCTATCTTTCAATTTTGAATTTATCGATGGTTTCCCTTTGCACACTAATGGAAAAATAATGTCATCATGAAGGATTCGTCATATACCTTCTTGTTTTGGTTCATTCCTGGCAGCAGAGCAACAAATTCATCTGAGAAGTTCCTCTTTTGTTTCTGCTTCTCCTCTGCATCCTTGGCCTCGCCACTGGTTGAATCTCTGCTCGACTCAGCTTGACTCATCTTCACTGATTCTGGATTGATCTTCTGAACTATTCTTCTCTCAGACACAAGCTTCTTCTCACAATTTGCTCTAAAACTTAAGCAATTTCTTCGCTCTGTGCTCTGAAAACTTTGGTAATCAGAAATGTACAAAGGTTGCATCTATTTATCATTGAAAATTAAATGCACCAGTCTTGTTGAGATTTTGGAAACCGTTTCTCAATCACTTCTGCAATAACTCTGCGTGTCTTAACATTAATTCTTTCCTAGCCGTGGTGCTTGAGGTTGACATGAAATCAAATTTGATAAGCCTAGTTGGAAAATTCACGAGTGCTTTTTTAGTTTTAAAACCTTATTATATGAAAAAAGGCTCGATACACAATTTGATTGGTTTCTTTTTCCTTCCTTTTCACAGCTCAGTAGATTACTTTTACTATGTCAAAATCTTCTGTCTTTATTAACCCTATATTTTATATTTATTTCCTTGTAATGGTGTGAGAACAACTCCTTAAGATCTTACCACATTTAGACCACAGTTTATCTAGCAATCACGTGACTGCTTCATCTCAGGGTCACTGAAATTTTTCTTTGACCCTAGTTATATCATGAGATCTAGCACTAGCCACACGATCTTCTTCTTCATCAATGGTCATCGCTAAGTCGCTAGGCAATCTGCTTAACTCTAATTTTGTTATGAGATTACGCGCTGGCCACTCATTCTAACTTTACCCTGCATCTAGTTTATCTATTAACACTAGGTAGCTTGTTTCTTCTTATCTCTGAGTCACTGAATAAACTTTACTAGGCTTTACTTTGACCATGATCAGATCTGGAGATTCGGAGATAAAGGAAACTACTAAGTCGCTACACAAAACTCTTAACCCAAGTATCATCTAGAGATCTAGCTCTAGTTGTTCATCTGAAATGAGATCTACGATCCTCGCTGAGTCACTGAACTTTTATCATAACCTTGAGTTTGTTCAGAGATCACGCGACAAGGCAAAAGGATAACCCTGTTCTGATGCTAAGTTTATCTGGAGATTCAATGACTAACTAAGTCTTTGAATGGATGAGTATTTTAGGTAACCATGGATCTATTCAGAGATCACGTGCACACCATAATATTTTAGTCATGTCAATATTTCAAATATTTCTTGTCAACTTAGATTTTAACTTTAACTTGACCTTAAGTCATCTGGAGATTACACGACTGAGCAAACTCTAAGTCGCTAAATATTTTACTTTACCCTAAGTTAATTTAGAGATCACACGCATACCACACAATTTGATCTTGATCTATGCCTTACACTGAGTCTCTGAATCATTTTGTACTTTCTCATTTTATCTAGAGATTACACGATTACCCTTGATCTTTCTTTTAATCTATGGCCTGCGCTGAATCTCACAATCTTTGGCTTTAACTTCAGATTGTTATGAGATAATGTGACTAAAGGCTATCTCGCAATCTCGTAATACCTTGACTAACTCTGGTCAAGTCTAGAGATTCAGAGATAAATACTATCTCTGAATCGCTAAAAGTTTTTCTTAACCTTGGGTTTACTTGGAGACTTCATGAACACCATAGATCTATATAGCCACTTATATACATGTCTGCATCTTAGCTGAATATCTCTTGACCGCTGAATAATTCATGACTTTTTGACTTCTTCTAGCGATTCAGCACCATACACACATCTTTGTCTTGATCAATGACTTAGATTTATTTATGGTAAACCTGACTTGGGTTTGATTTAGCCATACTTGACCATGGTTCTTCTGAAGATTCAGTGAATGAATGAATCTCTAAGTCGCTGAATATTTCTTCTAACTCGGGTTTAATCTAGAGATCACGTGCTAGCCCTTAGATCTTTTATCGATCAATGATCAATGCTAAGTCTCATAATCCTTTTGTACTTTACCAATTCTTCCTGAGATTACATGGCAACCCTTGATTCTTCTTTGATCCAATGACCTGCGCTGAATCTCAAGACTATCTTCTTAACCACACTTTCATTTTGAGATCACGCGACCAAGTTATCTCTGAATCACTGAAAAAACTTTACTAAGCTTGGTCTCAACCATAGGTTTATCTAGAGATTACGCAATGAGGTTTATCTCCAAGTCTTTGAAATATTTTCTAACCTTGGGATTCATTGGGAGATCACGCGCAGGCCACACAATCAAGCCAAGGATATAACAAGATCTACAACTATCACTTAATCATTGAAGAAAAGCTTGTCCTTGGAATTTGTCTGGAGATCACGCACCAGCTGCGCATCTAGAAAAAAATCAACAATCCTCGCTGAATCTCGCAATATGTTACTTAACTTTGATTTCTTCTGGAGATCACGTGACAAAGCAAAAGGTGAACTCTGTCTTGACCTCGGGTTGGATTACGAGATTCCGCGACTAAGCTATCTCAGAATCACTGAAGATATCTTGTAACTTAGGTTAAATCTTGAGATCTAGCACTAGCCACATGATTAAAACTGCATCCACAGTTGTTCCTAAGTCTCTAAAACTTGGATCCAACTTGATACTTATCTAGCAATCATGCATCAACCGCACGATCAGATCAAGATCAACCGCCTGCACGCTTAATCTCTGAATATATAAAAGCATATTCCATTCTGCTCTAGATTAAGAGATACAAGCTTGCACCAAGTCACTAGACCATAAGGAATATTTGGTTTTGATTGCAAGATCATGAGATAAAGGTAATGACTTAAAAGGCACATGGATTATAGATCACTTAAGTTACTTGACAAAAGTAACTTCAAAATAGAACCAGGTTATGAAGTCTAGGGTTTTTGCATGGAAGAGACACAAATGACCTAGGGTTTAAAGTTTTCAACCACTTTGTATTGCATTTCTTGGATTACAGACACTTTACAATAAAATTGATGGTACAATGGAAATAGATCTTGACATTTTAGGCATAACTGACATTAGGAACCAAATCTTTTAGCAAGACTCAAAAAAACTAGAAATATACCCAATAGTGGCTCTATTTGAGGATGATTGAATGCAAGTTTATAGCAAGAATTACAGATCTCTAGGAGGCAGACCACAACCGCACTAATCTACTATAAAAGAAAACACACAACAGAAAGCAAACACACCTATACATAAATTACAAGACTACTGTGCATGGAAAATACTTGATTCAATTGAAGAAATTTTTCAGAAATTGTCCATGCACTGGAAATTCCTATTCTTCATCATTCATATTCTTTAGAAGATATGAATCCTTTCCAAATGTCTGATGGATAATGAAGGGACCTAACCACAAATATTCAAATTTCTTATGCTTTCCCTTATCCTCAGCCCTAGCATTCCATTGAAGAACCAAGTCACCAGGCTGGAATTTTCATTCATTTGCCCTTTTGTCAAAAGATATTTCATCTTCTCTTGTAATTTTATATTCTCCTTTTCATTGTCTATTCTCATTTCATCCAACTCTACTAATTGAATCATCCTTTCTTGAATTGGCTCATATATTTCTAATCCCTTATCTTGAATGAACTTGTAGACTGGAAGCAAATTATTTACTGGCATTTTTGATTTAACACCATACACTAGTTCAAAAGGAGACTTTCCTATTGCCTTTTTCATAGTAATCTTTTCTTCCCATAAGGAAAGCTTCAACTTTGCATGCCATCCCCTTTTGTTGCTTTCTAGAGTCTTCTTCAAAATTTGGAGAATACTCTTATTACTGGATTCTTCTTGCCCATTGGCCTGTGGATGATAGGGGGATAAATATGATATTACAATTCCCATGTCATAACAAAAATCAAAAAAGTCTTTTGATCTAAAGCACATTGTATTGTCCATTACTAGTTTAACAGGGACACCAAACCTAGTAATGACATTATCCATCAGAAAGTCAACCACTAATGTGCTCGTAGCCTTTTTATTTGGAATTTCCTCAACCCACTTGGTAAAGTAATTAGTAGTAGCTAGAATCCAACTATGTCCCCCACTTGATTTTTCTGCAAATTCTCCAATGAAGTCTACTATCCACATAGAAAAAGGTGCTTCTGCAACTACATGATTCGGCAATAGGGCACCTGAAAACTTCATCTTATTGGAGAGTCTCTAACATGGTTCACATTTCCTGACAAAAGAATGGGCATCTTTAAACAAGTAAGACCAATAATACCCAACTCTCAAAATCTTATGAGTTGTTGCTCTGGCTAAATAGTGTCCTCCACATATCTCATAATGCATTTGTCTTAAGATCTTTTCAAACTGTCCTTTGTCTAGACATAACAGTAGTATTCCATCCTTATTTTTCCAATAGAAGTCACCCTACAAAATTACATATTTCAGAGCTTACAAAATCATACTTCTCCTTTGGTTGTCATTCAAATCTTCTGGACAACTAGCATTTTTGAGGAAATACATTATGTTAGTATACAAGGGTTGCATCTCAATACTTGTACTTACTTCTCCACAAGTGTTGACATTATTTACTTGAACTAGATCCAAATTTTCTTTTATCATCAATTTTGCTAGCCCAATCCCCCTACCAACTTAGTAATGCGGATTTCTAAATCAAACTCCTGAATTTTGTTAATCCACTTGCATCTTTTCCCTGTCACTTCAATTTGGACCAAAATGTCTTTTACTGCAGCATGAGGAACATATGCATTACCTTTATCACATACTAAGTAGGGTCTAAATGCTTTGACTACTTTTACTAAATCATAGGCTTGTTTTTCCATCAATTGATAATTCAATTTAGCTAACTGTAATAATTTGTTGAAGAATGCTATAGGATGCTCAAAACCCTCCTCATCTTTCTGCAATGGTGTGAAAAGATACAAATGTAAATAGAGAAAAAAGGCTTAGAATAATTTGGAGAACATAGAACAGGAGATTCTTGTTTGTTTATTTTTTCCAAAGCTTCTTGTGCCTTCTGGTTCCACTCAAACTTCACATCTTTCTTCAATAGTTTGACTATTGGTTTGACCAGTTCTGCAAAGTTTGCAATAAATCTCCTAAAAAAATTGATTTTTCCCAAGAATGACTGTACACCTTTTACGTTTTTAGGAGCAAGTAATTTTTGAATGGATTCAACTCTTTCTGGATCTATTCTTACCCCTTCCTTTGGCACTATATGGCCTAAGAGTTTTCCTTTAGTAACAACAAATTGACACTTTTTTGGGTTTAGTGATATCTCATATTCTAGTGCTTTGATTAAGACCTTCTCCAAATGGCTACAATGGTCTTCTTTCTCTTTGATAAGGCTGTCAAATCATCCCGGTAAACTACCATGAGGACATCTATAAGATCCTTAAAGGCCACATCATTTTCTCTCTGAAAATTTTCACCAACATTTTTTAGACCAAAAGGCATACGAGCATATACATAAGTTCCCCATGGAGTAGTTAATGTTGTCTTGAATTGTTCAGATTCTTTGACTAGCACCTGATTATACCCAGAGAACCCATCCATCATAGACAATAGGTCACATCCAGTGACCTTATGCAACATAGCTTCCATATTGGGTAATCCATAATTGTCTTTGAGTGAAGCTACATTCAGGTTCCTAAAGTCAACACATAATCTTATGTCCCTATTCTTTTTTCTTACAGGGACCAAATTTGAAACCCATGACATGCAAGGAAACTCAGGTGCGGAAATAGCTTCCTACACTAATCTCTAAAGGAAAGTATTGTGCAAATTCTTTTAAATCCTTACAATTTCAGATTTGTTAACTACTTTAACAGTGATATTGCAGCCATATACCATGCATACAGAAAATAGAGAATGACACAATGATTTATCCTGGGGAAAACTTTTTGGTAAAAAACCCCAGCACTCCAAAACCTGCACAATGTATTATCTTCAACACAACGGTTACAACACACTTGCAATGCAAGTTCTTTCAGGAGACAATCGACACTCAAAGACAAATCCAGTAGCATGAGATCATACCAACAATACACTCTTTTCCTATCCCAGTCTGCAACCCTAAAAAATGCTTATATCATGCACTTTCCTTTTTAGGGCAACTTCCAAAGATAGCTATATTAGGGTTTTACCATTCTCCAAGAAAATAGGAACCAGAACCCCACAATTGTAGAAGAGTGTACAATACTCAACTTTATCAGTTGCCACATGTCTTGCATGTCTTCACCCATCATTGAATCTTCTAGAAATAGCTCTTACGTGTCATAGGAATCTGTCATAACCGTTTCAGCCATGATCTCCTTACACACAAT
>MU225802.1:2288041-2315487 GCA_018584345.1 Thuja plicata | reverse complement strand
CAGGAAGCTTGCCTTCCAAAGTGTTTGCACCCTTAGGTACACTTACTGCACTGCCATCAGAACCCATTGCCACAGTCTTCTTTACTGCTCGTTCAGATGGTGGGGATGAAGTGATAGCCACTCTCTTATTTGAAACATAAGAACTATTGCACTGAGTAATGCATGCATCAAGCTGAAACAAAGTACCTCTCCTAGTACCTTTAGCAAGCACCATAGAACCTCTCATCATCTTGCATCCATCTTTCGAAAAGACAATTTGCACACCTACATAATTCATCATACTTATAGATAATAGGTTTCATGCCAAACCTGGAATGTGCATAACTCTGTTGATTCCCTTTACTCATCCATCAGGAAATCTGATAGTGACCCTTTCGCGTCCAACTATCTTTAGGTGAGAATCATCACCCAAGTACACCTTTCCACCATCAAACTCTTCATATTTTGAGAACCAGTTTTGATGAGAGATCATGTGAAAAGAAGCACCCAATTATACAAACCACACATCATCAGATGCATGGGCTACCAAATCTACAATAAAAGCATCTCCATCTTCTTGAGATTTTTTGGAAGCTGAATCTGAGCTTTTCTTCTTCTTCTTCGGTTCTTTGCAGTCCTTCTAGAAGTGCCCAGATTTATCACAGTTCCAACATTTCACCTTGGAATTTCCAGGAGTCTTAGAACTCCCACAAGATTTGGATCTGCCCTTCTTTGACTTATTGTCATTCTACTTTCCTTTGTCGTTGGATCTCCCGCGAATAGCAAGGGCTTCCTTAGACGAATCCAAAGTCTTTCTTCGCATCTCCTTAGATAGCAATGAAGACACCTCATCATCCATATGGAATGTTACTATAGTACTTCCAAGAGCCATCACAAGATGGTCCCACGAATCTAGCAAGGAACAAAGCAGGGTCATACATCGATCCTCCTCCTCGATCTTGGCACCGAATGATGCCAACTGTGCAATCAATAAATTGAATGTGTTGAGATGATAATTTATGGATCCACCTTCCTCCATTCTTAAACAATACAACTTCTTTCTTAGGAACAAATTATTCACCAGATATTTGGCCTGATACACAGACCCAAGCTGTTTCCACAAAGAATTTGCAGTAGTCTTATCAAGAACTTTCAGAAGAATGACATCTGCTAGACAGAGTTTGATGGGACCCTTAGCCTTCTGATCCTTGATCTCCCAATCTGCTTGAGATATCATTGTAGGTCTCACATCAAGTGAAGTAGCCTCCCATAGATCATGGTCTTCAAGCATGTCTTCCATCTTGAGTTTCCACAACTCGAAATTAGTGCCATTAAATTTCTCCACCTCCATTCTATTGTATGAGGAACTTGCCATCTCAATCTGCAAATGAGATTCAGAGTGCTCTGCACAAAAATCTCCCACTCAACTTGAGATTAGCTCAAAAAACCCTACCCAACAACTAGGATCAAAAGTTGATCAGGCTCTGATACCACTTGTAAGGAAACTCAGGTGCGGAAATAACTTCCTACACTAATCTCTAAAGGAAAGTATTGTGCAAATTCTTTTAAATCCTTACAATTTCAGATTCATTAACTACTTTAACAATGATATTGCAGTCATATACCATGCATACATAAAATAGAGAATGAAACAATGATTTACCCTGGGGAAAACCTTTCGGTAAAAAGCCCCAGCACTCCAAAACCTGCACAATGTATTATCTTCAACACAACGGTTACACCACACTTGTAATGCAATTTCTTTCAGGAGACAATCGACACTCAAAGACAAATCTAGTAGCACGAGATCATACCAACAATACACTCTTTTCCTATCCCAGTCTGCAAACCTAAAAAATGCTTATATCATGCGCTTTCCTTTTTAGGGTAGCTTCCAAAGATTGCAGAAGAGTGTACAATACTCAACTTTATCAATTGCCACATGTCTTGCATGTCTTCACCCATCATTGAATCTTCTAGAAATAGCTCTTACATGTCATAGGAATCCGTCATAACCATTTCAGCCATGATCTCCTTACACACAATTCAAGATGCTGAAAGATCAAGTGGAGTGACACATCAACATGCCAACTAGACATGTACACTCACACTTAATTACATTATTTGCATGAAATAAATTTTACAAAACAAATAATAAGAATAGGAATTATCCAAGGTTGAGACACCTTATTCCTAACATGACGAATGTCTTATAGGTTGTATTATACCTGCATCCCTTAATTTCATCAACTCCATTTGCATCTTAGTATACAACAATGGGTTGATAGGTCTTTGTTTTTGCCTAAATGATTTTACGTCTTCTTTTAGTGGGATGTCATGCTGAAATAGGTCTTCTCTATAGGCTTGGAGGTCTTCATAGGACCAGACAAAACATGTTTATATTTTTTTAGCAATTTTATTAAATTCAATCTCACATTCCTATCTAGCCTTTTTACAATGTAAACCAATTGAGGGGATGTCTCTGATCCTAGATTTATTTCCACAAATCTCCCACCTTGGCATTGGATTTCTGTGACATGTAGTTATCATTTATACAAAACATGCCCTCTAACTCAACTAATCCCTTAGGAATTTTATTTGAAGCTAGTTGAACAACTTCTTGATAAAAAAATATACTCTTTTCTATCTACAACTCCTATCAAAGAGTCACAATCAATCTTTTTGCAATCATATTGGTCTACACACTAGATAAATCTGAGGATATTATCATCATCCTCAAAAACTTGCCAATTATGGATATTGTCAAGCATTGCTGGCCTATTCTTGACTTCCACCACAGATATGCCAACAAGGGTAATGTCATCATTCTTTAGAGAAACATTTGCAAGAAAATATTCCATTATATTATTTGATCTCTCTACCCAAAGAATATTAAAAGCATCAAAGGATTCCAATCTATCCTAGACAACATATTTATACAACTTTAGTCTGTCATCCTTTGTAGCATATTTGGATCTAATCTGAGCTATGATTAGTTGGGAATCCCCATGAACTTTTAAGCATTTAATACCATGCTTGATGGCAATATCCATTCCCAATATTAGTGCCTCATACTCAGCTATATTATTGGTACAATGAAAGGCTAATAGGAAAGAGTATTTAAAACTAATACCTGATGGGGAGATAAGAAAAACACATGCTCCTAATCCTTCTTTAGAGAATGGTCCATCAAATTACATCTGCCACAATCCATCTTGTTGCAACAGTAGCTCATCCACTATTGGGTCAGTATTTCTTAATTTTGGCTTGATCTCCTCAATAAATAAAAATTCCATGTCAATATCTACACAATAATTTAATTGATCAGGCATGACCATTTCAACCATAACAACATAATGAGGCTCTCTATACAACTTGACCTCAGTACCATTCACATGAATTGTTGCATATGACAAATCCAGTTGCAATCTTCCACCTACTGCTACTGCCCATTATCTAGATAAAAGCATACCATAATGGGGTTTTGCGTCAACAACAACTATGTCCATTCCATAGGTAGCTTTAGGGAATGCAATGTTTCGACTTCAATATATTTCAGTGTTCCTATCATAGGAAATTCTCTTTTATCCATTGCATAACAACTTTCAGTAGGAGTACTGATTTGAAGGCCTAGTTCTTTCATGACATGATATGGCATCACAGTAGCTGCATCACCAGAGTCTATCATGAAATGCTTTACTAGAAAATAATTTATCATCAAAGTAACATAGAAAGTATCAACTGGTAGTGGTTCTTGAGTGATCACATTTTCACTGCAGATATTAGAGAGTTCCCTATTTTTCTCTAGGCCTTTTACTTGTTTATCCTTTTCATTAACAAATAGAACTCCTCTCTTATCATTATTCAAATTTAAGGATACTTCTTCCTGGTTTGACATAGGGGCATCTTCTATCCCTTTCAAAAGTGTGAGTGCAGCTTCTTTATGCTCTTTTATCTTCAACATTTCCTTTAGTGGGACTAAAAATTTCATTTGAGTAAGAGCATGTCTCATGTCAAACATAGGCAATTCAAAAGATATATCACTTACCCTATTTCCTTTCTTAGCCTTATCAGTAGCCACTTGTTCTTCTATTTTTGTTTCTTTTTTCTCCTTCTAATCAGAAGAAGATTCAACTTGCTTTGTAGCTTTCTTTTCTTTACTACCCTTTCCATGAGATTCTGCAGCATTTTGTGCGACATCCTCTTTAATGAAAATAGAGGCAAGTTTGCCTTGACCAGGCTCAACTATTCTATTTCTCAGATTGTATGTGCCTCTAGCCTGATTTATTGTTGCTATGGTCAGGGATATTTTTTCTTCATCACTTGGTAATCTGAAATGGGGATGCTCCTTTTCATCACCCACTGCATTGATGGTTCTTTGTGATAAAATACCAGTCTTAACATTTGAATCAGAGATCACTTGGGGTTGGTATTCTACATATTTACTTCTTTTGTTGCTCATATCTTCAATAGATTCACCTTTTTCAGTAGACCATGGATAAGGCTTCCTTACAGTGAACATATTCACAGTAGGACTTTCTTGTTCATGACTTGTTTTCTCACTTCCCTCCCCCATTTGATCAGCTAGGGCTTGGGATACAACACATTGGTAGGAAGAGTGAGGCATGTTGCAAGAAACACACCAAGGAGTGTTCTACATAATTTGTGCTATTTCATTTCAAGGGATCAGGGGTTTCTTTTGTTTTTTGATTTTCTTGGTTCTCAAGGATTGGCTTGCCATCTTTCCAATTTGTTATGTATGGCATGTCCCTCAGATTAGGTTGTTTATTATACCTTTTATATTGGTACTTATTATCATGAAAACCTTTATCATTTTATCTAGTTTAGCAGTAAGATCCTTTACTGCACTTACTAATTTATCGACCCTATCATCCTCCTTAATAGGTTTTCTTGCTTTTCCTTTCTCCTTCCATAGTTTGTCATCCTCTCTCTTCCCCATCTTCCATGAGGCTTTCCTATTACTCTCAATGTCTATTGTTGTTTTGTAAGCCTCTCTCAAGGTACATCAGTTCTGATCTCTAAGAAGATAGGACATATTCCCATCAGCAACATTGAAATATGTAGTTAGACAAACTTGCTCATCTAACATTAACACTTGGAATAGCATATTCATAGCCCTTTGGAACCTATTGTTAAAATATGACATCCTCTCATTAGGGAATTTCTTAATGTTATTAAATTCATTCAACATGTAACCAGAGTTAATATATTCTCTGTATTGTTTCATAAAATATTTAACAAATTCCTCCCAAGATGTTATGCTATCATTAGGCAAGTTCCTAAACCAATCCCTAGCATCTTCTATCAAGGATTGAACAAAAAGCTTCATAATAAAATCTTCATGTTCTATTTCAAAATTAGTAATCTTATCTGTGAAATATTTTAAATGTTCTTCACAAGTTATGACATTATTTCCTGTGAACCTAGGGATTCATTCTCTTACCTCATTGGGGATCATGTTAGGATGACCAGGGATGCCATCAAAGAAAAGAGGTTTGTATCTGTCCAAATGGATAGGTCTTCTTTGGAAACTTCCCAAAGTATTATTTCCACTTGGTCTCACTGCACCTCCTTGATTTTGAGTATGCTGAGGTCCTCCTTCCTTTAGACCACAGATTTGAGCACTAGGAGCAAGACCAGACTGTTTAGCACTCGGGCCAGGACCACCTAGTGGAATTTTTTGCATTCTCCTAGTATTAATAGGCATGGAGCTACTTGTATTAGTATTTGTATTAGCATGCAATAAAGCTATCCTCATCTTTATGTCAGTTGCAGAAGCCTCTAATTCCATATTTTCTAGCTGCTTGGCTAGATATTCTTTAGCTTTTCTGGCTTGTTCAAGTTCTATGTCAACTTGAGACATTCCTACAGGGATAGTTTTTCTTTGCTTAGGCTCATTAATACTTATGCCAACAAATTTTTTCTTACCTTTATCAGAGACATCCTTATCACTTTTCTTGAGCTTTGCATTTTTCTCAATCTCATGAGGGTGCAACAGCCTTATGACATGTCCTTCTCCTTCAAACTCATCTTTTTTAGAGTTTGATCTTTTATTTACAACTTGTTTCGTTATAGCCCCAAGATGACCAAACAAATCCATGTCTGGACCCTTAACCTCTTCATTTAGGCTTTTAGCCTTAAGGTCATTTCTCCTCATCTCTGCCAAGAGTTCTTCTCTCTCAGTTAACAAGTCATACAATTATTTCTCACACCTTTTCCTTGCATCTACTATCTCTGATTCTTGTTCATGCTTATTTCTTCTTAAGGCCAAAACTTCCTCTCTTAATTTATCAGAATCATAAGATGTTGTTTTAGCATCAGATGTCTCTCTTGGTTGTTCTAGAGTTTCTTGTGCAAGGAAGAAGCCTGCATCTTTCATCTCTCCATCTCTAAAAGGATCAAAAGATATATCAGCTCCATAAGGACCTATTGGCCTTGATTGTTCTATACTCTCAGATGAGGATGACCTTTCTCAGGGACAAGGGTTTTCATTCTCCTCTCTAAATTATTTGGGGAATTATGATTTGATCCACCTCTCTTGAACCACTATCTCCTTACAGGTGTATGGATCTCATCTCCTATATATTTATTAGGATTATCTCTATAGTAAGACCTGGTGTTTCTTTGCCGACTCATTTTTAAATGAGACAGGTATTTTCAATATTTCAATATGTAAGTCACACTGGAATGCACAGAGTATAGAGTCGCTACCCACAACTAGTATGGGATAATATAAAGAATTTTCACATGAAATGGAAAAATAAAAGAATTAGTCCCTATGAACTTGTAACCTTATTTCTAAAACCCACTTCTCTCTAATATTTTTAATTAACTTAGAACTGGATAAGAAGTATTTAAAAAGATGTTGCACCATAAAATCTAGGACAGACTAAACATGATTTACTTCAACCCTCCCCAACAGAGTCACCATTTTGTTAGTGACTCGAATGGGAAAATGATATGATAATAGAACAATTAAATCCTTAGAGATGGCCAGGAAATTTTCACAAGATTTTATACTTCCATCCCCAGTAGAGTCACCATTTTGTTAGAGATTTTTCTTGTAGAATATCAATATAGAAATTATGCTTGAATTTTAGATTCCCAACTCTTGATTCATGCAAGTAAAAGTCTATTTGATGAGGATTTATCCTCCTTCTTCTTGGAGATCCACAAACTCAGGCGGGTGTACCTTCTACAAGTTACTGCTTCTCAGTAACTTTAACAATGGATCAAGGGTTACACTGATTTGTCTCTTTCCTTTTACTGCAATAAATGATAACACATCTTGCAAATGAATATGACCAATCTAATGCAGACCTTAACAAGCCATACCATGAACTTGACAAGGGAAAATAATAGTGAGATAAGGATTATCATCTTTCTTCTTTTTAGAGTTCTAGACTCAGGAAGGCAAACCTAATGATTCTCTCTCCAAGGAATCAATAAAATTAATTGTATTCTTCAATACAATTGATGGACATCAATGCTCTTAATAATATAAAAGTAAAGGATTATTTAGATTTAAGATTGATGATGATAACTACTAATCAAAACCTAGACCAGTGCCTAATCCAGGGCAAAGAGTCAGTTGAGATATACATTCACATAAATTAATTAACTAAAACACACATGAAACTTAGATGGAGTGCCTTACAAACTACCTTCTCAATCCCACACACATGTATCAAATTATTACACTAATATCTATCCCTCTGGAACTACTCATAATATTTACTCCCTCCTTGAAAGAAACTCACAAATAGTCGCATAGTTACCTTATAACCAGTATATTGAAAATGCCTTCCAAATTAAACATACAAGAGCATAAACATAAACACTAGAAGACATCATAGATGTGAAACAGGAAATTTCATTGTATTTTATTAAAATATTTTTTCTTCAATACATTCAGAGAGACAAAAAGCTTGAAACTAGACAAAATTTAGAAGTCTGCCTCACAAATGTGAATTCACCATCATTTACAATATGTTACAATTTGCTATTTATAGAGAGCACTAGCCATCTTGGAATACTTAGAGAGATGGATGCAACAAGCTTTGGATGGCTAGGCAAAACCTAAAAAGCACCAAAATACAAAAATACAGTTACATCCTCAGTCGGTGGAGAAGAAACACTTGAGTAGCTGATTTGAAATGATTCCAAATCCTTGGCAGTTGGCACCTTTGTCCGTAGATATTCTGGGTAACCTCTTGATATTGTTGTGAGACCTAGTGACTGCCAATATAGGCTAAATTACAATAGTCTTGCTGATGATTACCCTCCCTGTTCTCATTGGTTAGGTTCCAGGTGCCTTTTTATTCTTCATCCATAACATCCAAGTCAATAGTTGCTTTCTTCTTCTTCTTCTTCTTCTTCTGCTTGGTGATGTTTTCCCACTGTGTAACTTAAGCCTCTCAAGGACAATTAAAAGTTTGTAAGCTATATAAATTCTTTATTTTACTCTCCCATCTAGCATCATTTATAGCCTTGACATATGTAACAAACTTCACAAAGTCTATTTTTTCTTTGAAGGCTTCATCCAAGGCTCTGTTGAATCTGTCCATGTCGAGGACACTGTCATCTGTTAGGAATGCCTCTTTACTAAGCAGTAGAGTATCAATCTTATTCCTCCATTCTTCAACTGACTTTATCTTATCATCTTCTCCCTTGACTAGAGGAATAAGTCTGCTAAAATTTGGACCAAACATACTTACCCTTGCCTAAATTTGATTGGCCTTGCCCTTGAAGAATGAGAATGTTGTGCCAATCTACTCAATCATTTCTCCCACTTGGAAAACAATCTTTGGGAGATCTGTCCCATGTGGTTACAGTGCTTCTAATCTCTCAAATAGTGACCCCCTGATTAAACATGTGCCAAAGTATGGATCCAAGGTTGTTATGTATATTTTTACCTCTGTTTCTAGGCTAGGTAGCTTGCTATAGGCCTTGTGTACCAGGTCAACATTTCCCTTCAGGATATCTATCATGTGCTACAAGATATTCAATAAGGCACTTAAATCTAGTTCATTCTGATTTGGGGCTAATTGCTCTGTTTCCTGAGGGAAGTCCCCTGTAGTCCCTGTTTGAATAGACACAAATTCCTTGGATGGAGTGGGGAGAGATTTGGGAGCCTCTTCTAATTTCTTATTTAGAACCTCCACTTTCCCATATAATGACTTGATTTGAATCAAGCATCTTTCCCTATCCTTGATCATGACAACAAACTCATCAAATAGTTTTGCATTCCTTGCAGAGAGTCGCTCTATTTTTGCTTGATTAAGGTGGGTGAAGTGGGTGACAACCTAGGATATCTCTAAGTCAGCAGTATTCTACATTGTCTAGATGATCTTATCCCTATCCATCTTCTCTTCAACACTTACCAAGGAAGGATTTTGTGTCCTTGGTGCCAGAGACCACATGACTAGAGTCTAGGATCTTGGATCATATCCACATCCCTTGATCATATCCCCAATATGTGTCTCATAAGACAAGTTGGCATTTGGTTGCTTTATGATTTGATCAATGATGAAATCAGAGGCCAAATCCCACCCAGGCACAAGCAACATTCATATAGACTTGACTAATTGTCTTGCCTCCTTAGGGGTTATTGTCTCGTTTTAAGGATCATAAGCTTTTAAAGCTTGTAGGGCTTCACTCTATACAATATCTCCCCTTGTTAATTGCAACTGTTCCCCTACTTCATGTTGCTTCCTCCATATTAATAAGTTCTTGAACTCCTTAGTCTTGATGAAAGCATCATCACTTAGGAAATCTTCTTGATGGATTTCTCTCTCATCTTGGCACAATTGGAGAGACAACTCCACTTCTTCTTGGGTGTCTTTTTCTTTCTTCTTCCCTTCTCTGATCTTCTTCCTAAGATGATGGTGGTGTTGCCTATCACCAATGATTAAGGCACTCACTTTGTCCTTTTTCTTTCCCTGGGTCTCTGCTTGAGATGGCTCCCCTTGTTCTACTCTCTGTTTCTTCCTTGGGGGCTCATTGGTCACCACAGTATCAGGAACCTCTATAAGGTCCACTTCTATGCTTTTTTCTATGGCAGGTGGCTGATTCATGTGAGGAGGGCTATGTATTGGGTATCCTCCCTCACTATCCTCTTCATACTCAGAGGAAGAATGCTTCTCTAGGCCTCTTTCCTTATCCTTAATCAGTCCCTCAAGTTGATTATACAGAGTATGATAAGACTCAATCATTTTTCAGAGTCTTTACAAATAAGGCACTCCTGGGAAGAAACCTCCAAAAGGGATCCCTGCCTTCTTCATTTGTTGCTCCAAGGATATTAGATCTTGGTATTGTGCAACTCTTCTTGCTGCCTCTTCATCCTCCAAGATATTTTTGATGAGGTCTTCCTCAACACATTCTTCATGCTCATTGATAGCAGTGATACTTAGGGTTAGCAGCTTCTTAGCACCTTTGACAAAACCTTCTGGATCTACATACCTATACAAGGCCATGCTCATCCTATATTGGCCTAGCCATTTATTCACTGCATCCATGGCCCTTTTCCCAATAATAAAGTCAGCTACCTTGAATTGTCTTGGTGTGAAGGTACCTTTTCTATGAGGAGTCAGATGCTCCTTATCTATCCACATAAGCTTCTAGATAAACTCTATTAAAACCACTCTTGGAGGAACATACTTTGGAAGTACGTATAGGGGATGGGAACATCCATAAACCCTAATTATGGTATAACTCTTCTCATAGTAGAAGTCACCCCAATTGTGATCTCCTAGCTATTTGTCTATGTACTGGCAAGGTCTTAGAAGCTGAAGTGCTCTCACTGATAGCCTAGTTACATTGGGTTCCATTAATTCTAGAAGTGGATGTACTATCTAGCTCTCAAATACATAGAATTTGTTCTCATTTAAAGTATAGTTCCAAACCCTAATCCACAATTGCACGGGGTTTGGTTGGCCTTGGAAAAGAGTTCTTGGTCTTAGCAACTCTGTATTCATGCCATCAACATTGAAATATAAAATCAAATGCATTAAAAGAGAGTAATGCATGAACTTTGGGTTGACCTTCTTTTGAATGTTGATTAGGCCCTCATGCATTCTGCCGATGACATACTGTATGTAGTCAAAATATGTGTTGGCATGGGAATTTTGAATGTCTAAGATGATCATTAGAAAATATACAGGTAGCTTCTCAAGATGCCTGTCAATTCCTAATACCCTACACAACCCATAGGCTATATAATTCATGTAGAAATAGAGGTCTTTAAACTCATAAGGTGCACCCTTTGAAGTAGGCATTGGGGCCACATAATTCCTGTTAGTCCTAAGCACATGAGTCTAAACCAACTTGTTGACTATGTTTACCTCTCTAGTGTATTTATTGTACAAATTTTTCAGGTCAATCTTTGTGGCAGAGGCATGGTAAATGCCAAAGGCTTTCATGAATGATGAATTATCTAAGGCTACTAAGGTTGTTTCATCACCTTTTCTGATTGTCTTAGAAGTAGATTCATATCTTCTGGATAATGTTATCAATAGGTCGACATCCACGAAGACATCAAGGACAATTAGCTTAGCAATACCTAATGTCCAAGGGTTTGAGACCAGGATCTATCTATCCATATTGCTATAAAAGTAATTAAACAAATGGAAACTAGAGCATGCAGGAGTGATGGGATCCCTGCAATTAGACATAGCATCATTTAAGGATTCGTCATCTACCTTCTTGTTTTGGTTTGTTCTTGGCAGCAGAGCAACGAGTTCATCTGATAAGTCCCTCTTCCATTTCTGCTCCTCCTCTGCATCCTTGGCCTCGCCACTAGCTGAAGCTCTGCTCAACTCAGCTTGACTCATCTTTACTAATTCTGGATTGATCTTCTGAACTATTATTCTCTCAGACACAAGATTCTGCTCATATTTTTCTCTAAAACTTAAGCAATTTCTTCGCTCCATGCTTTGAAAACTTTGGTAATCATAAATGTACAAAGGTTGCATCTATTTATCATTAAAAATTCATTGCACCAGTCTAGTCAAGAACTTGGAAACCATTTCTCAATCACTTCTGCAATAACTCTACATGTCTTGACATCAATTTTTTCCTAGTTGTGGTGCTTGAGGTTGACAAGAAATTAAATTTGAAAAGCCTAGTTAGAAAATTCATTAGTACTTTTTCGGTTTTAAAACCTTATCATATACAAAAAGGATCAATACGCAATCTGATTAGTTTCTTTTTCTTGCCTTTTCACAGCTCAGTGGATTACTTGTACTATGTCAGAATCTTTTGTCTTTATTAACCTTGGATTTTATATTTCTTTCCTTGTAATGGCACGATAACAACTCCTTAAGATGTTACAACACTTAGACTACAGTTTATCTGGAGATCATGCAATTGCTTCATCTCCATGTCTCTGAAAGTTTTCTTTGACCCTAGTTATATCATGAGATCTAGTGCCAGCCACATGATCTTCTTCTTCATCAACGGTCATCGCTAAATCACTAGGCAATTTGCTTAACTCTGATTTTTTTCTGAGATTACACGCTGACCACTCATTCTAAATTTACCCTACATCTGGTTTATCTCTTAACACTAGGTATCTCATTTCTTCTTATCTCTAAGTCACTGAATAAACTTTACTAGGCTTTACTTTGACCATGATCAGATCTGGAGATTTAGTGATAAAGGAAACTACTGAGTCATTGAACAAAACTCTTAACCCAAGTATCATTTGGAGATCTAGCGCTAGGCATTCATCTAAAATGAGATCTACAATCCTCTCTGAGTCACTGAACTTTTATCATAACCTTGAGTTTGTTCAGAGATCACACGACAAGGCAAAAGGATAACCCTGTTCTAACACACTGTAAGATTTAAGTCATGTCAACGATTCAGATCTTTCTTGTCAACTTAGCTTTTAACTTTAACTTGACCTTAAGTCATCTGGAGATTACGTGACTGAGAAAAATCTAAGTCATCAAATGTTTTACTTTACCCTGAGTTTATTTAGAGATCATACGTAGACCACACGATTTAATCTTGATCTATGCCTTGCGTCGAGTCTCTGAATCATTTTGTACTTTCTCATTTTATTTGGACATTACGTGACTACCCTTGATATTTATTTTAATGTACGACCCACAGTGAATCTCACAATCTTTGGCTTTAACTCCAATTTGTTCTGAGATCACGCGACTAAAGGATATCTCGCAATCTTGTAATGCCTTGACTAACTCTGGTCAAGTCTGGAGATTTAGAGATAAAGGATATCTCTGAATCACTGAAAGATCTTCTTAACCTTGGGTTTACTTTGAGACTTCATGAACACCATAGATCTCTTTAGCCACTTATACACATGTCTACATCTTAGCTGACTATCTCTTGACCGCTGAATAGTTCATGACTTTTTGACTTCTTCTAGTGATTCAGCGCCAGACACACATCTTTGTCTTGATCAATGACTTAGATTTATTTATGGAAAATTTGACTTGACTTTGATTTAACCATACTTGACTAGGGTTCTTCTAGATATTTAGTGGCTGAATGAATCTTTAAGTCGTTGAATATTTCTTCTAACTTGGGGTTAAATCTAGAGATCACGCGCTATCCATTAGATCTTTTCTTAATCAACGATCAACAATAAGTCTCATAATCCTTTTGTACTTTACCAATTCTTCCTAATATTACATGGCAACCCTTGATTCTTATTTGATCCAACGGCCTACACTGAATCTTGAGACTAGCTTCTTAACCATAATTTCATTATGAGATCATGCGACCAAGTTATCTCTGAATCGCTGAATAAAATTTACTAAGCTTAGTCTCAACCATAGGTTTATCTGGTGATTGTGCAACAAGCTTTATCTCCAATTCTCTGAAAGATTTTCTAACCCTAGGGTTCATTTGGAGATCATGTGCAGGACACACGATCAAGCTAAGGATATAACAAGATCTATGACTATCGCTTAATCGATGAAGAAAAGCTTGTCCTTGGCATTTGTCTTGAGATCACACACCAGCCGCTCATTTGGAAAAAGATCAACAATCCTCATTGAATCTCACAATGAATCACTTAGCTCTAATTTCTTTTGGAGATCATGTGACAAAGAAAAAAGGGAACTCTGTCTTGACCTCGGGTTGGATTACAAGTTTCCGCGACTAAGCTATCTTTGAATCGCTGAAGATTTCTTGTAACTTACTTTAAATATTGAGATCTAGTGCTAGCCACATGACTAAAATTGCATCTAGGTTGTCTCTAAGTCTTCGAATCTTTGAGCCAACTTGATACTTATCTAGTGTTCACACGCCAATTACACGATCAGATCAAGATCAACCTCCTGCGCTTACTCTCTGAATGTATAAGAGCATATCCCATTCTTCTTGAGTTTAAGAGATACAAGCTTGTGCCAAGTCGCTAGACCATAAGGAATATTTGGTTATGATTGCGAGATCAGGAGATAAAAGTAATGACTTAAAAGGCACATGGCTTATAGATCACTTAAGTTACTCGACAAAAGTAACTTCAAAATAGAACCATGTTATGAAAGTCTAGGGTTTTTGCATGGAAAATACACAAATGACCTAGGTTTTAAGGTTTTGAACCATTTTGCATTGCATCTCTTGGATCACAGACACTTTGCAACAAAATTGATGGTACAATAGAAACATATCTTTACATTTTAGGCATAACTGACATTAGGAACCAAAATCTTTTAGCAAGACTCAGAAAAACTAGAAATATACCCAACACAAGTCACCAAAGACAAATACTGAGAACAAGGCTCAACTCTTATTAGGACAATCTCCTTCCTCTAGTCTACATGAGAAGAAGAAGAAGAGGAAGAAGAAGAATAAGAAGAAGAAGAAGAAAATAAATCAAGGGAGCAAGGGTCCAGTCACACTTGATGAGATAATTGACATCCTTGAATGTAACCTGAGGACACTTGATCCTGAATCTCTTAGGAAATATGGATAACTTTGCACCAGAAAAGAAGCTTAAGAACAACTAAGGTTAGATCATAGAAACTCACAGGTGTTAGAAGAAACTAAGGAGATATTGATGCAAGTTGTTCCTAATACAAACATTGATGAATCAAATCCAATCATGCATCAACTCACACTGCTCACTGAGACAATAAATGGTCCTAACAAAGATGTCAAGAAACTGATAGAAGAAAGAGCAGAATATAAGATTCAGTACAAGCTTACTGAAAAAATCAGCCAAGTAGTGGCAGTAAACAAGGTAAAACTCTCAGAATATGTAACAATGCTAGAAACTCTTATTACTCAAGTAATTACAATTCTGCAGAAGTTGTGCACATTAGATCACTTCACTACCAAGCTTAGTGAAAAGATAATGAAATTAGATAATGATCTAAAGGATAGTGCCAAATGTCTCACAACCGAGAAACATGCATTTCAAGTGTATTATTACAAGGTTATCCACACCCAATGGTTGAGACTCAAGTTGAAAAAGGAAGAGAATAGGATGAGAGAATAGGTAACCAAGCTTTAGGTCATGTTACTACCACATTTAACATTGATGCAGGAGCATGTGATAGAGGCAAAATCTTTAATTTCCACCCTTGAGATATCAATCACTGAGAGCATATATGATATGCATGCTCAACTAAACTTGGAGCAGTTGACCCTTAAGAATTTAAAGGAGGAATGGGAGAAACTCATGGAAAATATCTAGAAGACCCATCCAAACATTTTTGACAAGTTGTAAGTTATTTCTTTTTGTCATTAATTTCAAAAAAGGGGGAAATATATGTATGTGTGTGTGTTTGTGTATATACCGAGAGCATGTACAAAGGGGGAGTCACTAAGTATGAGTTACTATGTATACATATAAGTTTTTGATACTAATTCCAAAGGGGGAGAATGTTACTCCATATTAGTTTGAAAGTTTTCATTAGTGTTCAAATTGCCCAGTCAGTAACCTAGTCAAAGACAGTCTAGTCGGTAATGATCACCGAGTGCAGAGTTAACCGAGTACAATGATCACTGAGTAACATAATTACCAAGCAGTATACATCGAGCACCAAGAGACAATATTCAGAGTGAACCAGTAGTTACATAAAAGTTTGTAATGACACATCATCCTAGGTACCAACTTTTTGCTGAGCTGGATAATTGATTACCAAGATCGAGGAGGACATTAATTGTGAATGTATTCATTTATTGGTTATGTTTCATATGTATAGATGATTAAGGTAAATTTTTTGAACCGTTGATCTTAGGTTTTCTAAGATATTGAAAAACCCTAATTAGGTCAAACATTTTAATATATGTAAGGTCATGATGTTATTTTTGGTAGAGTAATGATCAAAGTATGATCAAGTAGCCGCTGCACTAACGAAATATGAAGATCATACAAGGGTTTTAGAACAAGGATTTCATTGAAGCATTCCGTTTATTCAGAACAGACACAAGGCTACCATGTAGTACATAAGATATTATCAATCATAGCAAGGTGATAAACTTATTGCACTTAAAGGATATGATATCAACATATTGAGATTGAATTATTCAGATCACAATTTCTTGGTACTCTCTAACAATTGTAAAAGACTCAAAACCTCTTAACAGAGTAGACTTAACTATCTTTTCTTAAATCTCCTAACAAAGTGCACACATACATTGTGTTGCAAAATCATCTCATGAGGTAGATCTAAAAAATATTATTGTTATTCCTAACAAGGTAAGAGCACTAGAAGTGATAAATCTTTGTAATCCCTAATAGGCTACTTTACTACTATAGTAGTGAAGCTTTGTGGGTTCCATCCCCACCACAGTTTTTACCTTCTAACAAGGGTTTTTGTGATACCAAAATACATGTGTTATGTGCATTTGAGTTTCATGAATGTTTTATTGTTTTGATTACGTGCATTTACATTTCTGCAATGTTGTTTCATGTATGGTGAAAGTGAACTACTCAGTCGGTTATTACTATCTATATTTACAAGGATTTGTTTTGAAATTTTTTTAAAGGTACTGATTCACCCCTCCCCTCTTAGTACACACCTTTCTATCATTACAACACACTACACACACAAAAATATTTCCTAACGGCTATTCATGGAGGTGGAAATCACCAAAATGGGGGGTTGACTAGGGAAAACCCCTATATAGCCACCCACACACACCCTTTTTTAGATTTGCAAGTTTCAGAAGGAAATATTAAAGTGTAGAATCAAATACCCTTTTGGAAGAAGATTATACATCTGAGATGCATTTTTTGTTCTATCAACAGTTAGGTGCAGGCCAAGGTCGACCTAACCCCAGATAGTGGAGATACAATTCCTGTTTGTAGATCTGACAATTATAGTGCCAGACATAGATTTCCAGTTTAGTTTTCTGGTCCTGGACTAGGCCGAGGTCAGCCTAGTCCTAAGTGGATATTTCACATGTCACCATTCACCATCCATGTCATCATAGACCCTCTAGGTTGGCATAGTACCTGGGCTTCCAGGTTTCTGGGTTTTGCATATCTCATTTTTTTGCTCTTGAACCCTAAATTATTCCACATTCTGACATAGTCTTCCATCAAATCTCCAGGTTTGTATTTTCAAGGTAAGTTGACTTCATTTCTTATTTTAATCACTTTATTTTCATATATTTCCTTTGCATATTATTTTCAATCCCCTCTCATAGGGAAAGGAAGAAGGTAATCCAAGCAATTTGCCCCTTTGTGAAGGTTACACATTAGCACTTATTTTTGTGTTAATAGGGTCTCCTTTGGTGGTGGAATCTTGGTATTCTTCCTTCCTATGTTGTGGGGTATTCCAATTTCCACATATACAACAGTTACAAATAAGTTGTATGATAATCATGAATATTTGAAGCCGAAGTATATGAAACTTGTTATGGAGAATTAAAGTTTGAAGAGAGAAATATGTGCTTTAAAGCCAAGTAGTGTGCAGATTATGGAGTTACCTTCAAACTCAAGTTCATTTTTGATAAGGAAGCATTAAACTCTAAGGTCAAATAGCTATAGGAAAAGTTAGAGGAAGAGAAAAAAATTAAAGGAATTGATTGCACAATCAATTATTTTAGGACTAACTGGCCATAGGATATCGAAGGTTAATTTTAAGCTTGAGGATGTTCATAGAGCATATTTTGATTTGGTAGTTACTAAAGTGAAACATGAACAATATCATAAATGAATGAAACAAATTCAGGAAAAATAGTTGGTGAGGATAGTTACCTCTCAAACTTGCACCCTTGCTAAGTTGCAGAACTTAGCACTTTGGAGAAACATGGGAATTTTCTAGGTTTGTGGGTCACCTATGATGGAAAGAACCTTCAGAGAAGGCCGAATTCCTATGGTATCACCTAAAATATTAACCTAGCTCTACTAATCTCAGAGGGAAAAGGTTAAAAATGAACATAATCTAAGAATACTTAAAACTAGAAAAATCTTGAGAATTGAAATGATGTGATACACTGAATTTGTAAGGACCACGAAACTCAAAAATTGTGTACTCTTAATTCTAAAGGAAATGAAATCAAAACTTTACAACCTATTAAAACACATTTCTACACCAATATTTCACTAAGTGGTTCAAATACATCTAACTAGAAAGAGGAAGGTAACTTCATAGTTAAGATGTCAAACATATTTTAGAGCACAGTTAGCAACCTACATACACATACTTTTTGCAAAAAAAGCATTAAATGTGAGACAAAGATACAAGGAAAAGGAGAAAAATCTCACAAGTAACTCTATCAATCACTTCACAATGCTCTAAATTGCAAGAATAAGAAGGAAAAATCTTATTACTAATAGAAATCAAGGTTTCTTTGTATTTCACATCTAACTAGTTACAAAAATGCATTCCAAAATGCCAAAGGACTATCTATGTCACTAAGTCTCAAAAGTTTGCATAATCTCAAATCCTTTCAAAATGATTTGTAAACTAAGTAGAAAAATCCCAAGTGGTTCCACCAAAAAAGGCTCTAGAAGCATCTTGGGTCGGATTTAAGAAAAAGCCTATTTTCAAGGCCCTCAACGGTCTCAAAAAGATACTCAAAATGGAGAAAAAGTCAAGGTATTACCACTTTCACCATAAAAACTCCTCAAAATGCTCCAAATCCCCCCTATATACATTCAAACATCCCTAGATTATCTCCGTGTGTTCCCAACTAACTCAACTAAGTCAAATAACTACCCTAAAAATAAGGCACTTTCCATAAATTGCAGTTCAAACCCTTTGACTCAAAAGAAACAAAGATTGATAAGATTAACACTTAATAAAATGATATATTTATTATCACTTCAATAAATATTTATCTTATTTACCTTTTCATTTAATTAAAAGCATAAAATATGCTCCATTCCCCTTACAACATCACTTGTGGTGAAAAAGTTTAATTTTCAAAATAAAGGCAACAAAAGTGCTTGTTTACCAATCGGTGACCTAGGGTAGTAAATCTCTAAACACACATAATCACTTTTTTTTTTGAACTTTCACTTCTCTACATTGCCATTTCTAGGATTTCATTGGATTCCTCTGGAGATTGTGGATTTTCATGCAAATTTTGCTTACTTGCAGGTACATTTGAGCTCTCCTTTTGCAAAGAAAAATTACATTTCTATGATTTTGGAGCTATTCTGTTGCAGGCATTTCATCTATGTCTTTTTCCATTATCGATCTGAGCTCTAAGCTTATTAGATCACCATTTTTTCTCACTGTGTATAGTACATTCAGTTTAGCTCTGTGTGGGTTTTACTATATACCATTCGGGCTTGAATTTTTCAAACATAAATGATTGAAATAACCCATCATTGTGCTTTGCATATTCAAGCTTGAATCTTTGTCTTGATCGAGGGATTTATTTACATATTTGTGCATTTTTATGTTTTCATGACATTGGGGTTAAAAAAACACCATTTTTACTCATTCATTATGAACTTCTTTCCCTAATCTCCGGAACAATGTTTTCACTTTGGGCTTGTCATTTTTGTGTATTTTCTCCATATTTGGGTTTTGCGGTTGATTTAACTTTTGGGTAGTTGTTTTTTCTTCTCATATCATTGAACTATTATGGAAGGTCATGATTTACACCATTTCTTTGCCCTTATAAGGGTTCTTTCCTTATTATTTAGCATAAGTTGTAATATTTCCATATATGTGGCTTTGTATCTCGATGTGGGTCCATATTATCCTTTCACTTAGTATCTTTTCTGCCATGGTTGCAAAGGGTTTAGTAACCTTTGTACATTTCAAACTGTGGTCATTATATATGCTTTCGTGCTCACACTAAGACTATGTTAGTTGTGGCTTGTATATTGAAACCCTCAATACCATTCTATGGGTTTTTGTTAAGTTTTTAGGACAAATACAAATATAATATAACTCTATGTTGTATGTGTTTTTCAAAATGCAACAATCTCTCTTTCATTTATATTGGGAATGAGGCTAGGAGAGACATGCCCCTTCATGGGACATGTCTATTCATTATTATTTATAAGAAAGGACATGCCTCTTCCCATTAATTATAATTTAATCAATCTTATAATGTTTCATCAATCAATTATTAATTAAGAATAATTTAATAATTTAATATTGAATATTAAATTTCATATTATTAATAATAATACAACATATGTAATATATTATTATTAATCAACATATATTATATGTATTATAATGATCATACGATTGAAGCTACAAACATTAACACTCCCTCCTAGCTAGGGAGGATGATCAAACAGAATGTGTAGTGGTCTCTTGTGTGAACACTTATGACCCTCACCATAGCTATACAAAACATCAACACTCCCTCTTTGCTAGGGAAGATAAATCAATCCAATGTCAACACTTATATTACACTTGACAACATCAATCATATGATGTAAGCAATAAAAGCATCATCCTCATGATGTAATCAATAGGAACATAGTCTCAATATGTGGATTTCCTCCATCGACGATTCTATCCACAAGCTCTCAGGTGGATTGCCTCCATCAGCGATTCTATTCACAATCTCTCGGGTGGATTGCCTCCATCGACGATTCTATCCATAAGCTCCTCAAGATTTAATGTGGATTTCCTCAATTGGTGATTCTATCCACAAGTTCTATCTATTATGATATGTTTTAGCCATCATAAGATGTCTATCACAATAGAAGATTTCCATAATTTGATATCACATTTGATATCTTGAGTTTTGGCCTATCAGAATGTCAACACATGACATTCACCAAATACTCGTATTGGCCTATTAGAACATCAACATATGATATTCACTAAGTACTCAATAAGGTATTGGTTTGCAGAACATCAACACATGATATTCACCCAATACCTATCATATATCTATACAAACAACTCATAGACCATCAATAACATCTAACACTTAGTGTAGACACTTAAATCTGATTAACCTAATTCAATCATATTTAGTGCCTTTTGAGACATATCAGCTAAGTAATTAAGGATTACCTAATTGAACCATGTCATCCTCGAGCCCTAATTAATCTGATTAATTGGCTACAGTCCTGATTAATTATCAAAAACACCCAATAGCTTAATAATTAATTAAAAACCTATTCCCTTGTTATTAAATGAATATATTATTTATGTAATTCAATTCATTAATATTCCCTTTAACCCATAACCTAACCAATCCCAACCACCTAACCCTGAGTTCTAACTCAACCCAACCTCTTCACCCTTGCTAATCCTATCTTAAACTCTAATCCTAATTCTAAGCTTTCCCTAATGATGTCACATTCCTAATATTTGGATTAGGAATTCAATCCCTTCCCCAAAGTCAACTTTCTCAAGCCATCCTCATCTAAATGCATTTAATGCTCTTACATCCTCATTAATGCCTTATTAATACCTCTTACACTCCTCATTAAGGCTCTTACACCCTCATTAATAACCTTATATTCTAGAGTTTTCTTGGCTCTCTTCCCTAAATGGTCACATTCCTCCCTCTTTTCAACCCAATCATATTGTGACACTTGTCACAATATGATGCACTTGAAGAAGCACAATCCATGTGCTCTCTTCTAGGTGCATCTGGGCCTCTCCTCAGGATTGCATTCTGACCCTTGATTCCTCACCCATTTTCTATAAAAGAAACCTCATTCCTTCATAATTTCATCCACCTTTCATGCATTGTTATAATGCTAGTTTTGAGAGCAAATCAGAAATCTAATTCCAAAGTAGAATTATAATGTTAGTTTGAAGAACCCCCCTTGAAGCTTGAAGCATATCAAATCTGGAGCACACATCCATAAGCATGGACAAAGCAAAAGATCAAAAGGGAGCTTGGATTCTGTTTTAGGGAGGTTTGCACTCATTATGCTTTTATTGTTTTTAGGCTTTCTTTTTAGTCCAATCATGTATGTAGTTTAGATTATTAGTTGTAGAGTGTTTTAATTCGTTATTATGCTCCTTTACACCTAATTTTCATAGCTCACACTTAGTTGTTGATTTACAAGATATATCTATGCAAACAACTTATAGAGCATCAATTTAATGACATCTAACACTTGTTGTTTCTTTACAAGATGTATCTATACAAACAACTCATAGACCGTCAATTTAATGACATCTAACAATTAGTTGTTTCTTTACAATATATATTTATGCAAACAACTCATAGACCGTCAATTTAATGACATCTAACACTTAGTTGTTTCTTTAATTCATCATGATTTGTTTCAACATTATAAATAATGTATATCATGATTTAAGTTATTGTAAGGTCGTCACCTTCCAATAACTTCTGCAAATACAAGTGATAATCATTTGCAAGTCGTCACTTCCTTATGATGTACACAAGAGGCAGGCCCATTAAAATTATATAGTCATACATATGGACTTTCGAACTCCCTCTAAATATCAATCATATGATCTCCTCATCAATGATGCTTCTAATGGAGCATCATACTTCATTTGAATCTGACATCAATTCTCTTTTTCCTGCAAGAGAATCCTCAGAAAAGATAAAAGAAAATAGCTTTTATAGTACATATACAAATATAAATAAGATAGATACTACAATGAGTAGATAAATGTAATATTCAAGGATAATAAATACTTATCTGCACATCAACATCCTTTACACAAGTTGCTTCAATGAAGATCCATATACATCAAATCATAAAATACCTTCTCAGATTATTTGAGAGACATCTCCCCTTTAAATTATCTTCCCACTAAGAACGGTTCAATTGGAAATGTAAAATTAGTTATTATTATTCCCCCACAATGTACAATTCCCACTGTTATATCGTTGAATAATTCTCATGTCTTCTTATGAAATGAATTGATTTCTCTAAGAGGGTGACACTATATAATTGATGATTTATTTCTAGAAATAGACACCCTTCCTTGAATGCAATATTATTTGTTAATGCTTGAACACAATCATAACAAATTAATATATATCTTTAATGAAAGTCGCTTTCAGGAATTTCACATAGACTCGTACACATTCCATTATAACTTTTGAATCCAATACTTTCTCTCTAATCGCTTCGGTGAGATTCTCTGAACTTAAGTTTTCACCAACATATCCAACATTTAGAAAAATCCAATGGTGGAGTTGTAAGATATGCTCCTTTTAATAAGACTGTATTTTCTGAGATAGTCACACATTCACCATCAACAAACTACTCTCTTACATTTGCAACCTGGCTCTGATACCATGTTAAGTTTTTAGGACAACTAAAAATGTAATAGAACTCTATGTTGTATGTTTTTTTCCAAATGCAACAATCTCTCTTTCATTTATATTGGGAATGAGGCTAGGAGAGACATGCCCCTTCATGGGACATGTCTATTCATTATTATTTATAAGAAAGGACATGCCTCTTCCCATTAATTATAATTTAATCAATCTTATAATGTTTCATCAATATATTTTAATTAAGAATAATATAATGAATTTAATATTGAATATTAAATTTCATATGATTAATAATAATAGAACATATGTAATATATTATTATTAATCAACATATATTATATGTATTATAATGACCATACGACTGAAACTACAAACATTAACAGTTTTTGACATTTTGCATGACTTAATCTACTCAAGTTGTGTTCATAGTGGTGAAAATACTTGTTGAACTTTCATGCTTTCTTGCATTGGTATTATCTCTGTTGTTATATGCTATTAAGACTTCTCTATTTGATATTGCTTTGTATCTTTCAGTGTGTACCACTATTTTGAAGTGATTAAAGCATTGCCATTACTATCTTCCTATAGCATGATTTACCTATCTTGACCGCTTATCTAAGGAAATTTGATGTCTTTTCCATTGTAGCTAATTTACATGCATATCTACTGTGTCAAACACATGCTCTACGATGATAGTTGTAGCTGCTACATACCTTTGTTTTATGTATTCCGAGATCTCTTATTGAAGCTGCCCTATTTAACCTGACACCACTTTTTCTTCCTTGCATTATAAGATCATGATCTCTTGTATGTTTCAGACTGACCTTGAGGGTTTTGGTGTTCTATTGAAAATACAACTAATTTTCTTGCATATAATGCATTGCTATCTGTTCATGAAAATGATCGCCTTCGCTACTGAATGGGCCTTACATAGGTATTATGAAACTGCTCTATATATGAATATATGCTCACTAATTTGAACATGTTTATAGCATTATCTTACTCTATGATATGACAACATTACCCGAACATCATTGAATCTATATATTGCTTGTAGTATCTCTTATTGACCCATTCTTGTTCCGATTTTGGATATTACTGTCTTCAAACATGGTGCTCACTGGTAACAACTTATTTATCTGTGTTTTCATAACCCCATTTCCCTATTAGTTATAGTTGTAACTGTCCTTCTACTGATTATTGATGAAAAATAGTGTATAATCTGCCAGCATGCATTCTTGTCAACAGTCTTCAGTGATATATTTTCCACTGCTTATTAATTTAATGCACAACTTATTCCCTAATCCATTTATGTTGCTCCTTACTCAATAATAATTATACTATTGTTCTTTGTACTGTAAAAGTGCCGTCCTCTTTTGTATTGGTATTCATTATTTTATTTAGTCACTATTCTTTTACCACTTAACTACTATCACTAGAGATGCAAACTACTATGTACTTTGAGGATTATTACAAAGAATATGACCACTTTTTTTTTCTTTTTTTAATAAAAAATCTCAATACCTGGGATAACAACATTGTACTTCATTTTGATACCAGTTTTCTCTTTCCCTGGGTTGTTCTACAACTTCTATCAAGATAATGACTTGTCACTATGCATTGATATCTCTTGAGAACACAGTCATGGCACTTCTTGAGGCTTCTTAGATTGGTTCTTCTTACTTTGACAATATGAGTAATTACCTTTACAATAACAACATTGTTTACTTGCATATTTACCATCTTTCAAATTGATGAAATTATGCATTTCATGTCTCTACTGAAAGCTCCAGTAGGATCTTTGTTGGACTGTCACTTATTTTCGTGGCATGGCTATTCTTTATCATGTCTGTAATGTTCATGTCAGATCTCTCTCTGTGCTCAATGATAGTGACTTGATCTATTTACTATGTCAGTAATATATCTTGTTGTGTCTTTAATACTACCTTTCAAGGCATTTTTTGTCCTTGGCATGGGATATCATGTCTGCTCTTATCAATGCAAGATTCGGTGTTTTGAATGTTCACATGTAATATCTATTAGATATTATTCATTCATCATTGCCTTTATGGGCTATCATGAACCACTATACCTGCTCCTTAATGCTGAAATAAGGGTTTCACACTATATTATTATTTTCATTTTGTGTATGCTTTTTCATGACCTTGATGTTGTTCATGTAGTTGCATTATGTCTCTTAGACACATTGCCTTGCATCTTGCTACTTCGTTCCTGCAAAATTCATTCTATTATTTTATATTGAATATCAACTTGATGTTCTCGCCTCATTGTAGTTCATGTTCTATCATGTAGCACACTGGGCTCAACCCTTGTTGAAGCCTATTTGACACCATATGGTGCAGGATAGACACCTGTATATGCACATGGAGAAAAAAGTTAGAAAATAAATGCATATTAATCTTGCTTTGGTACTCCTTGTTCTTTCTTAGACACCTGTGACACTGGCTATTATTATTCATGCGAGGCTTAGATTGTATGTTTACAGATGCATGTATATGTAGTGTGTGATTATCCTATCATTGCTTAGATGTATGATATCTAACATCATTTCTTCTCTCAAATGCAGGTATTTTAGGAGTAGCGAGGACATAAAAGCTAAATACAAGCAAGTGATAAGGCTAGAGACAAGACTCAGAAACTCAACACATTCTCATCATCATCATCAGGAAATGACGAGTCACCCTTCACTACCTATGCCTTATATATTTTAGCATCTTCAAATGTACAATGTAATTTTCATCTACATAGTAATGGTTAGTCTCATGGCTTGTGTGAGACATTATTCATTTGCATCATTAATAAAGATTACATTTTTTTTCAAATTTATGGTACTCTCTCCTATATCATATGCATCTACATAATAAAATATAACATTTGTAATCTTTGGTTTCTTTTCTTTATGCATATGAATTTGAATCAATGAGATTAAAATGTACCTTATTTCATTTTAAAACATAAAAGCTCTACTTGATTGAGCTCAGTATCGAAAATCGCTAACAAGGACAACATTATAATTAGATTTTATTAAGAGGTCAACAAAAGCTTGAACTAAACCACCAAAAATGAAAGAGACCTTAGATCTTATGCATGCATTGGAGGTGGTGGTTAGTTTTGTTAACAAATTTGATACTCAATTGGAGCAAAGGTTGAAGACAATGGAGCAAATTGAATGCAAACTTGTTCCAAGCATCAAAAATGAAAATGATACTGTCAAGATAGTTGATGTGTGGAAGAAAGATGTCAAATATTTTCTTACAAAAGGCAATGAGTCAATTAATTAGTGTCTTTTGGAGGAATTTTCGGTCACTTTCATGATTTTTTTTTATCATACTTTCCTAAAGGCTTGGTGATACTTAAACATGCTATGATGGATCTATTACAATACTTATATGCATAATATAATGGTATATATTATAGTTATAACTCAGTCTAAAGTAGTAATCCATTCTAATAAATGTGATGTTTTGAGATGATTTGGTATTTTTTTTGTATCTCCCCTATTTTTACCTAACTTGTAACTTCTAGACATAAAAGCTACGCTTCAGGTAGTGGACAAACGTTACTTGTAATGCCCCGCCAGGGAACCCAGGAGAACTTAACCTAAACACGGCACTAAGTTCACGGAATAATTTTTTTTTTTTAAAATGTTTACAAACAATATTAATAGTAATGCGGAAGCAACACAATGAAGTACATGAAATACAACTCATACATGATTAACATTCCTCGAGGGTTCCTTGACGTAGAATTACTTAAACAACTAATCTACGAATACAAATATAAGAACTGACATAAAG
>MU225802.1:2270671-2283415 GCA_018584345.1 Thuja plicata | reverse complement strand
ACATACTGAAATGTAACATATTAATATCATCTTGATTATCTGAATAAAATCAACACATACATCCAAAATGCCTAAAAGAGTCTGGCATCCACGAACTGAAAAGCAACATAAGAGGTGGGTATTACATTACTCCCATAATTGAGGATGTGGTCAAAGCCATAATCAATGAACCTCCATGTAGCATGATACTCTTTAATTTCCTACTTCCACACACAGTTTAAGCTGAGACTTTATAACTGGCGGTGATGATCCAACCAGAAAATAGTCATGTTCCTACATAGCCGCATGTTCCATGATGCATGTTGAATTCGATTCAACAATATGTATTTCTAGTTATTTTTAAACAGTTTTCTATATTAGAATAAGTCAATTTCTTCTAAAGAAATGACATGTGTAAATAAAGCTTTAAAATCTTATGTTACTATTGTTCTAAGGATTCCCCTATAAATATAGGAAATTCCTATGAGCAATAGTTAGTTGAACAAAGAATATAGTAATAGATTTTGTGCTAGATTCCAGTTGATGTTACAATCTAATAATTTTGTAATTTTAGTTATAATGAATAGAAGTGGATGTTGACTTTCAATTAAGTGAAGTGTTTAGTTAATCTAAGGTTAAGACTCTCTAAGCAAGGGCCATTTGAGGTGACGTAACTCTCTGTTAGAATTAGAGTAGCTAGTTATTATTTCATTCATATTAATAGAGTAGATAACTTATCATAATTCATTTCCATTAGTTTTGCTTATGATAAATTGTATGGTTATTTTGGTAACGTGAGTTAGTTACTTTGTATGGTTAATGTAGTGCGTGTTCATTTCTATAAAATATCCTTCTTTGAATTTTTGTTTAGTTGTTAATCTTAGTTATATTTTTGCTCAAGTTATTTTATTATGTTACACACAACTGCATTGCCTCACCTGCAAGCAAAGTTGAGTGAATAGAGTTAGTGTTAATTTACTTTTACCGTACTTGTTTTTAGTTTCATTTATATGCTTTGTTAAAATCTAGATTGACTTTTTTGCACACATAGTACAGATTCCATCCAAGAAGATACATCTCTCATCGATAATTAAATGAGCTTCTATTAGGATGAAGAGTTACTTAGTAGAAGATTAGTTGTTGCATTAGGAGAGTGTATTGAGTTATCTACACTAACTAATCATCCCTAATAGAAACCAATCATTTTTGGCGTCATTGCCAGGGATGGTGCCAAGGCTTAGAATTTATAGTGTAGTTTGCTTTCTTATTATTTGTTTTTATAGTATAATTATTATCTTTTTAAACATTTAGACTTTAGATATCATAACTTCCACTTAAACAAACTCTACTAACAAGTGTGGTAAGATGGTTATATGCTCAAATACATATAGAATGTGACAAAGAAGAGATGCACTAGGAATATTTCTTCCCTCTGCTTTGACACAAGAAATACTAGCTACAAACACTAATCAAGAAGATCTATTTAGTCTGGTAAGGGAGCCAAAAGAAGGAGACATGGATATAAAAGGAAGGGACCCTTATCAAGACCTTGAAGACCCTGCGGACCCTGAGAATGAGGAGCCTATGCAACAGGATCACCGCGTAGGAAACATGGATGATGAAGAGGTTAAGAATTCCAAATATTGTGTTACCTTTAAGTTTCCCACATCAGACCAAGAGCGAGTTGTTGCTCTTAAGAATATACCCCATCTACTTTGTCCAATTTTTATGGCTTAGTTTTGAAGGATCTTGATACTTTTCTATTGTAGTTTAAAGTACTTTGTTGAAGCCACAACTATGAAACACATGCACATAGGTTTAATCTCTTTCCAAAAACCTTGAAGGATCTTGCTTTGAGGTGATTTATTGGCCTTGTCAGGAATGTTATTGGTAGTTGGAAATAAATGAAAAAAATATATTTGAAAAAGTATCAAGATTACTATAGAGGTGGTGACTCAAGGAAAGAGGACATCTTCAGTATGACCCAAAAGAAGGATGATCCATTGGAATATTGTATAGAAAAATTTTAGTTTACTCTCAAGAAATATCCATAGAACTGAAATTCTCATGAGTCCCTCAAGAATTTTTTCTTGATAGGAGTGAATGATGATTGTATTGATGCATACAATTTAATAAGAGGAGATATAACATAGTCAAAGTTTAAAAACGTTTGTAAGCTCACTTTGAACTACTAATGGTTAATGTAAAAAATTATATGAGTAGTCGATTACTACCTACTTCAAAAGCCTCAAATGGAGTCTCTCGCGTGGAGCTTAGCAAACTTCTATCAAATATAAAGGAAGATAGCATAAGACACACAAACAAAAAATTGGGCATGTTACATATTAAGAAGAACGAGGAGGAGGGTGAAGTTGCACTCACTGAATATTGTTCGCATTGTAAACAAAGGAAAACAACCTTCAAATGCAAGAAAGTGGATACCATAAGATCTGAGTAAAATCCTTCAAAACTAGAGTTCCATATGGTAGCATATGATGATGGAAAAATATTCTATATTGATCAAAGGAAGCCATGTAAACAATGTCTAGGTATGCCTCCTGATCTGTTACCCTATGGAAATACATCATCTAGGTTCAATCGTGTTGTAGGTTGGAATACCTAGCCATGGGGAAATTTAAACCAACCATGGTAGGGAAATGTAAATTCTATTTCGGGATCCCAACAAGGGGTATGGTCTCAATAATCTTCTTATAATACACCAAATTATAGTCAGTATAAAGGGAATAAAAAGACATGGTCTAAATCATGGAGAGGTAATCAATAATGGCCTCAAGCTAATCTGTAATACCTATAGCCGTAACAAAATTTCATCCAATTAACTAGTTTAATACCTAAGGCAACCTCACAACAACAAACTATTATGCCAAAGTAAAATTCACCTGCCACTTCACAACAAAGAGATAGACAATTGCATTTGCAACCTGCACCCAATCCTAACAATAAATATGTCCAACAAGCTTATACTAATGATGTCACTCAATACCTAAACTTTACGGTTAAAATTAGTGATGTCTATCTATGTTTAGGAAGGACTCTTGTTGATTCAAATGAACCAAAGATCACATAAGTAACTGAAGAAGAACCACATAATGATGCCACTAACCCAATACAACCGTAGTATGTTCTTGAACAAGAAAGATTAACCAAGGATAATCCATTTCCAACAAGGTTGCCTACTGAAAAGTATCATCCTAAGCCAACATTTGTCTTGATAAGACAACTCAAGGACATATCATATGAAATTCCTCTCATACCAGCAATTAAGGATGTCCCCATTTATACTAAATCCATTAGAGAGTTGTGTCTTAAGAAACCAAGAAATAAATGATGAGATCCACAAATTATTCGTGTCATAGGTCATTTGGATAATATAATGTTAGGTATGTTGGTTTTCCCTAAGTATAATGACCCTCATATATATGTTGTGAATGTTCATATAAAAAACACCCTTATTGAAAATAACCTCATTGACTTGGGGCAACCATCAATGTTATGAACAAAGAAAAAATGAATATTATCAAATTAGCCAACATTAGACCTACTCCTACCATGTTCCAGTTAGCTAATTTTTCCACTCTTAAGCCAGAAGGAGTTATTGATGATTTGGTCATTACTATGGATTCATGGGAATATTCTATGGACTTTATTGTGTTACAACCTAAGACTACTTTGAGAGGGTATCCCATAGTCCTTGGATGGCCTTGGTTTGCCACAATTGTTGCTTTTATTGGTTTTAAATATGGTAACATGACAATTTAAAATGAGAACATAACCAAAAAGTTGACCTTTATCTACTTGCTCAACTACATGTTGAAGATGAACAATTCATTTGGCTTACATTAGAAGATGGGGAACAATAGTCTTTGTGGACCTTAATGATTATTGATAAAATCCTGATGATTGACAACCAAGATGAAGATGATGTCTTAAGCCATATCATTCAAAAATCAAATGGGTTAGATCCAAAAGAGGAATAATTTCTCATTTGCCTCACTTTCCCATTACATAAACTACTTGCTTATGATGATGCTTCTCCACCAGCTATGATATATGAAATGTTACCTACGAATTGTAGCTTGAATGCTACTGGCTTGGGTGTGAATAGAGGGAAAATGGGAGAATCAAGGTAGAATCTAATATAACCCAAATCCTACATACATTGGACTACAAAACCACCACAAATTGAATCTAATTAGCACAACCAAAAGGAGGATAAGTGCCAATGCAAGATCTATGTTCAATGGGGTTTGTATATTCCTTAATATAAATTTGTTTTGATAAAGTAACTGCAAAGGAAAAGAAGGAAGAATAAGTGCATCTGGACACAAGATGGAGAAGGTAGGACTTTGAACATGAATTTGAATGTCGCCTGAATCTCAGATTCTATTGTAACTTCAGATCTAGAAGGCAGGGACCTGAATTGTTTTGTCCTGAATTTTTCACAAAAAAGGGGTAAGGACAAGTCAAATATTTGGGAACAAGTCAAATAGCCAACTTGTTTTTGGTAAAAATGGATGAAACTCTGCCAAGACTTGTATTTTCACTTCTTCTACCCAGATCCAGAATCTTATCTCGACAACCTATTCTTGCACATAGAAAATAACAAAGAAGGTCCAAGGAAGGGGTTTGCCTTAGTCAAACACTTGCTTAGGAATCAACCTTTAAATGAAATAAAGGGAAAGTGTTTTTTCATGTAGTAGAGGCTAGATATAGATAAGGAAGTATATCATACCTTATAGATGTAATTACTTCTTTAAATGTGTTCAAGTGTGTTGATACAATAGCTTTGACTAAACACAAAAACCCAAAAAGAAATCATGCAAGACAAAACCTCATGGAATGGATGTTGTAGTTTTGTCACAATGTTTGATTGGGGACTTGAGAGAGAGAAGAATGAAGCTTGATGGATGAATGCATATCTCCTTCCTTGATATAAAACTCCTTTTCTTGTCCTTCAATGGAGGAAAGAATCTATATCTATGGAAGAAAACACCTTGATTGCATGAAGATGTGAATGCTTGATGACTCTTGATTGCTTGGATGCTTGGAATTGATAGCTTGCACCTGAATAATATATTCTATTATTTCTTGCACTTGGATGGATGATCATGTTATGAAAAATGAGGGGAGAGGATGTCCTTTTATACTTAAATCCCTCCATTCGAGATTCAAATTTCATCAAGGACGACCACAAATCTAAATCTTGAAGGAAAACCCCATCATCAGGCCTTGAGAAAAATTTGGTCCCAAAACTTGAGGGACGAGTTATCTTGTCGACTTGTCCCAGGGACAAGTTAGGTAGTCGACTTGTCCTAGGAAAAATGAGTTGAAATTTCACGGGGATATCAGAGAAGGTGAAAAGGAGCAGGGGAGAAAATGTAGGTTGTTGTGGTGTCAGAGAAGATCCCAAGAGTAGAAAATAAATGAATAGGTCCTAGGTAAGGAAATGAATTATGGGATTAGATGGAAAATTTGAAATAATGCCTAAAATTGAGAGCCAACCTCAATTTAAAGCAAGAATAAATGAGGAGGAGGACACATATTTGAATTAAGGATGCATTTAAGTGTTATACAAGGTCCCACCATATAAAACACACTAAATTAAGCACAAAATGGCTCCAAAATGAGCACAAGTCAGGTGCTTAGTTTTTAGGACAATACATCTAGCCCTCATTTTAGCAATAGTATGAGATAAGCTCATGCACGCGGTAAAGGAAGAGATAGAAGAGAACAAGAATGATGAAAGAAAGATGATCATGGGTGAATTAAAAAACTGATGAGACAACACTAAGTTCAATGACATAAGCCCCAAAATGAAAGATCTCAACTCCACATCCACGCACAAGGGCACAAAAACAAAGAAAAACAAGAGAAAAAATAAAGACAAAAGACAAAACACGCAAAAGGGGTTAGTACTAAAAATATTGCTCCAAATCAAATAGTGAAAGAGACCTCGATAAAAAAATGTCTCATCCACTAATATCATATATGGAAATATATTGCAAGAGCATAAGTGATCACATAGGATGGGTGAGAGCATCACCAAAGATGATATAAGGCTCCATGATCTAACCCAATAGCATAGCTATGAGAGAATGGAAAGAAAGAGAGAAAGACCATGAATCTGACAGGCCAACAAGTTATGTTGTGCTAGGTGATCCATGGAAAGATAGGATAAGGAGAAGAGTAGAATAGGTAGCAAGTTGTGCTCTATTAGTTCCACTCATCTCAAAGAGAGGGAGAAATAATAATTGATGGTCTAGCAAGCTATGTTATGCTAGTCAATTTCACTTTAAGAATTTGCGCACAGGTGCAGATTATTTAGTGATAAGTCTTATGGAAAGCATTATCTCCATGTGGATCCATGAAAAATTATCAGGCCTAAGGAAATAATTATCTCCTTAGGGATCAAATAAACAAAAAGTGACCAGGCCTAAGGAAAAAATTGTCTCCTTAGCGATCAAATAAACAAAAAGTGATTTGTCCTAAGGAAAGCATTGTCTCGTTAGGGATAAAAAATAAAAAGCTGCATAATATAAAAGGGAGGCCACATGTATGCCCCCTTTCCTTATGATGGAAACATAGGTGACATCATAAGGAAAGAGAAAAAGGATACCCACTTACAACAACAAGAAGATATCCTTAAAACAACATTATATGCCATAAAATTAGCAAAGAGGGATGACTCTTGTGAGCTAAGAAAATAGATAATCGTAAAAGAATATTCTTCTTGTGGGAAGAGACCATTGAAAGGAAGATATCTTTGTTGCAAGACATCTACCTTCAAGAGGAGTTCTTGGAAAAATATAATGTCTTCAAGATCAAAGAGGGGAAGAGAACAAGAATGCACCCATTTACCCCCTATTGCTAGGTGAAAAAAGGGATTCTTGACGAAGGGTGACATACTTTGAAACATAAGGTAAGGGAATTTTCTCATGATGAACATATTTTTATAAATAAAGAACATGTTATGATCAAGGATGCACACCTCTTGCATAAGAGATAATCTGGATCAAAGTAAACAATTATTTATAGGAAAATAATGTCACTTGATAAACAAATGCCACTATACTAAGGAAAGTATATCCTTAGAAAAAAGAGATAGAAAAACAAAATGAAACCTTGCCCCCAAGTGTGAAGGCAAGATGAAATATGTGATGCATCCCTAATGAGAGATACTTCATAAAATATATATTATTCTAAGAAAAATAAGATGCAAACAAAGAAAAATCCTTAATGTAAAGCAAAAATATTTACACTAGAAAGGAGATTACATTATAAAGTAAGCAAGTCATGGAAGATTATTTTGTGATAGACATTCCCTTTGAGACATGAAAGAGATTGTTAAGCAAATATGTAATTATCTTGTGTGAAATAAAGTATCTCATACCAAAAAGGATGTACAATCATGAAATAATACCAATCCATGAAGAGATGAGGCAAAGAAGGGGAAAGAAGGATGTCACATTATGTCAAATTAGTGATCAAACCAATTACACAAGATATGAAATTCCAAGCAAGGTCTAAACTGTAAGGAGGATATCAATCTCATCAAAGAGAAATATCCCAAACAATAAGTCCATACATGGGAGAACATCATAGTGTAAAATAGATGATTAAAGAGATAATGGATCCCCTAAAAGAAGAAAGAAATGCGAGATACTAATTTCTTAACGTGCAGTTAAGGGAACAAGGAGGAAAGTCCTATTATGATGTCGTTAGTGCATATTACGCAAAGAACCTTGCATAATGGAGAGAAAAATAATAGGAAAAAGATATGCTAAGGAATTTATTTGATATCAAGGAAATGTAAAAGATTTGGTGTTAAATGAGGAAGACATATATCAACAAAATCTTGAACAAATTGTCTAAACTCAACACAATTGAAAAGAGAATGTTTATTACTATGATGAAAGAAACAAAAAAATTCACCATTAATAGATCTTTGGTTCTTTGGAAAATGTCTATCAAGGAATCAAATTCTAGAATAATATTAATTCCTCTAATAGATTTTTTTGGCTAACGCTAAGAAGTCATCAAAAGGTTGAAGGAAAATGGTTGGATTCGGTAGAAGAATGTCAAGAAGAGGTTTTGGTTGAGAGGAGGAAGTTAGAGGGTTTTATTGAGGAGTAAAACCTAGACCACATGTAGTATTTTGTGAAGGAGGATCAATAGGGACCTTAATGCCTTGTTCATTAATACCAAGTCCCAAGCCCTTATATCCTTGTTGAGTAGTGATATCATATTCCATGTTGTAATTAAATTTTAATGCAAAGAATGAAGAAGGTTAATCTTGAGATTTATGGAAATGTGTTGTATAAGGAGGAATAGGAGGAGGAATATTCTATTTGGAGGTTCTCCATTACTATTCCTATCATATTTAGATGGTGAATAAGAAGAAGGATTATCATGATCTTTTTGTCTAATTGAAACTCTTGGGGAAACCTCATCAAGAAAGTGTTGAACATCAAGATTATGGATAATGTTTTGATAAAAAGAGGATTTCTTAAGATCATCCAAGGATTTTCATAAGCTATCTTCTCTAATATTATCCATTAAAGTAGGTTGAGAAAGAGGAGATCTAGGTCTCACTATAATGGGGTCATTAGGAGCTAGATCTCAATCATGATTACTAGGCATTAAAGGATTAGGATTGAGAGGATTGATATTAATGTCATCCTCATGTTTGGCCACATATTCCATACATTTTGTTAAAAGTTTAATGATAAAAGTACATGAAATATTGATAAGGGACTTGAAACATGCCTTATAAGGGAGAAAAATATTAGATAACCTTATAATGTCATATGCAAGGATACCATGAAGGAATACAAACATCATATAATGAAACAAATTATGATTCACTCCATGTGATTTACAAAGAGAGGTAAGGATAAAGGTAACTACATATATTATGACACACCAATCCAACTTAGTGAAATCCATAGTGAATGAAATCTAATACCAAGATAAGAATGGAAATGTTATGAGTCAAGTTCACCAAAATGCATGGTGGGAAAATGGGAGAAGCAAGATAGAAGCTACTATAACCTAAATCCTACATACATTGGAATACAAAACCACCACAAAGTGAATTTAATTAGTAAAACCAAAAGGAGGACGAGTGCCAATGAAAGATCTAGGCTCAATGGGGTTTGTATATTCCTTAGTAGAAATTTGATTTTATATAGTAAGTGTAAAGGAAAAGAAGGAAGAATAAGTGCACCTAGAAACAAGATGGAGAAGATAGGACTTTGAATCTGAATTTGACTCTTGTTATAATCTCAGATTCTACTATAACTTCAGATATGGAAGACAAGGACCTGAATCTTTTTGTCCTAAAATTTTCGTTGAAAAAGGGTGGGACAAGTTAACTTTTTAGGAATAAGTCAAATAGTCAACTTGTTCTTGAAAAAAATGGATAAAACTCTCCCAAGACTTGTATATACACCTGTTCTACCTAGATCTAAAATCTCAGCTCTGCAACTTGTTCCTCCACATAGAAAAATGGGGAAGAAGGTTGAAGAAAGGGGCTCGCCACAGTCAAACCCCTATTTAGGAATTAACCTTAAAATGAAATAAAATAAAGGGAAAGCACGATGTCATGTAGTAGAGGCTAAATCTAGATAATGAAGAATATCATACCTCGTTGATGCAATTACTTCTTTAAATGTGATCAAGTATGTTGATGCAATAACTTTGACTAAAAACAAAAGCCCAAAAGGAAATCATGCAAGACAAAACCTCATGGAATGGATGTTGTAGTTTCATCATAATGTTTGACTGGGGAAGAGAGAGAAGAATGAATCTTGATGGATTAATGCAGATCTCCCTGCTTGATAGAAAAATCCTTTTCTTGGCCTCCAACGGGGGAAAGAAGCTAGATCTATGGAAGAAAATACCTTGATTGCATGAATATGTGAATGCTTAATGGATCTTGATTTCTTGGATGCTTGATTGATGACTTGATATCTTGCACCTGAATAATCTCTTGTGTTATTGATTGCACTCAGATGGATCATCATGTTATGCCAAATGAGGGGAGGGGATGCCATTTTATTCTTAAATCCCTTTATTTGGGATTAAAATTTTATCAAGACCGACCAAAAATCTAAATCTTGGAGGAAAACCATGTTATCGGGTCCCCGATAAAATTTGGGCCAAAAAATTGAGGGACAAATCAGCCAGTTGACTTGTCCTAGGGGCTAGTCGTCCATTTGACTTATCTTAGGAAAATGATCTAAAATTTCATGGGGGTGTCAGGGAAGATGAAAATGAGAAGAGGGAGAAAATGTAGGTTGCTGTGAGGTCAGAGAAGATATCGAGAGTGGTAAATAAATGGGTTGGTCATAGGTAAGGAAATGAATTATGAGATTAGATGGAAAGTGGGAAATCATGCCTAGAAGTGAGGGCTAATCTTGAGTTAAAGAAATATTAAATGAGGAGGAGGACCCATATTCAAATTAAGGATACATTTAAGTATTATATAAGGTCATACCATAGAAAAAATACTAAAGTAGGCACAAAATGGTCCCAAAATGAGCACAAGTTTGGCGCTTAATTTTTAGGACAATACATGATATTTCATCTATCATAGAAGCTTCCATTCTAGTAGAAGTAAGTCTAGGGAAGACTTTGAATATGAATTTTGAATTAATTCAAAACTAGTGCAAAGCTTTGCTAACAATGCTATAGTAACATAATAATGATTTTTCTTGAGACTACAATGACATGGAGGGAATTGATCTCAGTTTGTGCATGCATAGAATATATTTAAATGAACAATGTCGACCAATGAGACAACCTCAAAGAAGGATGAACCCAACTTTAAGAGATATTACAAAGAAAAAATTGTAGAAATAGTTGGATGTTGGATTCTTTCATCATATTTCAGATAGTGAAAGGGTCTCACCACTATTCATAGTTCCAAATAAAGGATGCAAGTGGTGAGTTTGTGTTGATTACAGGGAGCTGAATGCAACCAGCAAGAAAGACCATTTCTCACTACCATTTATTGATCAAGTGATAGATTCACTCTGCAGAAAAAAGGTACTTCACTTTTCTAGATGGGTTTAGTGGTTATAATCGGATTAAATAGCTCCTAAAGACTAGGAAAAAACAACCTTTACTTTCCCATGGAGTAGTTATTCATATTAATTTTTTAATTTTAATTATGTAATGCACCAGCCCCATTTCAAAGGGTTATCCTTACTATATTTTTTTAAGAATACACATGAGATAATGGAGATTTATATGGACAACTTTACAACTTATGGTGATTCTTTTCAAGAGGAATTGAACATTTTGGGAAAGGTTCTATAGATGTCTTGGTCACTTTTTGTTGGAATTAATGGAAGTAGTACTGAGAGGGGAGGGGTGAATCAATACCTCTAAAACTTTTAACACCTCTCCTTATTCATTATTAGTAATCATACATTACTGCATTACCAACCATTACTATTGTTCTTTCTTATGTATGTATTGTTCATTTATAATCTTTAATGGTTTGCAACATTCATAGAAACATTCATGAAAATGATAAACACATAACACAAGATATGATATCGCAGAAAAACTCTTGTTAGGAAGTAAAAACTGCGGTGGGGATGACACCCACAAAACTTCACTATCTGCAGAATGGAAGGGAGCCAGTTAAGGCTTACAGAATTTATCACTTATGATGATCTACCCTGTTAGGAGTATTAAGGTGGAGACCTGTTAAGATATACTCTGTTAAGAGCTTTAGCAACACTAATTTAAGTGTGCACTCAGTTGTGAGATTTTACAATAGGACAGTTAAGCCCACCTTTCTTGAAAGGATTTCATTAGTGTACTACACTTGTTATAATGAGTACAAATGTTGACCTGACTACATACAATCTATAATTTTTGATTACAGATCCATTAAAGCTCTCAGAAGTATAATATCACCTTAAGTGATTGATGAATACCTTTTCTCTGCTTGTCGGTATCCTCTGTTCTATTCTTGAATACTGATTTGATTATGTTTCTGTCCTTCTGCATGAATTCTTTGTCTAGTCTCTAGATGCTCTCCATGGCTACTATCTTCATTGAAAAACCACTATTATCAATGGATTGAGCACCTATTTATACAAGTATTTAACCTATCTTTGAATTCACGCATTACAATATTAACTCTTAGATCCAAGGTTTAGAACTTGATCTTGATCCTTAGTTTGCATGTTTTAAAACAATAAAACCAATTAAAATAATAGTAATTACATTTCTTCCTCCGCACATAATGAATTTAAAAGTAAATCAAGAAGCTATACATACAACTTCAGTGATTTATCTGACGTGGAAAGTCAGATCCACTTTTTTAGGGATGTAACTGACTGTCGGTTCTTGGTCGTCAGTTTAAACTTGAAGTTTGTCAGTGTTACTTTGTTGAACTGTTCATCAGGTTCCCTTTGTTTGTTGGGTTCCTCTCTTTTCTTGTTCTTTTGGGTTGCACTGTTGTTACTCATCGGGTTTCCTTTACCTTTTTGTCATCGGATAACACTTAACAGTGTTTGTCAGGTAACCTTGTCGTCGGGTAGTGCAGTTCCTTATCTATCAGTGTTGTATAAACTGATGGTGTAGATCATGTTTTTCTCTAAGTATACTAATGGAAAAATATAATGCCTTCAATCTCCCCCTTTGACATTAGTATCAAAAATTGATATGTGCATAATACTAAAGTGTTTAGTATGTACACCATGTCTGTATCCTTGTCATCATATG
>MU225802.1:2245014-2270541 GCA_018584345.1 Thuja plicata | reverse complement strand
GAATGAACATATCAAATTCCCCCTTTCTTTGATACTGATGACAAAAATGTACAACTTATAATATGCCAAAATTGTGACAAAAATGTGCAACTTACAATGTGTCAAATATGTTAGAATGGGTTGTTTTTATATCTTCAAGCACTTTCTCCCATCGTTCTTTTAGTTGTTCTAGTGCCATGTGTTGTAGCTCTAGCCTTGTGTGCATATCATAAATGCTATCTAGGACAAACATTTTTAGGGTGGCAATTAGTGTATTTTCCTGTGTCATATTTTGTTGTAGGAGTGTAAGTGTCGGTAAGAGCTTAGCTTGGAGCTCATTTACCTCATCTTTGTACTTCATCTCTGCAAACTGTATGTCCTATCTCTGTTTCCTAGCCTGTATGATTTGTTCATTGTGCAATTTAAGTGCTTCTTCAGTGTTGGTGAGACTTTGTACACTGGACTTAAGATCAACATCAATTTTTTCTATCTTGTCGGTATACTCGTAAGTGAGTTGATCAAAAGTGCACAATTTATGTATTAAGGTAATAGCTTTAGATATAATTGGATCAATTATACTTACCAATTCAGATAGCTTAACCTTTTTCAAAGCCACTTCCTAACTTATTTTCTCGGCTAGCTTGAACTCATACTTTTGTTCAAGTCTCTCTTCCATAACCATCTTAGCATCAATATTTTTAGATGTTACTACATCTGTGAGTATGACCAGTTGATCAAGCATTGGATCTCTTTGATCAATATCTATATCAAGTACAATCTGTTGAAGTATTCCTCTTGCTACTTCTAGTACCTTGGCCTCTTTTACTGCTCTCTTCAGTTTGTCTTGAATATATTTTCTCTCACATAGCTTAGCATACTTTTTCAATGCATTTCGATCCAATATTCTTGGATCACAGACTGGAATCTCTACGATTTCATCCAGAGTTACTGGATTCTTATTCTTTCCTTTCTTCTTCTTTGAGATTTGAGGGGATGCAGATGTATGAACTACCATAGCTAGTTCATTTGTTCTTTCTAAATTACTTGGTGAAGGCTTTGTAGAGGATTCTTCTTGTGTCTTTTTCTACAGTGGCACCTGTTAGTTATGTGAAGACGTCTCTTCATTAACTTTGGGTGTTTCTGCAGAATGTGCTTCTGATTTCTTCTCCATCTCATCCTTCTTTTCTTCTTCACCTTTCTCTGTTGGTTTGTCCCCTATTTCCTTTTGAGTTTCCTTCTTATTCTGATCAGTAGAAGTATCTTTCTGATAATCAATTGCAGCTTGCTCTACAGTTGTATCAGTGGTTTCTTTAGCTTCTCCATCACCCTTGTCCTCGGGTGTGCTTGTTTCCTTTTCAGTAGATCCATCATTTCCCTCTAGTATGTTTATTTCCTTCATTAAGAAAAGCATGTTACTTTGAGTTGTAGCTTGGGATTTGTCAATAGTGGTGTCCTGATTGTTAGTTTGAGCCTTGGAAGTAGTGAAATCCTCATCTTTTTGTGTTTCTTCTGCAGGGTATGGTACTTTTGAGTCCATGATTGAAGTGTCCTGTTCTATCTCATCAACAACATTAATTATTGTACCATATGATGTCTGCAATTCTTTCTACTTTTGTTGATCCTTAAGTGTGATAAATATGACACCATCCTTCTTCTTCGGATCTTTGTTAGAGTCATAGTTAGTGATATCTTGGATAATATCATCCATGACTGTGTCTACATTAATATGCTCATTATCACTTTTAGTATTGTCCAGAGCAATGTGCCGAGGACTTGCATTTTCTTTCTCCTCCTCTCTATGAGGTGTGTTGGTGATAAGTAGTTGATTCTCACCACTTTTTGACTCTACCAGTAGATCCAGGAGTTGTCTCCATTTATGTTCAGTCATAGTATCCATATCAATGAACTTGTTTTCTAACACTTTGTAAGCTCTTATCTTTGCAACAAATTTTCCTGAGTGCTTTTTAAGTATTTCTTTGATCTCTTCAACTTTAGATTCAGGAGGAAGTAGTCTCACAAGTACCCTCTCCCTTGCTTCTCTCTCTATTTGCAAGGCATATGACCATTATTGGTATACCCTTTTACCTAACTCTTGAGGTATTTGACTGACAAACTCTACAGGTGCATATTTGTTCTTGATCATTGACTTTATGACTACCTCTTGTATCTTATTTTGGTCCTCTGGGTTAAGTGTATCCCATTATTTGATTTTCTTATTATTCATTGTGCCATGTGTAGCAATAGATTTGGCAGCTTCATCAACTGTTTGATTTCTGAAGTTCTTCTTTTCTACATTAGGCTCCTCATCTTTAGTGTCTTCTATGTCAGCCTTTGTCCTAACCAACCTTTTCCTCTTCTTTGGAGGTGTTGGTTTGACAGTTTGTTGCCTTGTTCTCTTAGCCGACTGCTTCCTTATGTAGGTCCTTACTTGACCTTTCTTGAGGGGTGTTGTATTGGTTGCAGCAGTTTGACTCCTTGTCCTTTGCTTCTTTGCAGGAGGTGGAGGTGTATCAAATTCAGTCTTTTCATAATATGATTTCTTTCCTTCTTGTTCCTCATCGATGGTGCCCTGTTCATCGGTTGACTCTGGTTGATCTGGTTCCTCATTTGTTACTGATAGAATCTTCTTGAGATTCTTAACCATTTTGTCCTTAATTTACAGTCTTTTTGATTTCTAGGCCTTGTTTTATCTTTGATTTGGCCTCTTCATATGTTACAAACCTTGGTTGTTTCGTATCAATGGGCTCATTAATTAATGCCTCAATTGTACTTGTAGCTTGATCAATGTTGATCTCATAATCCATTGTAGCTAACCAGGCTATTCTTGGTACAACCGGTTTGATTTGGGTGAAATCTGTGTCTACCATAAAACATATTTTATCTTTATGTTTTTCAACTAGTTGTTCGGGAATCCTAGTCCTCTCCATCATCTTTTCCTTGAACTCAAGGAAGTAAGTAGACATAACAAACTCAAAATTGTCTCCTAGTGACTTAATTAGCTCACTAATATGTTTTGTTACCGGTTTGGTAGTTCCCATACTACTTTTCCCACTGAAGGAAAGTATTCTTGAAAATGGAAAAATATGCACATGATAAGTGAGCCAAACTTACATGTGTTGGTCTTTATAGACCTGATTTTGATCATATTTTCATCAAGTTGTTTTAACAGAATCTCACACAGATCCATCTGAATTCCTTTGGTTACTATCTTGTAAGCTATGCTTACTGATGTAGCAGAAATGCTGTTCAATCTGCTAGCTTGAAACATTTTGTACCCAACTACACATGCACCAAATTTGAGTTCTTTGCCGGTGATTGTGTTTACTTTGAGACCTCTGTTGTCTCCTTCTGCATTGGTGAGTTTTTCAACTTCTTTCATTGATGGATGCTTGTGTGCCCTAGGCTTGTCGGTTATTGGATAACTAGTGGCAATGTGAAGAACATCATTGGCTATTTGTTTGGGTTGGTCTAGCCATAGCTTGTTGTCATGCATTCTGCTCAAGACTAACCTTATCCATTATGTTTCTGTTCTTCTGCATGAATTCTTTGTTTGGTCTCTAGATGCTCTCTGTGGATACTATATTATGATGATGGAGGAGGGTGTAGGTCTTGGTCACTTTATATCAACTCAAGTCATAAAGGTTGACCCTACCAAGATACAAATCATTCAAGAGACATTACCAACACCTCAAAAGAAAAGAGATATCAAGAGATTCCTTGATCAGACAGGATACTATCAATGTTTTATCAAGGATTTCAATAAGATAGTAACACCTTAGTATGTGTTACTCATAAAATATGTAGAGTTTGAATGGGAAACTAAGTTCCACCAGACATTTGAGTCTCTCAAAGAAGCTCTCACACAAGCAACCATTCTTAGAGGACCTAATTAGAAGATCCAATTTCACATACACACAAATGCATATGATTTTTCTATAGGCGTTGTTTTGGGACAAAACAAAGGTAATCTAGATTATGTTATTTACTACATAAGTAAGAATATGCAAGGGTTGAATTTAATTATATAGTCATAGAGTAAGAGATGATCATTGCTATCTATGCAATAAACAAATTTAGACACTACATATTTGGATACACTATATTTGTTCATACTGACCATGCAACTATTAAGTATCTCATAAAAAACTAGTGATAAATGGGTGTCTAGCAAGATGGTTCTTGTTGTTACAAGAGTTTAATATCACAATTGTGGATAAACCAAGGAAAGCCAATGTAGTGGCTGAATTTTTGTCATGAGTGCCAAGTGTCATATATGGTCCAATAATAGATGATTCATTTCTTGTTGAAATTTTGGTTTCTTTAACTACTTATGATCCTCGATGTGTCGATATAGAAAATTATTTGGTTACAGGAAACACTACACACTTTTCTCCCAAAGAGAAAAAAAAAATTGTTCAATGCACATTTTGCTATTATTGGATGGAAAGATACTTATTTTATAGTAGACCTAATCATGTGATGCACTAATTATTAAGAGAAGATGAAATTTATGATAATATAAAGGCATATCATGGTGAACCATATGGTGGACACTTTGCAACCAAGAGGACAACAATCAAAATTTATAATATTGGATACTATTGGCTGACTCTATGAAAGGACTCCATACAATATACACAAAGATGTGACAAATTAGAAATAATGGATTTCCCTATTAGAAGTGATGAAATGACCCTACAACTATAGTTGGTGGTTACACCATTTGATAGATGGGGCCTTGATTTTATTGAACCTATTGAACCCACATCTAATGGAAAATCTTATATCCTGGTATGTGTTGATTACCTTACCAAGTGGGTCAAAGCTAAACATTGACACATTCTAGGTATTACAAAGTTGTAGAATTTCTATATTAAGATATACTCACAAGATATGGTGTCCTAGGGGAAATTGTCACTAACTAAGGGCCATAAGTTATATATGATCTAATATCATAATTGGTCTAAGAGTATCATATAAGGCATAAATAATTCACACCCTATCGCCCACAATCCAATGGTCAAGCAGGAATCACCAACAAAGAGCTTGAGAATATTTAACTAAGATAATGTAAATTCATAGGTGATATTGGGCTGCTTGTTTACCTAAAGCAGTCTATACATACATAAAAACATATAAAGCAACTATAGGCCTTACCGCTTATGAATTGGTCTATGGTAAAAATGTTTTCCTTCTCATAGAACTTGAATACAATACTTTGTGCACTACACTTGAGCAAGAAATGGATCTTACTCAAGCACAACATGATCGACTCCAACAATTAAATGCTCTTGATGAGGTTCACATTTAAGAAATTCAACATACACAACTAGTAAAACAAAAAAGGGCAAAGTGGCACAATAATTACATCAAAATAAAGGAATTTCACAAGAAGGATTGGGCACTATTGTTTGATTCTTGGTACCAAGACCACAAAGGCAAGTTGCAAACCCAATGGCTAGGACCTTATCAAATTGAAAAAGTCTATTCCAATGGAGGAATTAACCTCACCACCATTGATCCTATTTAGTGTAACCTAATGGTCAATAGCCATAGGATAAAGTTGTATAAAACACCCTACAACAAGGAGGAGTTGCTTCAACAGTTATGTAATAAATTTTCAAGATGATTACCTGAAAAATCCACTTCACTTCCCCTTATTGATCCCATAATTTATACCTCCACTTGTGTTCCATCTGCATCCCATTTTGAACCTTCATATGTATTAGTCATTCCACCCAATATCCTTCCATCCCTTTAAGAAGAGCTACAATCTCCATCATATATTGCTAATGAACCATTCAGTTCACCCACAATAATTGAAGACCCATAAATAAATTACTTCCTTCACATGCACACACTGTATGTAAGGCATCCACAAGTTTTTCTTTTTATTTAATTTTCTTTCAATATACTGCATGGACATGCAACACTACAATTTTGGGACCTGTCATTTGCCACTCATGAAACCTGACTTTAGCATTTTACGCCAAGGAAATTTGCATGTAGCATAATTGCATGTTTTCATTCATTTTTTTCATTTCTCACACATTTTGCATCTTCAATTATGTCTCTACAAATGACATATCCATCACATCATTATCTTTTTTTTCATATTTTAAGCGAAAATGCTAGGGCTAAGTACTTCTCTCATACAAGGTACATAACTCTCATTTTATCTTTAAATGTCTTTTAATTATTATTGATTGCTACGATCATGAAAAATCATTATTACTATTATCTATACCATTTATTATTAAGTCATTTTAACTTTCATATTTATTTGTCTTCCTCTCATTTGTCATCATTTGCAGACAAATGAAAAGTTAAGTTGGTGGGGGGGGGGGGGGGGGGGGNGGGAGGTACGTGTCATGCCACTCGTGTAAAGTTCATATCTGTCATTTGTATGAATAGGAAAGTTGTAAGATCTTAGATCATATTTGAATGAAGTAACTGATGTGTCATCATGGCATACTATAACCCAAGATTTTATTTGATATTTTGTACATTCCTATTTGTGAGTAGTATTATTAAGTATAAACAATAATTAAACTCACCTGTGTGGAGATTTTTTATGTGTGGATTAAAATAATTAAATCAGTTGTACTACACTTAGTCTTTCACATTGAGTCCAAAAATTACAATTTCAACTCCAGTAAGGAGTGTCTATCTTTCAAAAGAAGTGTAGTGTGAGGGAGAATATGCACAAAAGCATTGAGGATTTTGTTTGAATAATTGCAAGTAAGAAGGGTATTCTTTAGAATTGTTTAGAATCAATAAAAAAAAGAAGCTATTCATGGGTGGAAACCCTATTCAGAGCTAGATAACCCATTGATCATACTTTGGCGCTTTGAGATGAAAATATTTTACCCTTCTTTGAGAGAGTTGAGTTGATTCATTATTTTCTCTAGTTAAGTGAATTCAACCATGAAATCACAAAACAATTTGCAATTTTTTTAAATTATGAGATGGTCATTAAGGGACTCAAAGTAGATACATACAAGGCTATAATTTTAGAGGTTTTTAGGCTTCCCACAATTGGAGAGGAGTACCCATCATCACCATATGTAGATTCCACCAAAAGGGGATTTTCCAGCTCGAGGGAAGAGTTTGAATCCATAAGTTAGGAGACACAACAATTATCTCTACCACCACTCTTGAGGGATATTAAAACTCACATTATTAGGTATTTAACATATGATGGTCGTCATTCAATGTTATATACTTCCCATTTCAAGTTATCGAGTCATTTGTGGTATAATAGGCTAGTCAATGTACCTAATTATCGTCATAGAATGTTAACTAGAATGGATTCATAATATAGAAGGGTTGTAACTCAGTCCTCTCTTTCCCATGATTGTTTAGTTATATTACTGGTAAAACATAGTCTTACCATTTGATATCCCAATGTTTCGTAGGCTGAATTTAAAGAATGGGATAATTTACCTAACATACTCCTCAAGAATGTCCCTCGTGAACAATTAATGGATGAGTAAAAAAAGAAAGGCAATGAAGGTTTGAATCCTAAAAATTCTCCTACTGTAGAGGGAATTTCTCACGAGTATAGGAATTTAGAGGAGGAGTTAACAAGAAAATTTGAGACTCCCAAGCAGAAATCACCTACAGCCATTACAGAGACGCCTATAGCCTTAGGAAAACATAGGTTTGAATCTTCACCAAAGTAGGATATATCTTCACTTAATTCCTATTTGAGAAAACATAAGGACTTTTCCTCCTCTTCTTCCTCTAGGAAGAAGGCTAAAAAGAAAAAATAACATAAACCCTCTAAAGAAAAAACCTCCAAACCCATGGAAAAAGATATAAGGGTCAAAGAAGAGGAAATAAGGGGTATAAAACAGGAAAGTGAAGAACCTGAGAAGAGTGCAAAGAGTCCAGCGAGAGAAGAAACTAGGAAAAAGAGTTATTCAGAAGATATATTAGAAGGACCCCTAACTAGGGTAGAACCAAAATAAAAAATAAAGAAGAAATCTGCCAAATAAATTAAGACTCTTGAGAGGCATTCAAAATAACTTAGCAAGAAGGGTGAAACATCAAAGTATATTTTTGAACGAGAATGATGGTTTAATAAGAACAAAGCATCTTTGGATGATGAAAGTACCATGAAAAAAGAGTAGTTATAGGATGAAGAAGAGCAGGTGAAATTTTGAAGAGTTGCATAAGGAGGAGGAAATGCATAATATTAATTTTGAGTTGGAACAAGATATACTGGATATGGAAGAAAAAGAATTTGATCCACCAATCAAACAAGATATTCTAAAAATAAACTATCTTACACATTTTGTCTCTTCAATTAAACTAGAGCCAATGATTGGAAAGGATCCCAAGTAAATTATCATTATTAAAAGTAATAACAATGAGTTGCAAGTAATACAACATAAAATTAGAATTCTCGAAGAGCTATTGGAACTGCCATGAAATAGAGAGTGGAACCTTACAGAGCAAGTAAAGAAATTGAAGAAATGGGTAAAAAAACCACACAAGAAGAAGGGAATTAAAATAAGAAGAGGGAAATATAGAAGTAGAGGTTGATACTAAACCAACACCTATTTTCACAATAATAACTCTTGGAATGACAATGTGGTATTTGCATTTGAAGTTTTTGCAGAATTAGGAACAGTGGGATAAAAAAATGAGAAGAAGAAGTAATAAAAATATTGAAGGTCACCCTATAACACATGACCAACCTAACTAGTCAACTATGAAGCTATAGACCGCCATCAAGAGTTTACTCACTCTACCTGCAGGAGAAACATTCATGCTTTCAAATTAGTCAACTACTAAATGATCTTCCCATTTCATTGCTTACTCCAAGATTCTTTCTTATTTTTTTTCTAAGGTACCACAATTAATGTAAGATAAACTTTGTGAATTCTAATTGCATAATCTAGTTGTTCCATATAATTATATATGGAAACCACTTCTCTATGTAGGAGACATATAGATCAAAGAATTGATCTCTTATTTGAGGAATAAGAATGAAAGAGGTGAATTGGCTCAAACCTATAGAGAGAGAGAGAGAGAGAGAGAGAGAGAGAGAGAGAGAGAGAGAGAGAGAGAGAGAGAGAAACTATGCANAAAGAGAGAGAGAGAGAGAGAGAGAGAGAGAGAGAGAGAGAGAGAGAGAGAGAGAGAGAGAGAGAGAAACTATGCATTGTACATCAAAGAAAAAATTGAATAGCCTGAGAATTATTTTGATGAATGGGTGGATATGATGTGTAGGCACATAGTTGTAGAGAAGGTTAATCAATTTAGGTTGCAAGAATATATTCAAATCAATTTTTTACTATGCAGGGGAAAGAGATAATGGATGCAAGTCAGGAAAGATGATCTCAAATAACCCAAGTGCTCAAGAAAAAGGAGCCACACTAAGTTTTAAATTGCATAGAATTAGATTCAAGGGTAGAAAGATACACACGTGCAACACTGGACACCAAAAGTAGTTAGCTTCCATTAAAATTTCAGCCACAACTCCTTCTCTATCTAGTTCCACACTGGTTAGGAGGAAAAATATTAGACTTTGCCAAAGAATGTGAAAGATGGGAGTAGTTTAGAGGCACAAAAGGTTTTTATATGATAGAGGGCATAAATATTACCCAGGTTGTAGATTATAGACTTGATGTCTTGAATTACAATAGTAGGCATGCTTGAGGACAAACATAAGCTTAAGTTGGGTGGTGTGATGAGTCCATTAATTAGTATCTTTTTGGGAAATTTTGGGTTAGTTTCATGGTGTTTTATCATAATTTCCTTAAGACTTGGTGATACTTAAACATGCTATGATGGATATATTATGATACTTATATGATTAATATAATGGTATATATTATAGTTATAACTCTATGTGTAGTAGCAATCCATTCTAATTAATGTGATGTTTTGAGATGATTCACTGTATTTTTGTATATCCCTTATTTTTGAGCTAAATTGTAGCTTCAAGACATAAAAGTTGAGCTTCAGGTAGTGGACGAAAGTTACTTCCATAATGGTGGACACAATCATAGCCAAAATCAATGAATATCCATGTAGCACATTGCTCTTGAATCTACTATTTCTATGCATTGTTTGAGATGATATTGTATAATTAGCGATGATGGTCTAACCAGAGGATAGTATTTTTACTACATGGTCACATGTTCCATGATGCATGTTGAATTTTATTCATTTCTCCATGCTTCTTGTTCTATTTAAATAGTTTTCTATTTTAGAATAAGTCAATTTCTTCTTGAGAAATGACATGTGTAAATAAATATTTAAAAGCTTGTATTACCGTTGCTCTAATAATTCTCCTATAAATATAGGAAATTCATATGAGTGCTAGTTAGTTGAACACATAATATAGAAATATATTTTGTGCTAGATTCCATTTGATGTTACAGTATACTGATTTTGCAGTTTTAGTTATAATGAATATAAGTGGATGATGACTTTCAGTTAAGAGAAGTGTTGAGTTAATCTGAGGTTACAACTCCTCAAGAAAGGGCTACTTGAGATGATGTAACAGTCTATTAGAATTAGAGAAGATATATTTTATTTAATTTATATCAATAGAGTATTTAACTTATCATAGTTCATTTCCATTAGTTTTTCTTTTGATAAATTGTGTAGTTAATTTGGCAACATGAGTTAGTTAAATTGTATGGTTAATATAGTGCATGTTAATTTCCATTAAGATTCATTCATTGAATTTGTTTTCAGTAGTTAATCTTATTTAGATTTTTGTACAAGTTATTATGTTCTGTTACGTGTGGCCACACTAAATCACCTGCAGTCAGAGTTGTGTGAATAGAATAAATGTTAATTTGTTTTTAGTGTACTTATTTTTAGTTTCATTTCTATGCTTTGATAAAAGCTAGATTGATTTTTCTACACATATAGTGTAGGTGTCATCCAAGAAGATACTTCCCTGGCCAATAATTAAATGAGCTTCTGCTAGGATGAAAATCTAATTAAGAGAATATTATTTTATTCATTAGAAGAGCATATTGAGTTATCTACACCAACTAAACATCCCTAATAGAAACTATTCAAGAGGTACAACATTGTTGTGTAAGAAGGGTAAATTGTATATGGAAGAGACAAACAAACTCATTGATGAGTTGTTTGATTTGAAAATACTTGTGCTACTTTTCATAAGGATGAAAAGTTGTTTCTTGATTCAAATTATGCAAGCAATGCGAAGAACTTGGAAAATGTATTGATGGTATCATGACCAAGTGATGAAGTGTTCTCAAATGTAAAGGTCAAATAATGATGAACATGACATCTGATCATGTTTCATGGATTGGGCATAAAGTTTGAGGAGTTTCTAGAATATAATGTTTCCATCAAACCAACATTTGGACAAGATTGATGCTTCTACAAAATTAGTGTAAGCAGAGCAAATTCCTACATCAACACAATTTAAGGAGAAAATTTATCAAATGCTTTTAAAATCTTTCCAGGTTATGTTTTTCTAAATTTTGATTCCCTACAAGTTAAGGAAATCTACAAATTGTAATCAACTAAGTCAAGTTTTGGTGGTGCACAGTTGGAAGCTTGATTTTCTTCCTTATTTCTATAAAAGATAAATTACAACAATGTTATCAGGTTCCTAGTCTATCAATTAGGTTCCTAGCCTTTGTAATTTTTACTTTGAAGTTAAGAAAATAGTTAATTTTTCTCATGTTTTGAATGTAGTGGAGGGAAAATTTTGAAACTTTGAATGCAATGCAGAATGGGTTTGCAGTAAAATAGTCTCCCACTTTGGTGTGTGAATTTTTTGAGATTATGAAGTAAGCTTTGCTTTTTTAGAGTTGTGAATGTTGTTTGCAAATTTGCTTTTATTTATTGCCTTATCTTAAGGAGATAAATAATTTTTTAAATTATAAAATGGAAATTTAGTTTCATCATATGGGATCTAAAAGAATAATTTCATTGTGATGTTATGGAAGATTTAGTGTAAGACATCACATTAATTTAGTCCCTACGGTTTGTGTTTATTGCTGCAAACATTGTGATATGATGTTCTTGACTCTATGTGCCCCGATGAGACACTTGTATGTGAGATGTTCATGGTTGAAACTGAAAAGTTGTCTTAAACATTTTATAATAAAAAATAATCTTTACTTTTATGTTATGTATTTCTTTTTTTAGGTTAGGGTTTTAGGGTATTCCATAACCTAAAAGGATCAAAGATCCATTAAATCTATATTCAAGTTAAACCATGACAAATATAGATTGGATCAAAGGGAATACATCTCCCTAATCACAATATATAGGGTTTTAAGTTTTGGGATAATGGAGAGGTGTGTATTGAGAGGGGAGGGGTGAATCAGTACCCTTAAAAACTTTTAAACAAATCTTTGTAACCAAATGTTCTATAATAACTGACTGAGTAGATTGCATACACCAAACATGTAATGTCAATGCTGAAATGTAAATGCATGTAAAGTAAACAATAATCATACATAAAATTTGAATACTCATGACACTAATATTTGGTATCACAGAAAACCCATGTTAGAAGGTAAAAACTGCAGTGGGGATGAAACCCACAAAACTTCACTATTGTAGTAAATAAAGTAGCCTGTTAAAGCTTACAAAGATTGATCACTTCTGGTGATCTTACCCTATTAGGAGTAAAAATAATATCGATTAGATCTACCTCGTGAGAGGATTTAGAAACACAATATATGTGTGCACTCGGTTAAGAGATTTTTAGAAAAGACAGTTAAGTCTACTCTGTTAGGAGATTTCAGTATTGTTACAATTATTAGAGAGTAACAAAGTTGTATGATCTGAATGAATTAAAATATCTATATTGTAGATACAGATCCTTTAAGTGCAATAAAATTTATCACCTTATTGTGAATGATAATACCATCTACTCTGTTCTGCTCGGTAACCTTGCCTCTATTTTGTAAACTGAATTATGCAATGTAATCCTTGTCCTAAAACCCTTGTCTGATCTCTGATATCCGTAGTATGGCGGCTACTTGATCATTACTTGATCAACATACATTACCAATGACATTGTAGTATTACATATATAAAACTCCTTGACCTAATTAGGGTTTTACAATAACTTACAAAACCTAAGAACAACAATGTACAAAATTTACCTTGATCATCTAAACATAGGAGATATAAAAAATTAATAATCCATAATTAATGTTCTCCTCGGTCATTGTAAACCATTAGCCAGGTCAACAAAAATTTGTTACCTAGAATGATGTACCATAAAAAACTTTTATGTGACCTCTGGTCCACTCAGTAAATGCTATCTCTCAGTGTTCAGTGTTCTCAATGTGTCTCAGTTATACTGTGTAACTTGGTTAAATTGTGTATCTTGGTTATACTACTGCTCGGTAAAGTTTGTCTGCTCAGTAATCACTACACTCAGTTAACTCTGTGCATGATCAGTGCTCTCAGTTAACTCTGCACTTTGGTGATCATACTAAATGGTCTGACTATGACTCTATTACCAACTATCCATTTGAGTGCTTGGATACTAATGAAAACCTTCAAAGCTCATTTGGAGTAACATTCTCCCCCTTTGGCATTAGTATCATAAACTTGAATATGTAGATGTAGTATATACATGATAACTTATACATAGTAATTATACATAGTGACTCCCCCTTTGTACATGCTTGGTATATACATATGCTTCCCCCATATACATATGTACATATATTTCCCCCTTTTTTGAAAATAATGACAAAAGGACTAAAACTTACAATTTGTCAAAAATGCGAGGATGAGATTGCTTGAGATTTTCCATTAGCTTCTCCCATTCCTCCTGCAAATGCTCAAGGGTCAATAGCTCTAAGTTCAGTTGAGCATGCATATCATATATGCTTTCTATGACTGATAATTCCGTGGTGGCAATCAAATTCTTTGCCAATGTCACATGTTTGCATCATAACCAAATGCGGTAGTAACATAGACTGGAGCTCAGTTACCTATTCTCTAATTTTGTCCTCTTCCTTTTTTAGATCAAGTCTCAACCGCTGTGTTTGTAGAATTTTGGTGTAATGCATCTGCAATGCATGTTGCTCGGTTGACAGACTTGTAGCACTATCTTTTAGATCGTTATCTAATGTCTTCATCTTTTCACTAATCTCGACAGTGAAGTGATCTAAAGTGAATAACTTCTATAGAATTGCAATGGCTTTAGATATAATAGTTTCTAAACTATTTACAAATTTTGATAGAGTTACCTTGTTTACTGCCACTGCCTGGCTGATTTTCTTAGTAACTTTATATTGAATATTCTTTTCTGCTCTCTCTTCCAATTTCTGCTTGGCATCAATGTCTAGACTATTTATTTCCTCGGTGAGCAGTGCAAGTTGATCAAGAATGGGGGTTGATTCATCGATGTTCATATCTGGAACAACTTGCATTAGAATCTCCTTAGTGGTCTCTAGCACCTATGCACTTTTGTGTTCTTGCCTTAGCTTATCAAGTGTTTCTTTTTGGGTGCCTAGTTCACCATACCTCATCAAAGTGTCAAGGTCAAGTGTCCGTGGATCACAATCAAGAATGCTAGTGATTTCATTAAGTGTCACAGGACCCTTTCTCCCTTTCTTCTTTATTTTCTTCTTCTTCTCTTTTGAGCTTTATGAAGGAGATAGTGTCAATTCTAGTTGAGCCTTTTGCTCAGTTTCTTGCTTTGTTGGATCGATACTTGGTGTGATGACTTGGGAGGGTGCCTCGGTAGCTAACCTGGTGTCAGTAGTAGAAGTATCTACCATCGTTGTTTCTGTATTACCTTCATCTTTTTTAGCTGCATCAGTGGTATCTTTAGGTGCATCACCTTGTGTTGTTCCACCACTATGCTCAGTCTCTTTACCTTGCATATCACCCTTGTCTTCAGTTGTGTATACAACTTGGTTGGGTGTCTGCTTTTGTGCTTCATTCTTTATATTAATAGCTTGTACCAAGATAGGCAGATTGCCTGGTACCATTTCTTGGGTGACCTCTGTTGTATCCTTTTCATCTGTGTTCTCGGTAGCTTTGATTATCTCATCTTCTTTAGCCTTATCATCAAGATTACCTTTAGTTATATCATTAATTATGATTTATAGACGTCCTAGATTAGTCAATAGTGCAAGAATACCATCTACTATATTTTCAACTGTTGCATCATCAATTGTTATTGGTTTTCTACTCGGTCAATGTCCCTCGGTATCGACTGTAGATGCAAAGTCCTTTGCTTCCTCGCAATCCTCAGGAGGATTCAATATTTTTTTCCATATTTGGGTGCTCTCTTCATCCACTTCCTTCAAATTTCCTTGTAGGATATCCAATGTTTGTGCTTTCTTAGGAAATTTCTTGGCATACTACTGCATAATATCATCTATTTTCTCTACTATACAATCAACCTTAATTAGAGTGAGAGCTGTCTCTCTCATCTGTTTCTCGGTGTTGAATGCATATGTCCATCAGGATGATATCTTATCATATAATTTATATGGAATGTAAGTAGAAAATTAAATAGGGACTTATTTGAAGTTGATCATCATACATATGATAGCTTCTTCAAGTTTATCTTTATGCTCGATAGTCAGATCTACATATGCATGTACCTTAGGATGTCCTAACCGTCTAATTGTTCTGATTTCCTCTGTAATTTCATCAATATTCTGTAGTTCTTTGTTCTACACAACCTTAAATTGACCATGATTATCATCAGAATCCTCCTTGTCATCCTTATTCCTCACATATTTGTTTCTCTATCTCGGTGCTATGGTTTTTGGTTTCCTTGATTGATATGTGAATTTCGGTGATGGCCTGGTTATCTTAGCAACTCCTTTCTTTAAAGGTGGTGAATATTCTATAACTAACTATGATCTTGTCCTTGGTGGACACTCAGTCTTTATGATTTTTCCCTTTTTGGCCTTTGGTGCCTCTACTTTTACTTTATCGAACTCGGTGGCATGAACATCTTGTTCAGGTTCTTCATCTTTACCGACTGAGGTCTGCTCCTTCGTATCATCAACTGACTTATATAGTTCTTCATCAGTGATAGAAAATTTTCTTTTTAAAGTCTTTACAATTTTGGTCTTCTTCCTACCCATCTTTTCAACTTGTAGACCAATAGATATCCGGTTCTTGGCTTTGTCATATGTGCCAAATCTCATGGCAGATTTGTCAACTGGTTTTTTTAACAACTTCTCTATTGCTTTTGAATCTATGTCAATGTTGAATTCATATTCCATTAGAGGTAGCCATACTATCCTTGGTTATATTGCTTTGATGAGAGTAGTATCAGTGTAAACCACAAAACATATTTCATCTTTGTATTTTTCTACCAACGCATTGGTATCCTAGATCTCTTTTCTATTCTAGCTTTGAACTTAGCAAAATCCTCATTCATAACAGGTTCAAAATTTGTCCCTAGACTTGTATTAAAGTCACCGATTTGCAGTGTAATTGGTCGGTTTGTCTTCCGTTTCACATTACCGATGGAGGGAAAAAAGTTTTGCAGATAGAAGAATATACACAATAGGAGAGAACCAAACTCACATGTGTTAGATCTAGCTGATCTGATTGTTCTCATGTTCTCTTCAAGTTGTCTTTGTAACATCTTGGATAGGCCAAGTTGTAAACCTTTCTTTACAATCTTGTATGCAATATCAATAGCTCCACATGCAATGTTGTTCAGTCTACTTGACTGGAAGATCTTGTATCCAATAACATAAGCACCAAACCTTAGTTCAGGATTATTGATGGAATTGATCCATAGACCTCTACCATCCCACACATCTCATGTATTATTTTCAATCTCGGTGATGGGAAGGTGCCTTAGGGATAACATCTTTGTTGATCTTTTTTGGCTCATCCATCCAAATCTTTCCATTGTGAACTCGGCTCAAAATAATGTGTATCCATTTGGATCTGAATACATTCAAGAAATTTAGGGTATTAGTTAACCCTTTGACCTATAGATGTTTATGATCGTCCTTGAGTTTACCATCTGTACATAGTGATTGGTAAGTCTATATAAGCTCAAAATACCCTATTTCACTGACCTTGCAGTGAATGTTTTCTCACACATCTTGAACTAACATAACCCTAGGTGGTATCATGGAGAATGCGCCTTTGTCACCAGGTTGGGCTGCAACCTGAGGACATATCTTGTAGTTAGGCTTTGTGCAAGTGGAATTCTTAACAAGAATTACCTTCTTCTCTTTGTCCATCTTTGCCTTCATAGTTTGAGATGAGGACGCCATTTATTTGGATTTAGGACTTCCACAAAAGTGCTTGAAATAACTTGGTAAGTGAAAATACATATAATCTCATAGTTGCTTGAAATATACTCATAATCTCTACAAAATGCTTCAAAGTGGTCTGCTATATATTTTCTTTCAATTTCTCTGCTCTGCTCTCTGATTGCTGTATGAACAAATGAGTTCACAACCCATAAATTTATATGAACTAACTTTAGTCAGCGCAATAAATGCTCTTCACCAATCACTCGATAGACAAACATATACTCGGTTAATACTAAGGATACTTAATCTCGGTGAGTAAACCAAATGCTCAGTTTCCTTAACAACTCAGTTGTCTCACACATATTGACCGATTGGCATTACTAACTTGGTATAAATTAACTGAATCAACTAGATCAAAGTAATAAAAAATATAACACGATAGTGCATCTTAATTCATTATAATTTGGTATTTTTACAATGAATATAGGAACTGATGTAAGATATATGCTTTGTAAAACATAGTTCCATACCTACTTGTATTGCTCAGGTGGAGACGGTGGAACCACCTAATCCATCGAATAAGGTTTCACCGACTGTTGTGCTTGGTCCTACATTATCATTTGATCCTTTCCTCCATATTTTATTTTTGATCCTCATGATTTCTTCAATTGTGTTCCCATTTCTATAAGGGTTTATTCTATCTGCACCATCTCTGCTTAAGTGACTAACTTTCTGACAATGTGAACATGCCATTCCAGAGTTTGACCAATTCCTAGACTTAGTTCACCATTGTCTCATATAGTTTTTTGCTATATGTCCATATTTACCACATTTTGTGCAACTAGCCCAAGTGTTATAATCCAAAACATAAGCATTACCATGTCTTCTCAGTTGATTTACCTTTTATTCATGTCCTTTAGGTTTCCAGATTTGCTTCGTATTATTCCTGCATGCTTGTGATGTATGACCATGCATGTTGTAAGTTTGATAATATTTATCCATGTATGTTTTATTATGTGGTTTGTTCAACTTGGATCTTCATTCATGTGCTTGATGTCCATGCTTATTACAGTTATAGCAATTTCCATTGATTTTAGGAGGGTTTCTAGGAATACCTTTTGCTTTGCTCCTGCAAACATTTGATGTGTGGCCTGGTTTTCCACAGTGATGGCAAGAGGGCTTCTTTGTCTTTAGACTTGAGCATACATTCCTTTGTTTAGCTTCATTTGACAATTCTCCTTTCTCGGTATACCCTAATCCTGTATTGTTGTTCAATCTTCTTTGATAGTTCAGAAATTCATCCATTCTTTTAGTACTTTCTTCAAATCTCTTAATCACTTCATTATGTTGTTGTAAAATATTCAATTCATTTCTCAGTTTTTCATTCTCTTCTTTCAATACACCAATGTCTTCTAGTCTTCTAGCAAGTTCATTATTCACTCGGTTTGCCTCATGATTCATAGCAACCACTTGATTAGTGATCTCAAAATAATGTTCAATAAGTCTCAATATCTCAGATTCTTTTTCTTGAAACTTTTCAGTCATCTATCTTTTGTCATCAACATCCATGTTTCTATATTTTTCAGCTTTCTTTGCATCATTCAAGACTTCAACCATTCTAACCATTTGTGTATCTTGACCGATCTATAGTGCTTTCACTTCTTCAGTAAGTTGTTGATTTCTCTCAGATAGCTTTGATTTGATTCCTTCAGATGCATCAAATATGCTACCAGATTCAGATCCAAATGTATCAAATGGATCATGAATCTCTTCTTCCTAATAATCAGTCTCATGATAGCGAAGTGCCATGTCCTTTCTCTTAATCAACATCTCCCTGAGTTTCTCTTTGGCTTCTTTGTATTGTTCGACATAGATCTGCAACTGTAACTTCTAATTTTCAATAGTTTTATCAAGTGTATACCTTTCCATTGTAATATATTTTCTCTTTAGTGATTAAAATTTCTAAACAAGAGAACTAGCTCTGATGCCAATTGTTGGGATAATGGAGAGGTGTGTACAGAGAGGGGAGGGGTGAATTAGTACCCTTAAAAACTTTTAAACAAATCTTTGTAACCAAATGTTCTGTAATAACTGACTGAGTAGATTGCACACACCAAACATGTAATGTCAATGCTGAAATGTAAATGCATGTAAAGTAAACAATAATCATACATCAAATTTGAATACTCATGACACTAATATTCGGTATCGTATAAAACCTCTATTAGAAGGTAAAAACTGCGGTGGGGATGAGACCCACAAAACTTCACTACTGCAGTAAATAAAGTAGCCTGTTAAAGCTTACAAAGATTGATCACTTCTAGTTATCTTACCCTATTAGGAGTAACAATAAGATCAATTAGATCTACCTCAAGAGAGGATTTAGCAATAGAATGTATGTGTACACTCAGTTAAGATATTTTTACAAAAGATGGTTAAGTCTACTCTGTTAGAAGATTTCAGTATTGTTACAATTGTTAGAGAGTAACAAAGTTATGTGATCTAAATGAATTACAATATCTATATTGTAGATACAAATCCTTTAAGTGCAATAAAATCTACCACCTTAATGTGAATGATAATACCATCTGCTCTATTTTGCTCGGTAGCCTTGCCTCTATTCCATAAACTGAATTCTACAATGTAATCCTTATCCTAAAATCCTTGTCTGATCTTTGATGTCTGTAGTATGGAGGCTACTTGATCATTACTTGATCAAAAAACATTACAAATGACATCGTAGTATTACATATATAAAACTCCTTTACCTAATTAGGGTTTTACGATAACTTATAAAACCTAAGATCAACAGTGTACAAAATTTACCTTGATCATCTAAACATAGGAGATATAAACAATTAATGCTATGAATCCATAATTAATGTTCTCCTCAATCACTGTAAACCATTATCCAGGCTGGCAAAAAGTTATTACCTAGATTGAAGTGCCATAAAAACTTTTATGTGGCCTCTGGTCCCCTCGGTAAATGTTGTCTCTCGGTGCTTGGTGTTCTTTGTGTGTCTCAGTTATACTATGTATCTTGGTTATACTGTGTATCTCGGTTATACTACCACTCGGTAAAGTCTGTTTGCTTGGTAATCATTGCACTCATTTAACTCTGTGTGTGATCAATGCTCTCGGTTAAATCTACACTTCGGTGATCATACCGAATGGTCTGACTGTGACTCTGTTACTGACTGTCCATTTGAGTGCTTGGATACTAATCAAAACCTTCAAAGCTCATTTGGAGTAACATTAAGGTTGTATGAGAAGGATATTGTGCATTATCAACCTCCTTGGCCTTGTAGAGCCAAAAGTGTAGAAGGATTAAACCCTAGGTTTAACCTTGTTTTTTGGCCATTATCTTGAAAGATTCTTGGGGGTAAACAGAGCTAGATTTTAGAGGATTTCAAAAAAATTGATGAAAAAACACCAACATGACCTAGATGAAATATTTGTGTTAACTCTATGTCTATTAGCAAATACAATAACATCTCTCTCTAAACCATTTGTATCACCTCCACAGTAAGGATTGTTAGAGAGTTACAAATTGCTTTCAATCTCTTATCAGATATCCATCCAAGAAATAAGAATTGTCTCTTATCACTCCTCAAATGGAGGGGTGTCTCTATTATAGTTTTTTTCTTTTGTATTTGAATGAGGTGTAGTTGAGGGTGTTTTTATAGAAAGTTTTGCATGAAATATTATTCATTAATTTGAGAGGTGCAATCAACTTGAGTGAGTGGTCATTTCAACACACTCAACATTGCCACACCATCATAGCGGTTATTGATAATTTTTGAGATCATGTATTTATATCAAATTTCCAAATCTCTCCAAATGTCCTCACAATGTTGAATTCTTATTGTAATTTGTGTCAAGTTCACCGCTAAAATTATTGAATGACATCACTTCTCACTATAAAATATTAAAGAGTGTCTGTGTAATGATGTACAAGTTGTTATGGGAGAATGATCAGATAAAATTTTCCAATGTTCACCTTTCCAATGCTTATTCCCATTCAAATTAATTAATGCATTCTTTAAATGTGTTCACCAAATGATGTTTCCAACTAGTTATTCCAAATTGATACCCCATGTAGTTTCACATGCTACTTTTAGTTGATTCAACAAAAATGTCCACCCTAGAATATAAATCGATTATAGCTCATTTTCCCACACCACCAACCTCATTGTTCTTCCATCCACATCCATGTTGGCTCTAGTATTGTCTACATGTCAATATTCCAAGATGATTTTAGCTTTCCACTTTATACCAATGGACCTATATCACCAAAGATAATCCATCAAACATCATGTTAGTCGCTTTGTTGGATTATCTACATACATGGTTAATATTAAATTATTCAAAGAATTTAAATAGCTCCAAAATTCTCCCCACTAGTGCACAAATTTTCCTATTGGTTGTCAATTTGGTTCTAACTGCATTTACCACAATTGCAGAATCACCTTTTATTTATAGCTCGGTGACCTCTAGATCCTTTCACATCAACAATCATTCAATTAATGACCTTAACTCAATAATATTATTAGTTTCTTCTTCAAGTGGGGAAATAATCCTTTCCACCATCGATCCATCCTAGAAGTGAATAATGTCATCTCCTCCCAAAGGTCCTATGTTGCCATGGGATGCCCCATCAAAATTTAATTTAAACTAACCATTTTGTGGGGGTTTCCATGAGTACTTTTGTTTTTCGTCTCAACTGGCCTCACCACCAATGATAAATAATGAGACCACTTTCAGATCATACCAAAATTTCCTTATCTTGTTGTTCTAATTTGTGAATCGATTCCCTTTTATAATATGAGTTATTTTTCTACTATTGACTACTTCTAAAATGATAATTTTAGCTTTGTTTAGTAATGCCTCACAATCCATTTTCTTGTCTTGAAAGAGGCTTATATTCCTCTCCTTCCATAACTCCCAAAATAATAATAATGTACTGCATATCTGCAGATTCTTAAACATGTATGTCCTATTCATACACAGTTATTTTTTAAACAAGCTCATTACATCATTTGGGAAGCCTATGACCCATTCCAATTTGGCACACAGATACCTCTAATAGTTTTGAGAATAGGGAAAACCTAGTAGTAGATGGTCCATTGATTCCTCTATGCTTTCACATAAGGCACACCTTTAAGGGCCTTCAAAGTCCATCTTCTTGAACCATTCTGCTATGAGCACTCTTTCTTGCAAAGTATCCCATGTGAATACCCCTTTGGGCATGCATTGATTTCTCCAACATAGATCAAGTGGTAATTTTGTCTTTTCAAACCTCATCTTTTGAATTATGGCATTATAGCCATCTTTTGTATTGTATTGGTCTATCTTCGACCTGATTGATACTAGTGTGTCTTGTCCTTTCCTGAAGGCAAGAAAACTGTCCTTAAGGATTTTATTAACTTGGGAAACTTCAATTGCAGGCAGAGGTAGACCCTCCATATTCTTCCATTTCCATCACTAGTAGAATTTGACAAATAAATGACTATGTAACTAAAACTTTCAGTCATGACAACTAAAAATGACTAAATTCTACTATTTTTTGCAACACAACTAGAAATGAAGTTAATTTGATTGTTGGGTAAACAATACAACTAAATTATTAGTCACACAAATTAAAATGACTAAATAAATGACTAGTACTCCTTTATACTAACATTTGATAATATCATTGACATTAATCAAAACTCATTTTTACATTAATAAAAAACATTTGATAATATCATTGACAATCACTACTACATAAGGTAAAACATTTTTTTAAGACAAAATTTATATTTTATCTTAAACACTTAAGTTATTATTTTAATTATCTTAAACAAAAAATTAAAAGTATTTTCATTCTTAAATTAAAAAGTAAAACAAAACAAACAAGCCATGTTTTTTTTGATGAATCACTAATAGATTTGATAGCTATTTTCTACCTTTAATTTCTACCAAGGCCTTTTTTGGCTTGTTAGATTATTATTTTTTTGTTTATGACCCCGATTTCGTCAAAATTTTGAGGATCCCGAGGTTGTCAAAAGTTCGACGAATACGGGATATAAACAAAAAAAAGTGAAAAGTGAAACTCATTTTTCAGTTCACTCGCGGGCGAGAGGAGGGCATTTCCAATGAAACCTGCAGGTTAGGGTAGGTGAATATAATCATTTCCCTGTATTTGATTCTTCTTATTTTCGAGTTCTATGGATGAAAATTGGACAAGTTCTAGAAATGAGCTAGTGATAACTAATGAAGAAAGCAATATTGTTGCGTTGACACGATTGATGAATGAATATATTTAGGCTGTTACAATGAATTTTATTGTTACTTTCTGACAGTGTCACAAAAGGGGAATATTGTGTATAGCTCACAGTTTGTGGGTTTCATATTCCTTAGCTGCTAAAACAAGATGTGTATGATCGGAGTCAGAAGAAATAAGCATGATGATATAGTCGATATGGTGTCTCTTGATATTGTCCCTGTCTCCTTTGTTTACCCACATTAACCTATTTTTTTGTATCTCTTTCCATAAATATATCATCTAGAAATGCTACTAAATTCTCTCCTATTTCAACCTTTAGAGAAGACCTTGATATCTTTAAGCTTGATGGACACAACATGTGTAGTAACTTTAAAGAATTGGTGACCTATCTAAAGTATAGATACTAAAGCCAAATTCTCTCAAACTTGGTAAATCAAGAAAGATTTCAAAACCTAGTGGTAAATGATTTGACACTCCTCTTAGGAATTGTGGTGATCAAAATTCTTCTATTCTTGGTAAGTTTTTCTTTCAAAAATAGTTGAAACATTCTGCTATAAAAAACTTATTTCAAATGAGAATACACTCAGAATATTTACTCCTGCTTTGACTTAAGATTTATAAGGTTGTACAAGTCCACAAATTTAGCAAAAGAGACACTATCCAGTTCATCCTTTTTCCATTTCCCAGTAAGGCACATGCATCTTTACAATGATTTATTTGGAATCGCCTGTAAATTTTTAATAGACTAGATTCATACCTGTAGAGGACTAAGATCATAAACAAGGACCTTTTCATCACTCCCTTGACATTTTCCCAAAGACCAGTGAAGAAATGCTCCCAGCCATGATCCTGAGCCAATGAAAATAGTTGCTGCAAACACCATTCAATAAACTTTACAATTATGTGCACATAAATTATGTCAGAAAAAAAGGCTCACATTCAATTGTCTAATATGTGTCATGATCTTGCAAAATCAAAACCATTTGCTATATCCAGTAGCTAACAAACATTAAAATGCAAAATGTTGTGTGCATAGGTGCTTGATATGATGTTCCCCAAGCTCAGTTATAAATTCCTATAAGAATATTTCGACAAGCATAGTACTTATAGTGTCAAAGGGTAGTTACCTAGAGATGTGGGATATGGAGACAAGTACATTATTTTGAAGTAGGACACATGATTTTTTGAATTAGGGTACAACTATATTACACATGAATGTAGTCATTAGGAGATGTTGATATAGGATATCAGTCACACAATGAGGTCCTTGTTCTATAACCCAAGTTATGTCCCCAAGAACAACCAAAGTCCATAGGCCTTTGCTAAGAATTGCATTTGTTCAACATTAGGAAAGCATCATCAGATCATATTAGTACAAATGAATCCACTTAATCTTCACTGTTATAGTGAATCCTATATGGTGTAAGCATGATAAATTTCTCGTATTGGTAAGATAAAAAACTGGCAACTTGATGGCAAGTTGGAGTATACACCTCGTACATGGTCTATTGTTGTATGCATTCTTACATTTATTTGCACTTTGATAATGACACTCTACCCTCTCGACTATTTGTATGAACTTTACAACAACACAAACATGATATCTCATCCTTTATTAGTTGGGGTGCTTGCATAGCTCCACTTGCATATCAATAGCATTTTGTAATTGCATGGCTTCTAGGTATTTCATTCATCAATCAATGCATTGACATGCAGATTCTTTGCCAAAATAAAAGAAGACGTGGTTTCCCAATAAAATTCTTTGCAAATATTTATTTAATTCTTTATATTTTTGTCCAACAACATCTACATATAATCATATGTATTTAATGTGTGGCTTTTCCTCTGTCTTGCAGGGCCTCGACTGCATGCACTAGATATAAGAACTCTTGCTTCTGTACTTTTCAAGGTCAATGGCAGTTGTTACAACTTTCTGGTTCAAATTCTAAGCGTGGCTGCTATCTTCTTTGTTCATACTTTACACCTCCATAGTGATTATAACTAGAACCAGCTATATTGTTCATAGTATTTGTGCCATATGATGTCACCCTTTTCATTGGA
>MU225802.1:2217716-2229745 GCA_018584345.1 Thuja plicata | reverse complement strand
TAGGTGTGATGGATTTCCTTTATAGATATTGATTGTTGTTTTCTTTTGCATGGATCTCACAGATAATTATGTTAGCAGTTCTATATCTAAAGAATTTGGTTTCCCGACTAGCTTGATAAAATTGTAAACTCTTTATTTTCTTCTCTCTTCTATTTTGTGATAGATATAAATAATGGACTTTGATTCACTAGGTTTTTTTTTCTTTTCATATTAAGTGACTAGAAGTAAAATGTGTGAACGAGATAAAGTTTATACATTCAATTTGTAGAGTTACAACACCCCTAAAACTTCAATAGCTATGCGATTTCTCTTTCTTGTTGACCCATAGAGTTATTTAAATTAGGATTTTACAGGGTCCCTCGGTAGTCAAATTATAAGAAAAACTAGGTCAAATTACCATTGACCTCCCAGAGTAATATTGTTAAACTATGATAATGGTAGGTGCACAAACTACTATAACAATGGTATACTAATATAGTCAGTCTGAAAGAATAAATGTAGCATAGCAAGATGATAACAGAAACATTAAAAAAATGTTTTAACCATCATAAACATGGCACATCGAACTACTATCAAGCACATCATCTAATCAGATCCTCCTCCCACATAAGTTTTCTTTGAGGCAATTTTCTTGGGACTTGAACATCGTGTGGATTGGCACCATCCAAGTTGCTTGTCCCCATCAATGGTTACACTCTAGCAATCACTATGTATAGAATTTTCAGAAGCCTCTCACTCCCTAAACAATATTCTTTGCCCTTGAATCATCATTGACCTCTCTCTCAACACATGGGCCTCTAGAAAAAGTGTCCCCACTAAAGGCACATTTGAGTACATAGGTTGGGCCACTGGACACAAAATCCATAGATTTAACTCCAAAGGTCAGCCTTAGAATGAAGAATATGATGTTTGACAATAGTTTTACCCATACAATGGACATTTTCTCTAATGTGAGATTGACCAAGAAACATCCCATCGACACCATACAAGTTCTTTTTCATTGATTCAGATCTTTTATATTTAAGAGTCAGATTAATTGATTAAGTCTCTCCTTTGTATTTTGGGCTAGCAATGTTGACTTATGAGCTTATGAAAAGGTGATCACTTACAACATTTATTTCCTTGTGGAAGGTGGAGTTCAAAAGTGTGAAGTAACAGATAACAAGGAAAATATTATATTTGCATTCAAAGATGGTATCAAACCAAACATATTATTCTAAGAAAAGTACTGGACAAGTGAGTAATTTACTCATGACTCGCAAGCTGTCTCATCCATCAATACTCACAACTAACTCATAAGTTAGTTGGAAATTCCTCTTTAGGACCTTCCTTGGAAAGTCTCTCTGAGCCATCCTTGACAAGTCTGTTTTGTTTTTTATTGATATTCATTTATGTTTTTTATTTAGCCATTTGGTTTTTTAACTCTTCTTTTGGTGCTTTATTTCCTATAATCTCTAGTTCTTATTTTCTTCTTTTTTCATGTCTAGATTATCTACAATGTGAAAGGAATCATGCAAGGTGGAACCAACCCCACATTTCAGCATTGCACACCAAGTCTGATAAAATGCATACTAACATACAATTGTCAGGTGTTAAATACAAGAGGATGCATGGATTGTATCAAATACCACCTTGCTCATGTTGTTGGTCAGGATGATGGGCCAAGGAATACAATTCATCCGACTCTATACTACTTCCTTCCTTGGCAATACACAACATATTTAGAGGACCCGACAGTTGCCAAGAGAGACAACTGTCAAGTAATCAACAATTACAACTACCTAAGAGTGACAACCAACAAACAATTAATACCTTGATGACAATTAATACAATGATAAATAATCAATATTTCAAACATAGCAATAGGCATTGTATGTTGACTACACCTATGTGTTAGTTAAATCATTATTGACCATCTTCTATCTTTGTTGGCATGTTTTTTGGGTTCCTTGAATGTGTTGGCATCAAGAATATAATCTTAAATGTTGGGCAGCCAAGCCAATGAGTTCCCAAACTGAATCATAGTAAGCTATTATGGTCTCATATGAAGAAGTGATCTTTCTATTGCTCGTTGGAGTTTAATCCAACACAGAGAGATATTGTCCGTCAATGCCACAAGGCATCACTAATTCAGACTTCCAACCAATTATCTTATTTATCTTGCTTAACTTTGACTAGGTGCTACAAAAGGCATCAGGTACTAAAGTAATCACAACTGGATCTACCATTTATCATCAAGATGTATATAACCCTATTTGACCTCGGTAATTTATATATGATAACATGAAGAGCCTAAAGTGAAGACCACACTGACTTATCTAGACATGAATGAAAAGAAGTAAACATTGTTACCTATCAATTTGGACACAAGAAACCTCAACTGAATTCAATCATTAGTCAGTGGGAACAAGAGCAATGCCAACTAAATCTGAGAATTAATATTTGAAATTTAAGAAACCTCAACCTAATCCTAACATCAATCACCAAAGATATATATGATCTTATTCAAACCTTGTAGTCAATGATTGGGAACATGAGAAATGTCAACTTAATCCCCCAATATCTTGTTCAAAACATGGTTAGCCTTATTTCACTCCATTTCAAACCTATTATAAGTCAATGGGCATATTGGCATCCTCAATTGAACACTTCCATGAGCTAATGGGGACATTATCCAATCTCAATTGAGTACCATAATTATTCATTAGGGACATTAACAACTTCAACTAAAACCTTAAAACAACTCAAATAATTGTAAACAACATTTGTGACAATATTTTATTTATGGCAGTGCAATTCATCATAACCTTTTAAGTTCAACAGTTAATATTCGTTATCAAGTGCATTCAATTCATTGAAAGTCATAGTTTCACATATGGTAAATATCTTGAATCTTTCTTTGTCAAACGTTAATTTGACCAGCCAATAGCAAGTATTTATGGTTAAACTTTGTTGCTTGGATTGTATTTTAGTGTCTAAGTATGCTTATTACATGGTGAGATGCATAAGCTAAGTTAAAGCACATACCATTGTTTAGCAAAATATTTGATGTTGTTTGCTGCTTACAAGTGAATGGTAATCCTCATACCCAATGGATTGAACATTAAATGTATAAGGATAAATATAAATGTAGCTTAAACAATAAGTTTTTGATAAAAATATTCCATTAGATGAATTGAAATTTATGAAATGCATAATATTTTTTTGAACTACTTAAAAAATATTGAACATAAAATAAAAGGTTTTTTGATCTAGGGATACAGATACATAAATTTACCCATACAAAAAAAAGAAGGCATGATATCTATGATTCTCTAATGACCAAAAATAAAATTCTCTGACTTGCCATTTTTTTTTCATTATAACAAGAAATATTGTTGATGTGTTTTACAGAGTCAGATTTCCCCTTATATAGAAGAAAAGCACATGAAAGTCAAGAAAGATATCTCTACCTACCCACAGGTTAGACAAGCATGTCATTCATTAACTTTTGATTCTTAGATATCCTTTTTTGAAATATATTTGTTTTTGTTCTCCGAGCATGTAAAAACACACACCTATAAGTTGACAGTTTTAGTTATCAATAATGACTATTAGAATTATAAATAATTTTGAAGACCACTTGTAGTTTTTAAAATTCTAATATGTGGTTGAAAGATGAATTATTTTTGTAGTAGCATATATACTGTCTTATAAATCTCTGTAATTATTATTAGCCAATTTTTCACATTTTAGTGCAAAATAGTCCCACAAGTCAAAAATGTCTAATGTCTGGTCCGTGCTTTAATAGTCTTTCCCAATATCAAATGCCAAGTCCTAGGTGTTGAAAGAATTGAAGTTTGAGGATGTTCTTAAAAGCAAGAATTGTTTAACAATGTTGGTCATCTTCAACTCTTCCATATCTCCAATGCTTAAAATATAGTCAAATGTAAGTCTATTATTCTTTCGAAAGATTAGGTGTTTAATAAGGTATTAAGCACTTTGTTCTTAGCCCAATGTATCTACAAAATTTTCTTACCTAGTCAAATTCATGTGAACAAAAGAGAAAAGGAAGAGCTAGGGTTTGACCATTTCCTTTCAGCATTTTGCTTCTCCTTTAATGGTGGCTAGGGATTTGAGGAAGTGGGTGAACAGTTGTAGCAAGAAGGCATGTTAAAGGAGTTGGGAGCACCATGTTTTATTTCATTTCCTTCATTAATACAGGTGGGAGAAAGGTTGTGCCAGGTTTGGGATTCTCATCTTATCTTATGGAGGCTTCATCTTGACAAAATTGAATCGTTTCTCTTGTTATGCCTCCTAATTGTTTGTTTTTTGCATTGCTTCACTTTCAAGCTGTCATTTAGATTGTAAGGAAAAGAATACTTGAGATTTCATATCTGCATGAGGGTATAGATTGATGAGTATAAAGTGAATCAATGGTTTACAAACAAAGAGAGAACAGTCCTCAAGGGCACAATACAGTCTTCTAAGCTGATTTCATATCACATGGAATAGAGCATAGAAAAAAAGATGAGCAGTCATGTTAACAAGTTATGGCATTTGCATGCTAAATGAAATAGGGGTAACATGTTCACTATTTCATTGATCACAAAGAATATTAAGTGAAATGGTTACTTTCGCCATGATTTGATGGAAGTGCTTAGAGGGTTTGTAGTTTTTTTTCCAATGAGGAAAATGATGATGCAAAGGAGAGCACTATTATAAGGAAGACACAATAACAGAGCTGTATATGGAAACTAGTAATAGAGGTAAAAGGTCTCAAAAGAATTCACAAAAGAGAGGAGTATGGATTAAGCTGAGAGTACAGTGCCAGTATCTGATGCAGATGAAGAAATATGTTCACAGACACGAAGAACTAGATAAAGACAAAGCAGATCTCTAAACAAAGCAGTAGTTTCCTCTTTAAGGAAGCTAATTTCTTGATAATAAAAACACATTCAGTAAGGAAGCAATGAGGTTTTATGTAAAACAACATTAATGCATCAAGAGGAACAACAAATTCCATGCAACAAAGCAATGAATATTCAAGTGTCAACAACAGTTCAATAAAAAGAAATAGCATGTGGGTAGTAGGAATGCAGATTTTAAGTAAAAGAACAAATATGTTACAACAAAAAGGTTTAAGATTATAAATAGCAGATTTTCATGTGAAGAACAGCAAGTTCCATACCATGAATATCAGATCTTAATGAGGTCAGCAGATATAAAGAGATGTGAACAACAATTCATAGAAGGAAACAACAGTCAAATAGAAGAGGGAAACTACAGATCTCTGAGTCAGAACAACAAGGTACAGAGCAACAATCTAGAATGCAAGAAAAACATATTTCCAAGAGTTCATAATAGATACCGATGAAGGAACAACAAAGATCTATGAGAGAACAAAAAATTGTATTGAAAGAAGGCAGTGGACAGAGACTATAGGATGATATAAAATAATGACAAAGAATCAAGGGACAAGAGGCAATCATAATGTTTCAACATTTCACATTGCCATGACAGTGGATATCTAGAGAGGACAAGTAAGACTGAACTTTAGAAGCTGAAATTAATAAATCCAAAAGAGGTGAATAGCAAAAAGGTAGAGTAAGGTTACAAATCTGTCATGGAAAGTTTGAAAACCTTGCAAAGATAAGAGTTTTAATTGAGGCTGAAAAATGTTATAAAGATATATAACTCGTGACAAGGACAACAATAGGTCAAGTCACAAGAAAAGGTAATTTTATTGATAAACTACATGTGATGGTTGCACAATGATTAAGATAGAGGTCTGATGCCAAATAAGGATAGCAAGAGAGAAGTTCCACACGGCATTTTGGATGCCATTCTCATTGCCCTTGCTCTCAAAATCTATATATTGTTAAAATGGTTAAAATTCAGACAACGCATGAATTTCCCCACTTAAAATGGTTAAAATCCGGACAACACATGAATTTCCCCACTTGATGAGAAATTTTCAATTAAAAAAACTAAGTGTTGGGCTATTAATCTAGACATGGGTCGATTTTCCCCATATGGATGCTAAGGATAGGGAATATGGTGAAGAGTCAAGATGCGGAGTGATTCCCCCCTTGGGCTTACACTTAGACAAATTTTGAGTTCCAAAGTTAGGAATGTCCCAACAAAGAATGAATTAATCCAGACATGGGTCGATTTTCCCCTTAAGAATACTTAAGGATGAGCAAAAAATTTCTAAGTATGTGATTGATTTTATCCCTACATGGATCGATTTTCCCCATTTGTGAGCTAGTGAAGATGAATTTGACTAAGTATAAATGTGGGAATTTATCCCTATAGGGGTCGAATTTCCCCACTTGGATGAATGGAAATAACAATGGATATTCCTTATGGAGTTCAAATTTCCTCCTTTGGGGAGGGTAAAAGGTAAACTTAATGAAATAATTGCAATCCCTACATGGATCGATTTTCCCTTGGAGGCTTTAAATTAAAATTAATTAAATATTAGGAAATAAAATAAGTTGTGCGAGTTTCAAGGTAGGAGTTTTTATCCCACTTTGCTTGTGTGGGCAAAAATCCAACCTAAATCCACTTTTAAAGAACAAGCAACAACCATGAAAAAGAACAAGGGATGAACTAAGTGATCACAGGTGGTGAAAACAAAAGCTTGAAGACTAGAAAAGAAATCGCCCAGCCATAGGAAAGCTGAAAATCGATCCAAGGGGGCAGGAGAGAGGCATCAATCATTGACAAGAAGCTTGGTATATCTAATTGCTTATGTAAAATCAGAACTTTTCCTCAGCTTCCAAGGAAAAATTTATAAGGTAAAATGGTAGAAAGAAAGTATATTCAGAATAATATAGACTAATATAAAACAGATTTCCATAACAAGACTTTATAATAATAAATTTAATATCAGATGTGGATGTGGATGTGCAACCTGTATATAAGTCATCGTCATCTTTATTTCCAATAAAAGCATTAAGAAATTCATAACAAAATCTAGTTTGCAAAATCCGCCACAATTAAAACTCACCTTCTCAATATTTCCTCTAATAGCATACTTGCAAGCCCACTGAAAAATCTCTATAATATAGAGAAATCGGTTACAAACCCATCAATAATATATATATATATATATATATAAACCAAAAATTAGTATTGGTCGCTTTTTCGACGTTTTAATATCAGTAGTTTCGACGAGAATGCTATGTGTTCAACGTCGATTTCGACAAACTTTGGTCGAAAAAGTGACACACTGGGTTTGATGTTTTGACGTCGATTCCGACCAACTTTGGTCGCAATTTCGGCGAACGTGAGTCACTTAGATAAAAGGTTTGATGTGCAATTCTTCCATCTTCAAGCGATTTTTTCGACGAAGATTCGGTCGATAATTCAACCACTAAGTAGGTCGATATGTCGACGATGGGTTTTCCTGTCGAATAATCGACAACAAAAGTTCGACAACAGTTTTGGTCGTCTGTTCGACCAATGGGTGTCAAAATTTTGACTAATCCTCGTCGAAAAATAGGGTAAAATTTACTAGTGAATAGTGTCCTTTCCATTAAGTATAATTAAAAGTACATATTCACAAAAAAAGGACGGGGGATACAAGATCACCCCAAAACCATGTTCACTAAAAAAAAAAAAACATTAGAGCCATGTAGTTTCCATAGTCCATGATATTAGTTTTTCTCATTTCTGGATAAAACTGTGTGAAGTTTTTTCATCATCAACGTTTCAGATCATACTACATGATCCATCATCAAGATCAAAGCACTAGGAAGAGAACACAAGTGAAAGATAGTTGCAGACTCAAGATCTTGAATATATGGAGGAGGTGGATTAAGAGAGTGGTTAAGGACCAATGAAGAAGAATTATAAAATCTAAAAAAACAAAAGAGACTAACAAATAAGCCATAAAAATAACTAGAAAAAGAAAGAAAGAATCTTCAACTAAGACAAAAAGATTAAAATACGTCCTAGACTAAAAAAAGAATACAAGGAGATAACATATATATATATATATATATAATCTCCTAAATGTGTTTCACCTAGGGTAGTTGTTGGCTCCGGAACAGGATATCCACTGAATGAGCTCTAACGAAACCACTTCTCGTGCTCCTAGAAAATTATATGAATGTGACAGCCCCACGTAAGAGACCCTCATTCTCAAAAGCAATTTTTATTGTCAGGGGCTCATGAATCTAGTTTCAATTAATATAGGTATTATTTGATTTTAATATTTTTTTGAGATATATAAAAATGGCATTTTATTTAACTCTAATATGAAAGGAGATTTTGAATATTTGTAGGGTAAAAGATCTTACTATTTTTATTATGTGAATGATTGATTTTTTTACTCAACTTGATTATGGAACTTCTCCTTAATGTTAAATATTAAAAAGAAGTTGTTGTTATGTTATTTATGTACTTGATCCAAATGTATGTATATGCTTTGCAATTAAAACTCAAGTGTTTTTGTGTTTTATTATCTTATCCATGCAAAAAAAAAATGAAAAAAATGCATACACTCCTTTCCCAATCTCAATCCAATATATAAAACTTCTATAAAATAAAATCTTTGTGAAAATCCTCTCACAAAGTGAAAAAAATCATTGCAATTTGACTATGAACTAAGATTCCTCCTTCTCCCTTAGTCCGAAGTTAGGGTCAAAGCTTATAATCCTCCCCTTCTCCCCCCTTATGGATGATTAATCCATATTTTTGACATTTGACGTGAGTTAAGGGCTCAGACTTCCTTGGAAAAAAAATTAGTCCTTAGTATTGAATATCTTTGTTTTCAGTATTGAATTGTTCTATATCTTTGTTTTTATATTGCTTTCGTGATTTTTAAGCATAAAATACCTCAATTCTTACCTTCAACCTTAGAATTATGTTTATCATTGAATATCCTCTTCTACCATATTGAAATGAGGGGTTTTGTTTCTTTATATTTGTAAGTGTTTGTGCATCTTTAATGCTTGAGTGGACCTATCATTGTATTTGTAGCACTTTATAGTTACGTTGTGCCCATCTATTTCATTTTCAATTGATTGTATACTCAACATCTCTAGCATTGTTGCAAGCATTTTTTAAACATCATGAACCATTTATTATCAAACATCTTTCATTGTGTATACAATGTTGAATCTTTTTCAGTTGAATCCTTTTCACAATGTTTTACTGTCTTTGATGTGCTTTCATAACTTATGAATGATATAACAACATTGTCACTATTATCAAGGCTTTGATTTTTACATTTACTCCATTGTTCTTTGATGTTATATTGTTGCTCCCTTCAGGATCTGTAGTCATTAAATCATACTAATTGATCAAAACCTGATAAAAAAGTAAATAAAACATAGATCCGTTAGTAATGGAATGATATTATGAAGGGAAGAACAGTTAAATATCTTGGTTTTATGTTCTTGTGGGCTACTTGGACTATACTTATTGCATTTAGATCACTATTATTTGATTTTTAATTTTTCTTACTGTTATGTTTTCCCATTATTTTGCTGCACCATTACATGTCCATGACTTTTTTCATGCCTTCTTACTCTTCCTTCATTCTTGCATTCATTGTCTTCCTTATAATTTTCACCATTTCTTCAACACGATGATTGTCTTAGCACCCTTCTATTTGTATAACAAATACTTCTATGTTTTGATCTAATTGACGTCACTGCTTTCTTTATCCTGTAACACATATTTTTACTATATTATCAACACATTTCTTATTGCAAATGTTACCCATGGTCTGCTTATTAAACAATGATTGGTTTATTGACTGTACTATCATGACCTTGCTATAAAATCCTCTCCTATTGCAATAGAATTAAACATGGTTGTCATACATCTTGAATTATCCTCTACAATCTGCTCCTTTGACTGCTATAGGTTTTCATGTTGTCTTTTCATGGTATGATTGCTAGTTTGCCTTATAAAAGTAAAGTGCCCTGTTACTATTGACCTTGTCTTATATCTCTGCTCTAAAAATTATAATGAAAATGCTCATTGTCTTTTGTATTTGAAGATAGTTTAAACTTTTTATGACATTCTTCTTTGCATTTCCATGCTCCCAACATGTCTATTCTCTATTTTTAGCAGTACATCTTCTCTAGCACGTGTTTTCTTCGTAAAGGTGCCAAGATTGTTGTGCTCATCATAGCAACAACATCCTTTCTGTTCTATGGTACATGTTTACTCTTTGTTCTATATCACAATCATGTCTCTCCATTCGATATTGTTCATTCCATGTTCTTACCATCATTTGATCAATATCTTACTATGTTTAAAATGTGTTATTCTTGCAAGGATATGCTATTTACACCTTGTGGACCCCACTTTGAACAATGAATATAAATTTTTCATTGCTTATATGTGTTCATAGTCACTGCTACAATGCTATCCTTTACTCTTAATGTCTTATTATGTTCAAGGTGAAAATATCTTGACCTTTGTTCTATTTCACTCTCTTGATCTTGCAAAAATGACTGTTATTGATCTTTGTAAAATATTGTCTTTTCATAGCATAGTTTACTGTCATTACTGTATTTATTGGTCATTTGTTCTTTCATTAAAGGCTCATATTCATTGGGGGCACTTTTTTATACAATCCACTTCCTAATGTATATTTCAAAATTATGTATCCATGCATCACTTTTACAAGAGGATTTATAGCTACATTCGATGGAAATCCATTCTCTATTATACTTTGATGAATTGTCCCCTTTTATAAAAGAGTTGTCATACTCAACATATGGACATCTATCGTTAATACCATTAACCAGATATTTTATTGAAATGATTCTTTAAGATTGCTATGACTATCACATGTTATGAACGCTTTCACAAATTTTAAATCTTGAAAAATCATGCTATCTATTGCAATGATTGATTCTTCTCGTTATTAATCTCTTGAAAAGACAATTGAATCTCTTCAAACACAGTGAAACCCATTCATACAATGCGTGGACAATAGAACAACAAATCAATGTGTTAGGTTTGAGGTTTTGGGCTTGGAACCCTACCTTTTCGTGGGTTTTCTTCTGGTTGAATCTGCTTCTCTTAACGTTTACTTCTATCTTTTCTTTCTTTAAACTTGTTGTTTTGTGCATAATTAATATTTTTCCTTCTTGTTTACCTGGGCATGCTTTTAAAACTGTTGCTAAGTATTAGATTTTGGCATTCACTTCATTTACATTTGTTATCTTTCTTTTCTTTATGGTGCTCCTTGCCTATGAAACTACCATTATCACTAAAAATATTGTTACCACTGAGTCTCACTAATTTTTCTTTGAATATCTATTGCTCCATTTATGAGAACATATGGAAAATGAATGAGGTTTTGGAAACCTTCAATTTTGCTACTTTTCTAATCAAATATTTCTTCTCCTCTCTTGTAACTTATGGCTCTTCCGTTGTATAAATACACTACTGTTATGTGTGCCCCGTTTGGTTGAGGAATTAGAATTTGACTCAAAACCTGATTATCTCAAAATAAGGTTTTGAAATTCCGGTTTTGTGTATTCGGAAGATAGTTTGTACCGTTTGATTGACTCGGAAGATGATTGAGACAATCCATCTTCTGCTTTGGTTACCAACTTCGAAATGAGAATTGGAATTAGATTTAAAATTGTTATAAAAAAGTTGTCACATTTATAAAATATAAATCATTAAATGTCACCTTTATAAACTAAAATAATAATAGGACAAAGAATATAATTTGATAAATTAAAATAATAATACAAGGCCATATAATCCACAGTAAAAATAATTGGCAAGTTCTCAAGCTGGAATGTTTTAATAAAAAAACCTTATTATTTAATGTCTATGGACCCACATCGACTCAAGATAAACAGAGATTATGGTCAGAAATTACTCAGTTCATACAATGTCAGACAGATACACACCTCATAATTGGTGGAGACTTCAATGTCATCCTCAAGCTGTCAGAAAAAAATGGTGGGATTTGTCCACCCTTGAAAACAATTCAGGATTTTTCCAATTTTGTGGAAGACAATGGTCTAATGGATATTGAACCTTTAAATGGATCCTTCACATGG
>MU225802.1:2162998-2196289 GCA_018584345.1 Thuja plicata | reverse complement strand
TAGTGTTAGAAATAATAGTCCACCAACACAACTGCGAGGGGGGGGGGGGTGAATCAGTTCTGTGCCAAATCAGTAAAATTTAAACTTATAAACCAATTACTCAATGCAAACCTGAACACATCAAAAGCAACATCATAACACAAGCAATTGTTGTCGAGGAAAACCCTATTAAGGGAAAACCCCTGGTGGGAATTAGCACCCACAAATAATGCATTGAAAATGTTGTATCCCTGCTAGGAGCTGATTATTACATATAGTAAATAGTCCATGTTAAAGGACAAAACCTAATAGGATTCAAGAGAAATAAGAGTCTCACTTCCCAAATGAGAAGGTTAAATCCACCTTCTGGACTCATTGTCCAAAGTACACATATAAAAGTATACAATAACCAGTGAACTAACTAATAACAACTTGCTTTGCCTAAACAGTTCCAATCGAGTTCATCACAATCACTATATCTTCTCTACATCCATCAGAGTTCACAATTACAAGCTCAAAACATCCTCATCATACTTCCACACACATCGCCTCATTAAGAAACAACTCTCCTTTATACAAGATATAATAAGCAATTAGGTCAGCTAGTTAGGACTTTCCCAGTGCATAAATAATTACATAGACCCTTTCTAATATAAACACAGTACCTTAAACAAGTAAACATCAAATACAAATCATCAATTACACTCCAAGATACATAATCTACGCTCACCATCTTCTAAACACGTTACATCACTGTAGTCGGCTACAATTAGGTCTTCGTAAGATCACATGCCACATCTGACATCACCAAGAATCCAATGACTCAAGAATCATAAATAAAATTCTTCAACATGTCTTCTACCATTCCTTAAGCTTGAATATAATAACACATGCTCACATCCAATTTATCCTAGAAACTCAGAGACCAACTCTGTCATAATCCTCTGCCACTATTCTATAACTAGTCTTTACCAAAATAACTATAACTTATGCAAACAATAATATCAAGACAAGCAATCTTAGATGTAAGATCTCTTCTCATCCCCTTATACAGATTTGTGCTTGCATTTTGTGAAAGTTCGTACAGTGTTCATACTCGTCTGTCAGTCTTGCCTGTACTAGTGATAACTAGTCTGTATGAGACTTATAAAGTATTCAACTGAAACATATGTTGATATCAATGGAAAAAAATGAACGTCAATATATCTAACCAAAATTAAATTTGCTTAAACACAATGGTTGAGAATTTGGGTGGGAGTGAGGAGCCCGCGAGCGGGAAAAATGGTATAATTTTGAATGACATGCTTGGCAATGGCGCTCTTGCTTCTTTTGGTCTGGTTATGAATGTTGTTTCTTGTGCGGTTACAGATATCAATCTTATGCCTATGGCCAGGGCTGCTAGAGGGGATCCACTTGAGCATGGGTCAGAGATTCTTGATTAGAAGGGTTAGAAGTCAACACATTTTGTTATTTTTGAGAGAAAATGAGGAGAAAGTGCCTCTAAAAATGGTGGGCCTCACCCATAAAGTGAATCTTCCAAGAAGGGACCTACCCCTTCTGTTGAACAAAATCCTGATGGTAGAGTAAGTGGTCTGCTTTATTTGGAGTCAAACATTTTGGAAAATCTTCTTTTTTGGTAGTGAACATTGTCACAAACCCCTCTAAGGGAGAATTCTCTATCTTTATTCTGGAACCTATGATTGATTTCTTGATCACTTCAATTTAAATAAATCTGATCAGGAAATTTGCTGGGGGAAGACCTAATATTGAAGTTGTTAGGTAGTTCACCTAGAAAAAATGGTTCCTTAAGGGACAAGTGGATATAGCTGCCATGTCCAAAGGTTTTTTCTCTTTCAAATTTTGTAACAGTGAAGATTTGTCCAAAATTTTGTGTGGTGGTCCTCGGATGGTTGGGAGATTCTCTCTAGCGCTCCGTCAATGGGCTCCTAATTTGGAACTCAATGATTAAAATTTTTTTGTGTCGGCCCCGGTGCGAGTCAGATTCCCTGTTATCCCTTTAGAATACTGGCATGAAGATGTCCTGAGAGGCCTTTCTAGTTTGTTTGGAGAGATCCTTTCCATTGACCCTATGCCTACTTCTAGATCTAGATGTGTTTATGTTAGGATTTGTGTGGACATTCTCCAATCTTCTGATCTCTCGCAAAATATCAATATTATCTCAAAATTGGGTAAATGGTCTCAATTAGTTGAATTTGAGTCATTTCCTTTTGCCTTCTTCACTTGCAAGAAATCTATTCATGGGGCTAAGGACTGTTCTATTAAAACCTAGAAAGCTAAGGCAACGCCCAAGAAAGACCTTGTTGGTGTTTGAAAACATTTATGCTGCTTAAATCTACCAATATTCCTTGAGACTGATGTTAGGAGTGATTAGCTCCAAGTATGAAAGCTCTGAAAGACAACTGGACCAACTATAGGGACAAGAATTCCCTCTGCACTTCTGGCTTTGTTAAACCAAGGCAGGTGCACCTAATCCAAATTTGATATAACTTTTACAACTCTTCACTTACTTCTGGATTTAAAAACAAATCTATGATAAGAAAGTGTTGAATGTTAACCAGACATTCATTGACTCTAAACTATCATATAGGACAAGAAACAACATCCAAAAATAATAGAGACTTGAATATGGTTTTGATGTTTAAAATGGAGAACATAACCAAACTCTATCAGACATGCATCAACAAAGAGTAAACTAGCTCTTGATCAGTGCATTATCCATTGGGCAATCTTTCAAATCCAAATACTGAAATAGAAGACAACTTATTGACCAAGACTCATAGCCATAAACACAAATATCTCAGATTATATACTTACTTATAAGATCCTTATGCATATACATCAAATGAATCTATGTTCTATCCAAAGTATACTTTAATCCAATCCTAAATCAGAACTATGGAATAGAACACATACATGGATAACTCTATGTAATGGATTATAAAATCCAAAGCTCATACAATGAAAGCCAAGGAGAGACTTGAAACTGAGACACTTATATTAAGTATAATGAGTCAAAAGTCTGTAACAATATGACCAAATGATTACACCATTTAATAACTTGCAAAAGATCAAAGAACTATCTATCTTATCATGAATTACAATCTAACATGAATCTTCTATATCCTTGGAACTAAAACCTTGGATTCACACTTTAGAAGCCAAAAATTATGGAACTCATACAACGTAGAAAAGAGAGGGATAAATAGGGGAAGGAAAACCCTAGAAGAGGGTTTTTTCTAATAGCAGTCCTTCTCAACAATTAAGAATAGTCCTTCTTCCCGGCTGATCTTTCTCTAAAAGAACATGAAAAGATCTGGTCCAACATATCACACATCAAGTCGCAAGAAAAGATCTAATCTCATAAATGCAGAGCACTCACGGCATGGGAAGAAACATCCAAAAATAGGAAGTAGACCAGAAACATATGAGACCACCATGTTGCATTGAATGCTTCTAGGCCCATAGATAACATCCCCAACCACTCAAACAATGCCATTAAAACTGATCATAGGCAAAGAAGACCTCGAGCCACTCCCCTACAAATCTAAGAACATGCAACCATGACAAGAAACCCTCAGAGACCTTTAAAATATTCAAATTACTGTTACAATGGCTAATATTTCTGGCGCTAAACACATCAACGGCTGAGATCAAGTCCTCTCTCAACTTTTAAAACATGACCATCGATCAACTTTAAGTTAACCAATCCCAATACAGATCCTACCATGCATCATGTAGGTACAATGACTTGATGGTTAGACCATGCACATATTTATTTTGAGTCATTACACCCGCCACACGATCTATCAAGACTTGCCTGCACTTTAATCTTTCCTTTTTCCTCAGCCCTTAACCAGTCCTCCACCTGCACTTTAACTTTGGTCAGTAGATCTCTTCTTATCTCTAAGTCACCAAATGATTTGACTAACCCTGGTTCCATCTGGAGATCATACGCATGCCACAAGATTAAGATCAAATCAACGGCTCGTGCCAGATCTCAGAATGAAAAAGAATCTTTTACTTTTGTTTAGAGATTACACACAACCCATACATCTTCATGCATATTAGCAGCTCTGATTTGATCCTTGGAAACCTCACATTAACTTGATCTTGACTCAAGTTCATCTAGAGATCACGCGACTAAAGGGATCTCCAAGTCGCGAGATAAAAACTTAACCCTTGATTTTTTTCCGAGATCACACGCAAGCCACACGATCAACACAAGAACTTAACAAGATCAACAACCTACGTTAAGTCTCTGGAAACATTTGTACTTGGTCATTTACTTTCAAGATCTAGCATGAACCACACATCTCTGGCAAGATTGATGATCCTCGTTTAATCTTGAAACATTTCAATTAAGCCTTAGTCCATTATGAGATCACATGACTAAAGATAAAAAGTAACCCTACTCTGACCTTGGGTCTATCCAGAGATCATGCAACAACTGAGTCTCTGAATCGATGAAAGAAAAACTTAACTCATGGTATACTTTGAGATTATACGTGAGCCACAAGATGAAACCATGCAAAGAACAAGATCTATGGCCCTCACTTAATCTCCAAATAAAAAGGCTGACATCACCTTTGTCTAGCGATTATGCGCAAACTACACGATCAAGACCAAGATAGAGAAAGATCTACGGTGCGCATGAAATCTTCAAATATTCCATGACTTTGACTTTTATCCTAAGATTACACACTAGCCATGAGATAAAAACTTAAAGAGAACTTGATTGACAACTTGTGTTGGATCGTTGAATGAAAAAGAATATTGGTTAGGGTTAAGAGATTAAGAGATAAAGGCCTAGAAAAGTAACTTACAATTAGAACGAGCCATGAGGGTTTAGGGTTTAAGACACAAAACTTGCACAAGGACTTAGTGTTTAGGCTAGAGACCTAAAACAAATTCAAAAAATGGAGCAAAGGACATAGCCAGGAATTTTTTTTAGAAAAAGGGCTAACAATGGCTTCATCTAGGAATGCATGCCTTTGGAAGGCATGGAAAGGATTCAAAACCCCTAGGAAAAGAAGACCATCTACAGGAAAAAGAAACCTAACCTAAAGCAAAAAGAAGGAAACAACAGAAAATAAATCTACCTACAAGAAAAGATCAAGATCTCTGCAAAATTGTTCACTGATATGAAAAATCAAACCGGTCTTGATGGTCTGAACCATCACCACTTTTTGGATCCATCTTTCCTCTGTCATAGAAATTTTTTTTTGCTCCTTGTACTAGAAGCAAGCTGAAACAATCTCTCTCATCTACCTAACTCAACTTATTGCCATGCACCATTAGCTCACCACAAAAATATAGTTAGCACGTCCATCATCTAAGATAAAAATAAAATCAGACAAGAGAAAAAAATGTGGCATATGTATGTTGCACTCATTTGTTAGAAAAAATTGAGACCCAATGCAACAATCAACATTGTCCAATTCATTGCGACATCTTGGGGAAATACCATGCATTCTGCCTGGTTGCTGGTATTACTATTTGTAACATCTGGTTCCGCAAAGGAGAATAGATAAAAAACTGAACAGGAAGAATATTGATCATCCTCGTCATACCATGAAAGCTCAACACCATGATCCTTATTCTCCTCTACAAAGAAACCACTCTGCACCACATCACTGGTTTACACATCCATATCAGGATTCTCTAAAGAATCCTCTTGCAAAGTATCAACATTATACAAACCATAAACTTGTTGGTGGGTGGGAGGGAAAACATAAATACACTCATTAAAAACATGTGTAACTTGAGCATCTGAAAGACCATGCTTCAATGGTTTAATGAAATACTTGGAATCAGAACAAGATTCAAAATCTACACAACTATTCCAATTAGTACTCAAAATTGTATCAGGAATACCTTCATCCCTTGAATTTGAGAAAATATTGATGTTCTCACAATCTGATAAATCAAATTCCATCTTGTTGCAGCCAAGTAATGCAGAAGCACAAGGAGAATCAGAAACACACATGTCAAAATTAGAACCTACTGACTCATACTCTCTGTCAAACTCAATGTGTGTTGGGTGTGATGGTTCAGAGATATCCCTCCATGAATATCTGAGATATTCACAAGACATAAACTCTAAAATTTGTTCACTATGAAGTGAACCATTTTCATCATCTTCACCCTCCTCTGATAGACAATCACTAGAAACATTTTCACTTATCCAATCATCTTCTTCTTGGTGACTGCACAAATCTTCTGCCTTATACCGAGAAGAAGCATCACTTTCATGATTATAAGAGAGAGCATCCACACTAGATAAATCTCCTTCTTAAGTTCTTTCATTCTCAATAACAACACTACTAGATACAACCTCGAGCGTATCTTCAAGTTCAAGATCTGAAACATTAGTTATCCAATCCCTAATATGCACATAACGTTCATCCCTCAAGGAGGCTAGCCAATGGGTTGATTCAAGGAAACAAAGTTCCAAAAACAAACCAATAAATACAGACTTTGAAAGCTCAGTACCCCCTGGAAGCTCATCATATGCATCACAAAACCTTTTATAAAATAAAGTTATTGAGAGTTCTCTTCTCCTTCCCACCTTTACTCTTATCAGCAATATGCAATACTCTTGGATGCCTTGCTCTAAAAATGCAAGATCCTCCTCAAGCTTACCCATTTTTACTAATACAATACTTCCATATGATTTTGCAAAATGCAACTCAAAACTTGAAGCATGTTGTTAGGGTGTTTTCCTAAACTTCTTTTTCAAAGCTTTTTGAAGAGCTCCAATGGCGGTTTTCTTTGTGTTTCAAAGGGTTTTAGATTCTTTTTTTGCGTGATCAAGTTGCAGAGGGATGTGGAATCCATGTTTTGTTCCTTCTTCCTTGCCTCTGTGGAGTCAGAATGGTCAGAGCAGTCATGGTGCTTCATTGTTTCATTTTTTGTTTAAAAAATGCTCTAAGTCATATATCCCACATTGGTTGTGCGGTGAGGAACTTTGATATTTTTATATCCCAACACTAAATAGTTAAGTGCCTAAAAGGCATGCGCCTTTTGGCAGATGGTTCAACGGTTGGATGATGACATGGGCGACCAACTGGTAGACAGAAATGATGTTTTGGTGGGCCCATGTTGGAGAATGCTCAGGTGATGTAGTTGAGGAAATGATAGGTTTCAATAGAGCACCATGGTGGAATCCTAGTCACAGTAGGTTCAGTCGGATCATGCAATGGCGCGGGTGCTAGCATGTGGCAGAATAACAGGTGGCAGTGCCAAATAGGTTGATGAGGTGGCCAAAGTCCAGCAAATCAGAAGGTTCCACATGGCACAGGCGGCGAGGTAAATGATGGATTGGTTAGGTGGATAGAATGAGAGGGTGATGCATGGTGGGAAATAGAAAAGGAGTGATAAAAGGGAGATCATGATCCGACAGTGTTTTTCCATTGCGTGAAGGAAAGATGCAGGGAAGATATGCATCGCGTGATGGAAAAAATTGTGACATGTGTCCAGGTTGGCGGTAGGAAGTGTGGGGCCTATATGTGGGGGCTAAGGGATAGGTGTTTCTGAGGCCCAATGGAGAGGTTCCACATGGAGGTCAAATAGGAGTTGACCGGGGTTAAGTAAATTTCTTTTACTTATTTCCCAAATAACTAAAGCTCATCAACGACTGTATTTTAAAAGCCGATAAAGTTGAAATCTTAACCATTGATGTCTATTTCGGTGCCACCTGTGACTGTTTTAAATAGAAATTCAAATTTTTAAATCTTACCATAGGGTTTTCATGCCAGACGACAAATGTTTTGTATCAGAGTGGCATTAATGCTCTGATATGATCTTTTGGGTCGTATATCCACACCTGTAGAGCCTTGTGGATGGAGATCTGATAGTGCTAAGTGTATTTATGTGTGAAGTGATGCAGTTAGGGTTTCTAGTCAAATTGATACACCTTGGCACCACCTGGTCTTTTATTCATTTATGAGAGCAATTCTTAGTGTCATGCCTTTGATTTTCTTCGACCTTAAAGTACTATTTTCATGACCAAGGGGCATGACTGTTGTTTTCATATCTGATTTGCATAAGGGAAAGAGAAGAATTTAGGGTTTTAACTTGATTAAAGAATTAAATATTGTCATTGATGGTTGTAACCATAACCCTAAAATGGTTTTATGCTTGTTGGATTCCTGTTATTATAAAAGGAATATTCAAGACCATTGAAGAAGGCTGGAGAATTGGGAGAAATATTGAAAAGCATTAGGCTTATATTTTATTTCTAGTCTAGGATATAGCAGATGTAATTTCAGATTGTGTCAAGATAGAAGTGTAGGTTGTTGGATCTTTTTCATATTGTCATATTGCATATTTCCTTTTCATACTGATTCATGAACTATTTTCATTATACTTAATATAACTTGTTTCAGATTTGAGTCTATCCTTTGTGCTATCTGTGAGTTGTAAGTTTTCTGGCTTACTGTATAAGCCTTTCTTATGCATATGTGCATTCCATAGATATTTGATCTTAGTTCAAACTAAAAGCCTTTGGATATTACATTAATTCTATGTGGATACCTATTTAAGGATCTTGTAGTGAGTAAATATGAAAGTTCTTATGTTTATGGCTTTGAATCTTTGCCAATAAGTGTGTCAACTTAGGTATAGTATTTAGGATTTACCCCAATAGATAAGGCACTGATCTAGAATTGTCATTTGTATTGAGATACATATCTGAATGCTTTGGCTATATTTTTTCCCTAAAAATTAAATGAGACTCATTACCAAAATTTCTTTACATTTACAGTTGTTCTTCTTATCCCACCCATGGTAGTGGAGAGTCAATGAATGCTAGGTTGGCATTTAGTAATTACTGACCATCCATATGTTGTTCAAATCCAGAGGTTAAAGGTGTTGTAAAGAATTGATTTTAGTCTGGATAGGTGTACCCACCTTGGTTTTGCAAAGCCAGAAGTGCAGAGGGCAGTCTTGTCCCTATAGTTGGTCCAGTTGTCTTGCAGAGCTTCCATACTTGGAGCTAACCACTCCTAACATCAGTCTCAAGGCATATTGGTAGCTTTGGTAGCATAATAGTTTTAAACACCAACAAGTTGGTGACTCTACTAGGGAAGTGCAATAAATTGTCATAACTAGCCAGTAAGTTGATCATTGGAAGCATAGAGTTACCCAAGCTTAGTCCCTTGTCATTGTTTTATCTTGAAGATTTCTCTATTTTCATTTATTCATATTTATAGTGTTATGTTCCCAATTATTGTTGGTTGGTGACTCTGAAGTATTCTCTGCAGCAGTGCTGAGTATTAAAATTATCTTGTCACACACTTTCCATTATGATTTATAGAGGCACCAGGTCTTGGTCAAAGAGAGATCCTGAAGAGAGGTTGGGAAATGCTTTTCCAACTACATCCAATTCTGATCAGCCTAGAAGAGAAAGAGATACCAGAGGTACCCCTCAAGATGAAATACAAAGGGAATACATTAGGGAAGAAAGACCAGTCCACCATAGTCATGAAGGAAATGCATCAGAATATGAAGAGGCTATGGATGAGGGACTAGGTACTTATGGAGATTATAGTTCTCCTAATGAAATATAGGAAGAAGAATCTGTTTCCACTCTTCCAAATCCTGATAGTATGGCTGCAAAACTTGTCAAAGTAGAAAGAAGAATCCAGGAGCAAGTGAATATTAGACAAAAAAGCGAAAATAAAAAAGAAAATGAGATCAGAGAGGATTAATTTTTCCTTGAACAAAGAATGAGGAAGCTGTTAGAGTTAGAGGCAATGAATTTTGTTGAAAAGCCTCAGAATTTTAAAGAGGATCCTATCATTCAAATGGTTAACAATCAAGGCCCTAGAGATAAGGGAAAACAAGGAATGGGAGGGGTTTCAATAAATGAATCCAAAAGTTTCAAGGTCCCTATATATTAGATGTCTAAATTGGACATGGATCTTGAAAGAGCTAGAGTTGAAAAGGAGATCATAGCTAAAGAGCCTGAGAAGACAGAATTGGAGGTTGCTACTTTGGAGATGAAAAAGAAGGCTGATTTTCTTAGACAAACAACAAGGCATGTTTATCTTGGTGCTGAAGTAGCTACAACATCAAATACTAGAGCCTCTACTTCTTAAGAAAACACTACATTTGAAGGAAAATCTACTCATGCTGAAAGGTACACGCAACTTTATTTTCATAATATTCATGGTTATCCTAATGAGGTTCCAAGTGTCATTAGAGATAAAATTCCTAGATTTTCTGGGAACAATGTAATCACATGTGAAGAACACTTAACATTTTTGGCTAACATAATGGATGATTATGAAGTTATGCATGAGGATGTATTAATGAAGCTTTTTGTTTAGTCCTTAGTTGAGGATTCTAGGGATTGGTTCAGGGGGTTACCCTATAATTCTGGAGGGTCAATGGATGAATTAATTGATTTTTTTAAAGATAAATATGGTGATAAGGCCAATGAAGCATTCATGTTAAATGAATTCAACAATATAAAAAAGAATCAAAATGAAGATGTTGTAGAATTCAACATAAGATTTCAAAGAGATATGCATAAATTTTTTCACATTATGAGAGTTGATGAAAAGGTTTGCCTAGCTACATATCTTAATGATTTTGATTCTAAGATGGGATACCTCCTAAGAGATAAGAGTCCAATAACTATAAGAGAAGTTTATAAAACAACTATCAATATAGAAACAAATACGAGGGTATCTGGAAAATTGGGTAGAAGAGATGATGGGAAGTTTGTTAGGAAGGACTCAGATAAATATTCAAATTCTAAGCCTAAGGAAGAAGTCAATATGAATTAGATTCTAAATGCTATAAAGGATTTGAAACCAAAAGAGAATAGAAATCCAAGAGTTCCAAATAACAATAGGCAATCCTACAATAATTTCAGTCAGCAGCCTAGGATGTAGAATTACCCATACAATACCCAATGGAAAGATGGCAAGCCCACTATTCCACAAAGGACAGAGAAGCCAAATAGAGATACCCCTAATCCTCTTTATAAAAAATTCAGCTAACATGTGTAATGAGGATTATTGGTGCAATGATTGTGAATCCCCACATAAACCTGCCAGTTGTGTTTTTGCTTTGAAGATGTACCCAAGTCAGACCCAACAAGAAAAGGAAGAGGAAGATGAACTATATGATGATGTTGGGAATGCAATGGATTTTGCAGATTTGAGAAGTGAAGAGTCTGATGATCAAGTTGAAGATCAAGATGTGCTTTCATATGATGAAAAGGAAGCAAAAATTGATAAAATCAAATGTAATGTTGCAAGAGAAAAGGAGCCTTTTGTGGCCAGAAGACCTTCAGATGCAGAAAGGACTAGAATTACAGGAAACTTGGTTTCTCAAGAACAGACTAAGTATAATCTGCAAAATAGGACAGTTGGTAGTGCAGATGGTACACCAGCTGGTATGTTTATTACAAATATAAAAGCAAGCCCTAAGCTGACACTAGAGAGAGAAATGACTTCTGAGAATTTGAAAAATATACAAGTAATGACATAAACTAAACCAAGTGATCCTAGTGTTTTCCTCGAGATTAAAATAAAGACACCAGAGATGAATTCTTTTTCTATTCCAAAAGACGTTAAAGGAGTTGAGCAAAGTTTGGCTACTCAAAATGAGGATAGAAGTATTACTACTACCAACCAAGATATTTCTGATATCAGATATGCTTCTATTGACATGGGACAATTGATTTCACAGATCACAGTCAGGGTTCCACTTTTATAAATGATGAGGATTCCTGAACACAAGGAGACAACTTTGACATGGATGAATAGTGTCTCTACTACAAGAGCTTTGAAATCAGAAATGGATGAGAATAAGAAGAATAGTAAGGATAAATCTGATACAAAGGGAAAGGAATTAGATGAGATTGTTTCTAAGATCCCTCAAGTCTTATTGAATACAAATCATTCCACTCCTCCTATGGGCGCTATGGATCCCTTTTTCTTAACATTGATTATTAATGGCAAGATGCTTAAGAATTGTATGATTGATTCAGGAGCTTCTAACACAATCACTCCTGCGGTAATAATGAAATCAATGGGACTGCAGGTAGATACTCCTCATGGGAGATCTCAAGCAATGAATTCAAGAGAAGTGCCTATTATAGGTGTTATTAAGGCTTTTCCTTATACACTTTCTACATTTCCAGAAAAGATACTGACAATGAGTGTTCTAGTAGTTGACATCCCATCTCAATATGGAATGTTGCTATCTAGGAAATGGAGTGCCTCAATGGGAGGAAGTATCCAGTGTGATTTGTCCTTTGCAAAATTTGACATAGCTGGTAAAAATGTTGAGGTATCTAGAGAAATCAGGACTCCCCACATGATTGAGGAGAGTGAAGCTAAAGCAATGAATTGTTTCTTGGATACTGACATTGGATATTTTCAAGTGCAAGACAACAAAGTTGAGAGGGATGTCCAATAGATGCTGCTATCAGAGGAGAAGAAAATCTTGTAGATGAAAATAATTTATGGACAATGTAATTTGATGGTGCAAACTCAAAAGAAGGAGATGGTGCAGGAGTGCTACTAATAGCTCCCAGTGGTAAGACCTACAAGTTCTCATTTTCTCTGCTATTTACTTGCACTAATAATATTGCAGAATATGAGGCTTTGCTAATAGGACTGAGATTAGTTGCAAGACACAAGATTAGATGTATTAAGGTCATTAGGGACTATGATTTGGTTGTCTGTCAAATAAGATCTAGGTACGCTTCAAAGAATCAGAGGCTATAAGAGTATAGGAATGCTGTTTGGGATGAAATTGAAAACTTTGATGCATTTGGCATTGAGTGGATGGATAGAAGTCAGAACAAGATGGTAGATTTTTTAGCTAATATTTCTTTGAGGCCTAAAGACATTACTTTTATAGGAATTTCTAGTTTAGAGATTCAATCTAGACCATCCATTCCAAACAATTTTGAAAGTTGGCAAGTCTTTGATGATGAAATGGATATTTTGAGATTCCTATCTTGTGAATCAAACTTGGGTGATAAAGAGATGGAATTTATTGGTTTTATGGAGACCTTAGATGGAAAAGATAAAATTATTGGAAAGGAGGTTCTTCAACTAAATTCCAACAATGTACCCAGAGGTTTGGTTGTACTTGAGAGGAGCTTTGATGAAAAGACAAGCCTTTGTTTCCAAGTACAGTGAACAAACCTAAAGAATTGGAGATAAAATTGGGGAAAGATCAAGATCCTAAAATGGTATATATTGGTAAGAAGTTGTCCCCCAAGCTTAAAAATTCACTGGCAGATCTTCTCAGAAAATATAGACATGTTTTTGCATGGTCTTCTAATGATTTGATAGCATATAGAGAAGATATTTTTCAGCATGAGATTCCATTTAGAGAAGGCACTAAGCATTTTATACAGAAGTTAAGACCTATCAATCCCACTCTAGCACCCAAGATGAAAGATGAGTTAAAAAAGATGAGGGATGCTAGAATTATAAATCCTATAAGGCATTCAACTTGGGTATCCAATTTGGTACCCATCAGAAAGAAAAATGGAGATATCAGACTATGTGTAGATTTTAGAAATCTAAATATTAATTCTTTGAAGGATAATTATGGATTTCCCAACATGGAAGCAATGATGCAAAGAGTCACAGTGTCTGAGATGATGTCCATGTTGGATAGATTTTCAGGATATGATCAGGTCAAGGTCAAGGAATCTGAATAGTTCAAGACTGCATTCACCACACCTTGGGGAACTTATGTGTATGTCAGGATGCCCTTTGGTTTGACAAATGCTAGAGCTACTTTCCAAAGAGCCATGGATCTTACTTCTTACTCAAAAAAAGAAGATCAACATTGTGATCATCTTGAAAAGATCTTTGTAAGAGCACTAGAGTATGGGGTTTCCTTTAACCCAAAGAAGTGTATTTTTGGGGTAACAGAGGGAAATATTTTATGACACATTGTGTCTAAATATGGATTTATAATTGACCCTAAAAGGGAAAGTACAATTGATAAAGTCCCTCAGCTCAAAAATGTCAAGGGAATTCAGTCCTTCTTTGGACAAGTGAACTTTGCAGAGACTAATTTGCCAATCTCAAAGATGATGAAGAAAGGAGCTAAAGTGGAATGGACTCAAGAAGCATGTAGGGCTTTCCCAAATATCAAGCAGGCTATAAAAGATGCCCCTATTTTGAGAACCCCTGATTATACCAAGCCACTTTAGATTTTTTCCTTTGCTTCTTATAATACTATTGTTGCAGTATTGTTGCAGAAGAATTCATAAGGCTATGAACAACCTTTTTTTTTTTAGTATGTCTTTGCAAGCATCAAAGTTGAATTATGATATTATGGACAAACAAGCCTATGCTTTGGTCAAGGTTGTTAAAGAATTTAGATTCTATTTGGTAGGAGCAACCATAATTTCTTATGTGCCAAGTGCTATTGTAAAAGATATTTTAGTTCAACAAGAAGTTTCAGGGAGGAGATGTAGATGGATCAAAAATATCTAAGAGTTCAATATTAACATCCATATCACCAACTTGGTAAGGGGTCTAGGACTTTCTAAACTCATGGCTCAAAGAAATTTAGATGAAAAACACATTGATATGCTAGAAGAGGAGAAAAGACCTTATATTTGTGATATGGATTGTTCTGATTGGTACAAGGGCATCATTGGATACTTGCAGAAGATGGTGTTATCCCCTAACATGAATGATAATAAAAATAGAACAATCAAGTTGCATGCTCTGAAATATGCAATAATTCAAGATTAATTATGGTGGAGGAGCAATGAAGGAGTATTGCTTAAATGTGTAGATCATGACAGATCTGAGGATCTCTTAAAAAAAATGCATGATGGTGCATGCAGTGGCTATTACATGGCTAAGACTACTGCCCATAAGATTATCAGATTTGGTTTTTGGTGGCCAACAATCTTCAAAGATTCCCACTTTATTTTTAGAAAATGTGATGCTTGTCAGAGGTTTTCAGGCAAGTTAAAATTTAGTGGGAATCTTCCTTTGAATCTTGTTAAAGTTGAGGCACCTTTTTAGAAATGGGGAATGGATTTCATTGGTGAGATCCCTAATAAGTCTAGTGGAGGTCATTCATGGATCCTAGTGGAAACTGACTATTTTACCAAGTGGGTGGAGACTATTACCACTAGAAGAGCCACAAGTAAGGTTGTGATTGATTTTGTAATGCAAAATATGTTGACTAGATTTGGTTGTCCAAAAAAAATTATGGTGGACAATGCTATGTGCTTCAGGTCAGAAGAGTTCACTGACTTTTGTCAACAATATGGGATTTAGATTTCTTATTCTTCCCCATATCACCCCCAAGGCAATGGTTAGGCTGAATCAAGTAACAAGAGCCTGATAAAGATTATCAAGAGAGTACTGAATGTAAAAAAGAAATCTTGGGATTCCAAATTGCAGCCTGATTTGCGAGCAGATAGAGTAACAGTGAAAAAAACTATTAGATGTGCACCTTTTGACTTGATTTATGGTATTCATGCCAGACTACCGATGAATAACTTATTGTAGATGTATAAATTCATCCAAGCATATGATGATGAACTAGAATATGATATGAGGATTAGGTTGGAGGATTTGATACAACTTAATGAGTCAAGAAGGGAAGCACATGACAGGAATGTTAAACTGCAACTACAATGCAAGAATTTATTTGACAAGAGGACTACTACTAGAATATTTGAACCTGATGATCTGGTTTTAATGTGGAATGCCAAGATAGAGGACAAAGGAAAACATGCCAAATTTGATCCTATTTGGTTAGGCCCATACATAACTCATGATAGATGGGGATTCATATATGATTAAGGACTTAACTGGAAATATTCTGGAGTTGCCGATTCATGGGAAATTTCTGAAGTTTTACTTTTCTTGAAAATACAAGAATCCATGAACATGAATGTTTGTATATATTCTTTCTATTTTTCTATTGTTAGTTAGCTTTCTTTCCAATAGGTGGTCTGCTTTATCTCAGAGATCTAGAACCTTGCTATGCCTGCAAGAGGCATACATCCCCATTTGGAGCCACTGTTTGGGCATTTTGCCAAACTTCTTTTTTAAAGTTTTTTGCAGAGCTCCAATGGTGGTTTTCTTTGTGTTTCAGAGGGTTTTGGATTCTTATTTTGCATGATGAAGTTGCAAAGGGATGTGTAATCCATGTTTTATTCCTTCTTGCTTGCCTCTATGGAGTCAGAACAGTCAGAGTAGTCATGGTGCTTCGCTATTTCATTTTTTGTTTAAAAAATGCTCTAAGTCATATATCCCACATTGGCTCTGCGGTGAGGAACTTTGATATTTTTTATATCCCAACACTAAATAGTTAAGTTCCTAAAAGGCACGTGCCTTTTGGCAGATAGTTCAATGGATAGATGGCGATGTGGGTGACTAATTGGCGGACATAAATGATGTTTTGGTGGGCCCGCATCAGAGAAAGGATTTAATTGCAAAATTGTTGGATGGAAAGGAGCTCTTCTCAGCCAAGATGGGAAGGTCCTGCACCTTAAATATTCCCTCCATAATCTCCATGTGTATGCTCTTAGTTTGTTTCATATCCCCCCAAGGTTGCTGACTCTATTGAGAAACTAAAGAAGAGATTCTCGTGGTCAAGAACTAAGGATAAGATTAGGATCCATCTTGTAGTGTGGGAGAATGTTTATAGACCTCTAAAGTATGGGGGACTAGGCATCATAAAAATCAAAGAGGTCAATCAAGAACTGGTGGATAAACAAATCTGGAGAATTTTTTATAAATAAAAAGAATGGAACAAAATTATCAATTCTAAATACCTCTATTCTACCCCTAGTTTTGGTGATTTCTTTTCATTGCCTATCAATGTGGATGGATCCTTTATTTGGAACAGTATTCTGAAAGGAAAATCCCTTGTGGATAATGGTGCTAGATGGAGGGTTCAAAATGACACTAAAATAAACTTTTGGTAGGACCCTTGGATCAAAGAGAAACCTCTCATTCATTATGTTGAATTTTCGCATCATGCCCAAATTTGTATTAGAAGGTTTTGTAGACAAGTTGCTGATTACTAGAGGGACCATAAGTGGGTTCATCTCAGTGATATTGCCTTGGAGCTGAGTGCTATTGATCTTGATCTAGACCCCTAGGAGATTAAAGAGAATTGGGAAGACTAGCTTATCTGGTCCCCTAACTTGAGTGGTAGATTATTTGTTTCCTCGGCTTATTCCATCTCTTCCAATTAGGATTCTTCACCCTTTTGAGCTAAGGTTTGGACTCCCTCTCTCATCCCTAAGATAAACATTTTTTACTGGTTATTTTTTTAGGATAAGGTTCTCTTACTCAGAATATAGCTAAGAGAGGTTGGATGCTTCCTAATAGATTCTACCTATGATGCAAGAAGCTGAAACCTCCACCTACTTACTTTTTCATTTCTCGTTCTCTAGAGAGGTCCTGTCAATTATGTTGTAGAACTAGAACATTAACTGGGTTCTCCCAAGCTCCATCTCTGATTTTGTTTCCCAATGGTGTTCCCCTTTCTCTCACATGCTGGGGAAATTTCTATGGAACCTAAATACCCCTCATGTTATCTGGATGATATGGAAGGAGAGGAACAACCAAATCTTTAGAAATGATGACTCTGGTCCCTTGGTGGTAGGCTCTAAAATCATCAGAAATATTGTTGAAAATATACATTTGGCCTATGATCAAAAACCCACTCTACTAGAAGGTATCAAAGACAAGAGTGTTCTAAGAAACCAAAATTTCTCTTCCACATTTATTCCTGGTAGTAGAAAATGGGAGGTGTTGTGTGGTGCTCCCCCTAGTTGGTTGGCACAAGGCTAACTTCGATGGGGTAGCAAAAGGGAACCCAGGTAAGGCGGGTTGTGGTGGAATTATCAGAAACTCACATGGAAATTTTGTCACTGCCATGGCCCACCCCATTGGCATCCAAACTAGCCACATGACCAAAGCTATGGTTTGTCTTCAGATCTGTAAGGTGACGAAGTACCAAAATTGTACTAATCTCTAGCTTGAAGGGGACTCAATCAATATCATTAATTGCATTAAAGGAAATCACAAACCCTCATGGAATATAATTCACATCATAGTGCATATTAAAATGCTCTTAATTATTTTCAAGGCTACTTACGTCATCCACACATTTAGGGAAAGGAATGGTTTGGCTGATAGCCTGGCCAATTTGGGAGTACGAAGTGATGACATTAGATCTTGGCAAGGCGAACAAGGGTTAAATTATGAGGTTCTTAGCCTCATAAAGTATGATCAAATCCATCAAAATAAAGGTATAATTAGTATTTATGATGACAAGAAAAGGTAAGTTGTTAAAAAGAGTTACACAGGTGTCAAGCATGCACGAAGGATAGGGAAATTATTATTCCAAGTGCAGGATTTTCCAAGTACAGGGTCTTTTAAGCCCATTAAAAGAATCATTTTCATAATTATCTCTACGCTTTGTTTTTTTTTTTGTGCCTCTAGTAGAGACTTCTTCATGGTGAATCTTTCCTATGTTTCATTCTCTGTGACCATGGGTTGTAAGCTCAAACGCGAAGAACCCAGTGTCTGTAAGTGGAAAAAAGAGGAACAAGTGTGGAGTATTCTAAAAGAGGGTGGAGTCACTAACTACATGGAGTGGCTTCATGATTATGACAAAGACATATCTAGGGAATTTGCTGATAGCTGGGATAAAAACAATGTAACTCTATGTGGTAAGACCTTCACTGTCAATGAGATGTTAATTTATGAGATTACTGGTATGAGTATGTATGGTCTAAAGTACTATAGAGGCCGAGTTATGGCCCACAATGTGGCCTGGTTATACCCTAAAACCCATGAGGAAAAAACCCTCCTAGTGAAGCTGAGTGGGGATTTCTACCTGCATAACCACATGAAGATGCTCTGGGTAAAGTAGTAAAGGCCTTAATGCAATACTTCACTTTATAAGGATGCTACACTAGGGTTTATAACTTCCATTTTATGATGATTAACCATTTCAGGTATAAAAGGAAGATTTATTTTCCCTTTATGTTGCTGGAATATTTAGGCATGAACATCATGGAAAATAGGAAAAGCCTTAAGAAGCCAATTTTACATGATGGGCTAATTCTGCTCATCTATGATTATGTTGAGTTTAACCTGTAGGATCCTTCCCCGACGATTGAGAAGGGAACAGACAAGAAAGGTAAAAGACCTCTCATGGATGAGATTAATCCTACCAAGAAGAAAAAAAAAGAGGATCTCTAAAAATGAGAAGGTTGAGGTGGCTAAATTCCTCATTGAGGAGGCTGGTATGGACACTGAGGATGATACAAAAGTGCGAGGGGAAGATAAAGATTTTTGTGTCTCCTCACACCAAGAAGAAGTGGAACAGAGCACTGGGGAAGATGATGGGGAGTATACTTCATACAAGGAGAGTGACAATGGTGGTAGTGATAAGCCTGGGGATATGAATATTGAAGATCTAGATGAATATTATGTGTCTAAGGAGGAAGGTAGAAAGGAGGTCACTATGGAGAAAAAATGCCCTGTTAACCTGGCCCTAACGTGATTGAGATTGCTACCATTCCTAGTGCTGAGGAGAACTCGACTATTATGACTCAACCAATTTTTGAGTCAGGCATCAAGACATATAACGCTCCTATCTCCACTTTTTTAGTGGATTATTAGGACTCTATGATAAAAGATGGCTCTATGTGTAGGGTTAACTATGAAAAGGCTGAAGAAAAAAGCAAAGAGATTAAGGATCAGGAGGATGGTGAGAAGGAGAAACCTATGAAAATCTAGGAGGAGACTAATGAGAAGAGCAAAGTGGCGAGTGGGTTTATGAAGGCTGCTAAAGACCACGCTGATACAAACATGCAAATGAGCTCTTGGATTTTGAAAGAAATAAAAGATATCAACATCAAATAGTCTGTGCTGGTATTGATGGCTAAGAAAAACACTCCTAAAGATGTTAATGATGACTGTGCTGGGGGAGAAGACAAGGGGCTCATGGAAAAATTTGAGCTTAAAATCAATGTTGTGGTTAACTTCCATCTGCAGACTACTTCAATCTGTATCCAACGTATAGAGGAAACCCTCAGTAGTTTCATGAAGCAGACTTATGAAGGGATGCAGGTTACTACTGATAATCTGCATGCCCTCCTAGCTATATTCAAGGGTAATTCCAACCCTATTAATGTTCAAGATGATGATGACAAAGGGACCAACTCAGCTGATCCTAGCTCTAGGACTAGAGAAAGTACTAAAAAGACAAAGGTGGTCAGCTCAAAGGATATTAAGAACCTTAGGGATTCTATCCAGCAATATGAATTGCTAAAGGAGGACACTACTGATCTTATGAAAAAAATATCTTAACTTGGTTTTCCTATTTTTTTCTGTCTAGTGATGTTTTGTTGGTTGCTGGTGTTGGGGAGGTGGTGTAATGTATTTTTCTATTTCCCCCAGTAGTTTATTTTTGGTCTATGCTTAATCTTCCTATCTTCTATGCTTTTGTAAAGGGTTACAGGTCCCTTCAAAAACTATTTTTTTCATAATAAAAAACATATCTCACAGAAACAATTCCAACAATCCCCCTCTTTGGCATTGATGGAAACATATGTGAAAATCCATCAACCCAAAAGTAGCCTTCTTAATATAATCTTCTCAATATCCTCTTCATAGCTCCCCCTAAAACAATAGGGATTTTTCACCTGTATCTCTCCCCCTTTGACATCAATGGAAAAGGGTTCCATTTCTCTTATCCTTCTCTTTCCATCTCACCTCTACAAGGTGTATATTCTTCAAATATTCATGCATGCAATAACCAGGTGCTTGATCACCCAAATTTTGTGTTCGTGTGATCACTCCTCTTGAGGAGTGGATCCAAGCATCAAGTCTAGGTAATTATATAGCTCTGATAGATACTGGACTGATGCATTTCTGAATCATTTAGTTATCTCAAGGAGGGGTTCTCACCCCAAGCATACCTCTGAGATACTCAAAGGCATCTTTTGACAAAGTTTTTATGAATATATCTGTTATTTGCTGCTTTGTAGTGATGTACTCTAATCCGACTTCCTTTTCTGCAACCTTATCTCTCAAGAAGTAGTATTTGATTAAAATGTGTTTGGTTTTTGAATTCATAACATGATTATTTTATATGTTCATTATGCTTGTATTATCACAGTGTATAACCACTGTCGCTTCAAGGGTTATCCCAATGTCCTTTAGCATTTGCTTTGTCCAAAAATCTATGTAAAATTTATAGTAGCAACAACATACTATGATTCAATATTATATTGAGCTATATAATCTTTCTTCTTACTTAACCATGAAACCAACCTCTTTCCAAGGAGAAATTCACCACCAACTATTCTCTTTCTATCATCAACACTTCCTGCCCAATCAACATCACAATAAGCATGAAAAGTAAAATTATTATACTTTTCATACCATAAACCATATTCCAGTGTTCCTTTCAGATATCTGAATATCCTCTTAATTGCAACAAGATGAGTCTCTTTAGGATTTTCTTGGAACCTCGCAACAATTCCAACACCACTATCTCTCAAATATTGATTACTATCTGTACAACCTTTTCTGATCTAAACTCTATAGATAATAATATTTAATGCTTCTCTCCAATGTATTACATTACCTTCAAGCATTATTATCCTAGCAACATCTAATATGGTTCTAATTATTCTCTTTTCTATCCCATGTTCTTTTAAGTACGTATTGAATACATCTGATGTAAACTCTCCACCTCTATCTGACCTTAAACATTTTATCTTCAGACCTAATTCATTCTCATCTTTTTCTTTGTAAATCTTGAAATTATCCAATGCTTCAGACTTCTCTCTAGGAAATGCAACCCATATCATAACAAAAAGCATAAAGAACGCAATCCATATCATAATATAAAGTATAAATAACCTTTTATCCCATAACCAAATGTCATCTATCTTCACAACAAAATAAGAAGCCTCTACAATATTCAACTCAAATACATTACCTCTTGTATTTGTACCTGATGTGATCAAATCTCCTATTTGACTACTGATAGTACATTTACCATCATTGAACTTCAAATGATAGCCCTTTTCTACAAGTTTTCCAACACTCAACAAGTTGTGCTTAAGTCCATCAACAAGAAAGACATCATTAGTATTAGTTTTACCATCAAGATAAATTGAACCTACTCCAATGATCAATCTATGAGTGTTATCACCAAATCTGATTACACCACCATCATATTTAGTTAGTTGAACAAAAATTATTTTTATCACTAGTCATATGATGTGAACAACCATTGTCTATGATCGATTATGATTTCTTTTCAACATGTGAAACTAGGCTCTTTCTTCATGAATATGCTCATCATCTTTAATATAAATGAATCCAATTTCATCATAATCCACAACATGATCATCAAACACAGCTTCACTAGCATAGTATTATTTCTTATGCTTAGAATAATTAAGTCTATGAAACTTAGGTTTATGTTTAGAACCCCTTGTTGGGCATCTAGATGCAAAATGACCAATCTTATTACATGAAAAATACTTCAGGGGTAACTTTCCTTCAAATTTACCCTTTCCTCTCTTTTCTCTTCTTTCAATCAAGGCCACAAGTTTATCTAGTTTCCTTTCCTCTTCCACTATTTTTTCCCAATCATCAGCATATTCACCAAGCTCTTCATACATGTTACCTCTGTTATTGCTCGCAAGACTTGATAAAGTCTTTTTGTCATTGTGCATAGTTGCCTTGAATGCAGATTCTACCTTAGGTAATGTATCTTCCAGCTCTACAACCTCAAATGTGGTCAACTTAGCAATCAACACCTCTTTGTTGAAGTTCATTGTCAAAGGTATGATCTCTTCTATTGCTTACACTTTAGTCTTGTAGGAAGGTGTCAAATATCTGAGAATCTTTGCAATCACTTATTTGTTAGTAAATGTGCCTCCTTATTTTCTAATGCCTGTAACAACCTTTGTAACCCTCTGCACACATGCTCTAACATTTTCATCATCTTGCATTCTCAAACTCTCAATTTTTGTCTTCCAATTCTACAACTTTTCCTGCTTAGTATACTTATCTCATTTATATAACGCCTCTAGTCTTGTCTAGATGTTATGTGCAGAATCCAAGTCTTTAACCTCTATGAATTTAGCCTCAGAGAGCGCGTTGATTAATGCTTCTCTTCCAACCATATTACAAGTAAATAAATTCTTTTCATCTTCAGTGGCATTTTCTAATTCATCTTTAGGCTTGATCTTCTCATCCTTCTTTGTAATCATCTAATAATCAACTCCTAAGCAGAGCAGGTGAGTTCTCATCTCTTTTCTTCCAACTGTCAAAATTTTCAGCATCAATTTTTGGACTCTCCTTTCTATAGAACGCCATCTTCAGGACCACCTCAAGCTGTTAAGATTTCTCTTAGAGGACCACAAGCTCTGATACCAATTGTCAGAAATAATAGTCCGCAAACACAATTAAGAGGGGGGGTGAATTAGTTGTGTGCCAAATAATTAAACTTTAAAATTATAAACCAATTATTCAATGCAAATATGAACACATCATAACACAAGAAATTGTTTTTGAGGAAAACCCTGTTAAGTGGAAAAAACTCGGTGGGAATTAGTACCCACAAATAATGAACTGAAAATATTGTATCCCTGTTGGGAGATCTAGCCCTGTTAGAAGATTATTATTACATATAGTACATAGTCCCTGTTAAAGGATAGACCATATTAGGACTCAAGAGAAATAAGAGGCTCATTATCCAGGTTCACTGCTCAAATGAGAAGGTTAAATCTACCTTCCAAACTCACTATCCAAAGTATAGATATAGAAGTATACAATAACCTACGAACTGGCTAATAGCAACTTGCTTTAACTGAATAATTCCAATAAATTTCATCACAATCACTACCTCAACTCTACATCCAATAGAATTCACAATTACAAGATCGTAGCATCCTCACCATACTTCCACACACATCACCTCATAAAAAAACAACTCTCCTTTATACAAGTTACAATAAGTAACTAGGTCGGCCAGTGAGGACTTCCCCAATACATCAATAATTACATAGACCCTTGCTAAGATACACACAATACCTTAGACAAGTAAACATAAAATAAAAATCATCAATTACACTCCAATATCCATAACCCATGCTCACCATCTTCTAAACACGTTACATCATTGTAGTCATCCATAAAGAGGTCTTCGCAAGATCACATGGCACAACTGACATCACCTAGAATCCAGTGACCCAAGAATCACAAATAAAATTCTTCAACATGTCTTCTACCATGCCTTAAGCTTGCATATCATAACACATTCTTACATCCAAGTTATCCCAAAAACTCAGAGACCAACTCTATCATAATCCTCTGTCACTATTATGTAACCAGTCTTTACCAAAACAACTATAACTTATGTAAACAATAATATCAAGACAAACGATCTTAGATATAAGATATTTTCCCATCTCCTTATATAGATCCATTCTCACATGCTTTAAAGGTCTGTACAGTGTCTATACTTGAATGTTAGTCTTGCCTATACTAGTGATAACCAGTTTGTCTGAGACTTCTAAAGTATTCAACTGAAATATATGTTGACATCAATGACAAAACATGAATGTCAACACCTCTAACAAAAAAAATTCCAACACTTAGGATCCTGATTACCCTGTTAGGAGTAACCTTTTTAGAGTATTTTGATCACAAGGAAATTAGGACTTGCCTTGAGAATAAATTCAAATTAAATGATCTAAAAGTAGCACACTTTGCTTGGCATAGCTTCTTCAACACTGCTTAAATCATTATTCTATTCATATAAACATCCGCTGTAGCCACTACAATCATCACATAAAAAAAAAAACTCTATTTCCTTCAATTTCATCTCTTATAAACACATTTATCTCAATGGAATAACGCTAAAATGTGATACCTGAGTTGGCCTCCAAATCCCAATCAAAATTCATAAGCGATCACTCTAACATAGGAAATTGATCTCCTCAAGGTTGGATCTCAACTAGTCAACACTTAAACTGATTGGTCGTTGAATTTGACTTCACCACTAAATCAGTTTATCCAATTGAATAGACCAGTTTGATTGTTCTGGCCAATATCACTAGTTTTTACCTCAAATCTCTGCATGTACGTTAAATCTTCTTATGTGATCATAGATGTAGGAAAAAATAATTTTGTATATATTTTCCGCATGACCGCATCATTTGAATCCTTCAGATTATCACCACACACCAAAATTTTCATGATCGACTATGTTATCAGTAGTACATAGGATACTTAGACAAATTCATGTATAATCATCTTCATCACTGGTATAACTGATATGACCTATTTAATAGACTTGTTTCTAGCAATGAAAACACTACAACATTCATCCCATGATCTAAGATATGATCATCTTCATCAGATGCCAATAATTTCTCAGTTTAATCTTTATTGTGAAATTGTAATTATCTTATAGGCAGTGATCCTCTTTTGTATTTGAGAAATGAGCTCTAAATAGTGTGCCTAAATGCATGTGCATTCCATTTTGTAAACTTCTAACAGGTTATAATACTTCTATAATGTATTTTTCATTTGTGGATTCATCCTTACTATTTCCCCCCCTTGATCATGTTTCTACAATAAAAATCTTGGTGTTATGATGTTGTGGATGTTTGTATTATGCGTTATCATCTTTCTTTTTCTTCATATGTGCTAAGTGGTTAAAGAATTAGATTAATAAAGTTAAAAAGTGCAGAACACTGATTCACCCTCCTCTTAGTGTTCCTTAATTTCAAAATTTGGTATTAGATCCTAGTTTCCCAGTGGAAACCTAGCAGGTTGAGGAAGATCTTGATAGGTGATTCAATGGATTTAGATGGTATTTAACAACTCCTTGTTGCACTTGAAGATCTTGATCAGTCCAAAGCTAATGTCCTGGAGTTGAGAAAGAGTCTGAAGGATGCAGAGAATTTCATTCAAGCATTGAAAGGGAAGTTGAAAAAATACATGGATAAGAGAAAGGAACTCCGTGAGCAGCTAAAGCAGAAAGGAAGCATATATAATGATCAAGGCTTAAAAGAGAAAACATAAGAATGTGAATAGATTGAAAAATAAAAAGAAGTACCGAGACATAAGATGGAATCAATGGTGTAAAGATAACCAAGTATATTGAGGAAAGGAAGAAGAATGAAGAGGATATTGATCTGTCCCTGAAAGAAAAATATGATGAATGCAACAGACTTAATTGTGAGATTGGAAAACTACAATTTGACCTGCAAGAATCAAAACACAATGAGGATCATCTTGAAAATAAATTTGACATTATAAGAAATGAACTTTCTACTGCAAATGAATACAAGGAGAATTTCATGATTAGCTCAGATAATCTCAATCCATTACTTGAAAGTCATAGGATGAAAGGTAATACATAAGGTCTTGAATTTAGAAAGGTGAAAGCTCCAATTCTGTTCAATACAATCATCAATTAGATAATCAGAAGGACAAACCTAAAAGGTCTCTGGAAAGATAATCTAATGGTAAATATTTTAGTGGTAAATGATTTGTGCAATAAATTTGGTCATAAAGTTTTTTTAATGTAGAAATAAAATATATTTTTTGGGTCAATGTTTCAAATGTAATAAGTATGGTCACAAATAAAGTGAATGCAGAAGTGTGGTGAACAATATTTCTAATAGAGGGAATGTTAGGTGCTTTTCATGAAATAGATTTGGAGCCATTGGTCATCAACATAATCAAGAGGAAATCAAATAAACTACAAGTATGGACAATCAAATGTTATATGCTACAGTTGAAAGAAATATGGCCACATGCAAAATATTGTAGAAGCAATAATGTGGACAAGAAGGGTCTGATACACAACAAAGATGAGTAGAATAATGATAAAGGAAAAGGAAAAGTAAATGTGGATGAGATCATGAAGGAAATGAGAAATAATTGGGGTGAAGAAGAGTGAGTCTGATTTAATAAATGGGTCCGCACCTAGATCTGGTGTGGAAAAATCCTTAGGGAATTAAATTTAGGCCTTTGGCCTAGGGGAGTTTTCACGAAGATATTACCAACCCCCTGGTAGAAGTCAAAACCCAAACTTGACAGGTTGATATAGTTGTGTTGGGATATAATGGATGTTTTGGGAACATTTTCAGAAATTTGAGTTGTATTTCAGATCCACATAGAAATTTTCAGGCAATGTCTGTGAAACAAGGTATCTGGTAAGTTAGGGAAAACTGCATTTATTGTAGCAAAAACCTGATATGTAAATTATAAAAAGTGATTTCATCCCATCATTTGTGATCATGTATATGATAATGAAGCGAAAGGAGAGCTTTACAAGCCATTTTCTCATCAGATTGAAGGCATGAAGAATATTCCCCTGTAAACCCTAGTTCGACAAAAAGTTATTTCTCTAAAAAATTGTGATCTTGCATTTTTGTATATGGATACACCAAAGATTGTTGATATCATAGAACACCCTAGACCTAAATTGAAAAAACACCCATTCAAATTAGTAGAAGATGATCCACTAGGTGCATTTTCATTAGTTCCATATGGTGTTGTTCATTTTGAAGATATTATGGCTTATATACGTACACATATTGAAGATTTAGGAGATTCCTAGTTCATAAAAATTTATATGGACAAGCTATCAGTTGATTCTAAGCTGAAGGATGAATTCAAGGTACTTGAGGAGAAGAAACTCACACAAGTTATAGAATTTTCATATTTTGACGAAAATGATGGGTTCGATATGTCTTGAGTCAGATTTATGTGGTTGGAAAAGCCATACAAGATCACTAAGGCAGCAATTAGAGAGGTAACTAGTTTGTGGTCATCTGGTGACTTGCCTTTTCTAAAATTTGTAAAGGATTAAATAGTTACAGATGCTACTAGTGCAAAATTTGATAAGAGGGAAATAAATATTAATGATATCATTGAACAAAATGTGAATTTTACTTTGATGGTGATTGGATATAAGGTTTACAATTCAAGTAGGGATAATTAAGTCTCAGGTACGACCATCTATGTTTCTTATCAAATGGTTAAGGAGAATGAAAAATATGATTTGTGTGAGTTGTTGCAGAGTTAATTGAAGAAAAATTTGGAAAAGATAAATAAGGACAAGAAGCATCCATTCAAGTATGGTAACCTAGTCACGAGTCTATTCTTATATTTCATGAATGAGGTTATGGGTGTTGGAAATGTGGAAGGGGAAAATGATAGACTAGTTGTTTTGCAGATAAGATATTTTCTCTACATGGTTGACAACAAGTCTTGAAAGAGCACTCTTTGGGGTTTCTTTAAAGTTTTTTAGAGTAGATGAAATCTAGGGAAAGGATCCCTAAGTCTATTGTGGAGAAATATGAGGACACAATTTCTTCATGGTTGAAATTGATCAATTCCTAATAGAAGCAATAAAGCTAAGGAAATAATGGATCATGCCAATGGGGTATTAAGTTGACGATCAAATTATTGATGTATATGCTCAACATTTATTGAGTAAACCTATAGATACTACAGACTAAATTTAACAAGCTTCACATATTGATAAAGTTATTTTAGGTTGAGAACTTCGTAGAGAGTATGGGTATTTCAGTCTAAGTAGTGAGGGAAGCTAGGAAGAGAATAGTGGAAGAAGAGGAGAAGCCAATACAATTGATGCAACTAGTCTAGGTGTTTCTTCATCTAGACCAAGATAGAATATAAGTTTTTCACCATTCAAAAGTCCTCCTAAGCTAGTTGGCACCAAGAAGAAATAACAAGAAGAACCATCCATGAAGAAAGAAAAGAGGATGAAAGCTAAGAGCACCAGGAAATATAGTGCTACTATGGATAATGATGAAGCCGCATAATTAGATAATGCAGTGAAAGAGTTGAAGTCTAAAGGCACCAAGGCATCAAGGATATCCAAGGAAAATTCATCTAAAGATGAGAAGGTAAGCAAGAAGATGAAAATAGATTATGATAAAAATGATACGTCAGTTAGTAAAGTTGAAGAAGCTATAATAGTAGATGGTAATTTGAAACCACTTTTTCAATTTTATCATAAGTTTGATAAAGATGGGAAAATAGTATTAGAGGAAGAAACTATTAAATACTTTAAAACATTCAAGAGGGCTCTTATAGAAATCGTGTATGAGATTTCTAAAAGTCTATTTGATCTACTGGAAATGAGAATACTCAATGTAAAAGCTGAAGATAATAGGTTCAAAGAACAACTTTTGATAAGTTTATGTCTCGTTATAGTTGTAGAGGAAAATAAAATAATATTTAAGAAGGCTAAAGATATTTTCAAGAGGAAATCAAGGATAAATAAGCTTATGATTGGTAAGAAAAAAGAAGTTGTGAGAGAGATAGATAAGCTATTAAAGAAAATATTGGATGAAAACCAATTTCATGTTATCCAAGAAGAAGCTCCAGTTGATGACACATTAGTTACTGATAATGAGTGAGTTGAAGCCAACATGCCAGCTGAGGATAATGTTCATAAGGCTAATGTGTATATTTCTCTAGAGGGAGAAATTTTAGGAGAGATGAAAGGTTTTTTTCTAGAAAATGACAGTCTAGAGTTGGATGATCCATAAATCACTCAAGGGCCTATCAATTTGGCCACATTATTTTGAATACATAAATTGAAACTTGCTTCATTTGCTCAAGATAAATAAAGGGAGGATATTATGAGATCTCACAATGAAGATAATGAATTGTTAAGTCTTTCTTTAGGTGTTTTGAAGAAGATCATTTTACCGCATGTCAAAGATCCATCTGATACTCCCTCCAATTAGATGAAGGGTCTAATTAACTCTATAAGTACACATTTTGAATCATTAGAGAAGTCTTCTCAGATAAAAGTCAAGATAGAATTTGATTTTAATAGATTCAAAGAGTTGAAGGAAATTCTTAGGTATGATAGGATATTATTGGGAAATAGTGTCAAGAATATTCAAAATGCTCTATTTGAAGGAGGTAATGTATACAAATCTTGTGTATCATTTCCCAAATGTGTTGATGACATTGAAAAGAATATCAAGGAGAATGAAAAGAAATTATCATATTTTTCATAGTCCTTTGATCCTTTAAGTGTTCCTACTTCTATTCAAGAAGGTCAAGTCATATGTTTGCTTGAAAAGAATAAGATCTTAGTGCATGAAAATTATACAATTTTTGGTAGAATTGGTGAACTTCAGAGTCTAATTGCTCCTAATTTGGGAACTATGTTCAATTCGATGAAGGAAGTTGAGGCAACCATGCTTACAAGTGACCCAACTAATCTTTAGACTGCAAAAATCTAAGGCTACCTCTTCTGCGGGCACATTTTAATTTTTGCTAGTCTCAAACAAGGTTAGGACAATGATTTAAGCTTATTAAAGAATATTTTTGGAGATGTCTTTAAGTTGATGTAAGTTATTAGAAATTTGTTTGTACATATGTGACATATCTATATGATTTTTGTATGAATGTTGGTATGTAGATCCCTACCTTTTCCATTTATGTTAAAGGGGGAGTGAAGGGAAATGAAAAATGTATGTAAAATTTATATCCATATTATGGGGAACATAAAGTTTTTGAATTTTGAAGAGTTCATTCATGGTACTGATTTTGACACTTAGTCATGTTTCACTAAGTGTTATCATTAATGCCAAGGGGGGATTGTTGGAAAGAGACACTATATAGGTGCTTATACATTGTCATTGATGGAAAATCATCTCATTTCACCCATCCACATGATAGGATTTGATCCAATTGGAAGTGTTTTTGGATATTTGGATAAGTCTGGTGAGTAAAAAAGCATTCAACTGTATTTGGTATTTGATTTGGTACGTACTCTCAGCTCAATATTTTGAGGCACAAATCTAAGGGAAGATTTATGAATGTCTATTATGCCTTATTCCAGATTTTGGTGGTCCAATATTATTGGGTGTGAAAGTTAGAAGGTTCAATATATTAGTTTTTCGATTATTAGTGAGGAACAATAGTGTGGTATAGTATATCCTTATGTGGATCTAATGAAGATATTTTGGTGATTATTTTTGTGATTGAGGATTGGTATACGACATGTGGGATAATGTGATCAATTGTTTTGGTTTGCATTGGTATTTACATTCAGATCTAGCCGATTGATTACACATGTTTCATCATTTTATTAAGTGTTCTCAAAGCCAACATATAGCTAATTAAATCTTTTACTATGGATATAAAAGATAGATGTATTTGGTTATTTTGGAATGAATGATCATGTGTGGAAGGTGATTATTCCTATGACTGTGTTTTGATCCATATATATACTCCCCCAGAGTATATGCTCCCCCTTAGTACATACTCCCCCTTTGACATCAATGGAAAAGGGTGCCATAAACCATTAGGCACATGTACTACTCCAGAAGTAGAGTAGTCAACCATTTATCGGTCACAAAGGACTGATGTTCTTCCTGTATTCTCTAATCAGACTTAGGAGAGGGAATTACTCCCAACTTCTCTCGGAGATACTCAAAAGTATCTTTTGATAAAGGTTTTGTGAAAATATCTGCCAACTATTCTTTGGTGCTCACATAGTCCAATTTCACTTCTTTGTCTGCAACCTTTTCTCTTAGAAAATGGTGCCTGATCTCTATGTGTTTTGTCTTTGTGTGCATCACATGGTTCTTAGACATGTTAATAGTGCTAGTATTATCATAGTGAATAACAATAGGATAATCAACCTGAATACCAAAGTCTTTAACCATCTGCTTGATCCAAACCATGGTTGAACAATTCAGTGTTGCTGCAACATATTTAGCTTCTGCTGTTGACTGAGAAATACAGTTCTACTTCTTGCTTATCCAAGAAACCAACCTATCTCCAAGAAATACTGATCCTCCTGAAGTACTCTTCCTATCATTAATACAACTTGCCCAATTTGCATCTGTATACACATGAAGTTGTACATTCTCTGATTTAGGATACCATAAACCATAGTCTATAGTTCCCTTTAGATATCTGAATATCCTCTTGATTGTCATTAGGTGATTCTGCTTGGGTTTAGCTGCAAATATTCCAATAATGCCAACTGCATTAGATATGTCAGGTCTAGATTGAGTTAGATAAATGAGTTTTCCAATCATAGATTTATACAATGTCTTGTCAACTTTTGTGGAATCATCATCTTTTGAAAGCTTGCTTCATGTTATCATAGGGGTACATACTGGCTTACAGTCTTCCATCTTAAAGGTCTTCAATATTTCCTTCACATAATTTGATTGATTAATGAATATGCCTTTATCTGTCTACTTTACATTTAGTCCCAAAAAGTATTTTATAGGACCAATCATGCTCATTTCAAATTCATTCTACATTTCTTTTGCAAATGTTGCACTAAACTTGTCATTACCTCCAAAGATAATGTCATCAACAAATATGGAAACTGGTAGTAATCCATTAGGTGTCTCTCTTGTGAATAGGTTACAATCTGTTGCACCTTTCTTGAATCCAATCTTAGTAAGATAACCATAAAGTCTTTCATACCAAGCTCTTTGGGCCTGTTTAAGACCATAGAGTGCTTTCTTCAATCTGCATACCATGTTTGGTTTATCTGAAAGATTAAATCCTTTAGGTTGTTCTATGTAGACTTCTTCCTTCAAATTACCATTCAGAAAAGCTGACTTTACATCCATTTGATAAAATTTAAAGTCTTTGAATGTTGCATAGGCCAAGAACAATTTAATGGCTTCCAGTCTGCTCACATGGGAAAATGTATCAGTGTAGTCTATTCCTTCTCTCTACGCATATCCTTTACATACCAATCTTGCTTTGTTTCTTACTACAATACCTTCTTCATTCATCTTGTTTCTGAAGATCCACTTTGTTCCAATCACATTTTTGTCACTGGGTCTTGGAACCAATTCCCATGTCTCATTCTTAATTATCCGATCTAATTCTTCTTTCATTGCATTCTTCCAATCAGAATCATTACAAGCATCTTCAACACTTAAAGGTTAAATCTGTGAAAGTAAACATACCTATTCATCCATTGTTAGACTTTTTGCTTTTGATATGGTCAAAACACTGCTGCTTTGATCTCCAATGATATCATCTTTAGAGTGGTATCTAGATGTGAATTTAGGAACCTTAGGTGTTACTTCTTCTTCTGTAATATGTGATTCTTCTCTGCTTGACTCAGGGTCATTGCATGAGACATCAATGCAATCAAACATTTCTTCAATAATAGTATTTTTGTTGCTAGGCATGGGTTCATCTTCAATCATAGGTGCATATTCATAGTATCTCTCTTGAA
>MU225802.1:2132337-2161587 GCA_018584345.1 Thuja plicata | reverse complement strand
TGATAACATTCCTTCTTATATTTAGGTTTGTAATCAGATCTGAACTTCTTGACTCTTGTGGGACACTTAGATGCAAAGTGACCAATCTTGTTGCATGAAAAACATTTGAATGGAAGTTGTCCTTCATCTTTTCCTTTTCCTTTCTTTTCTCTTTTAGAAATCATAGCAATGATATCTTCTAGTTCTTTATCAACTTCTTCATTCTCATTATGGCTAGAGATGTGTAAGGATTTCTTACCATGGATTGAGGCTTTGAAAGTTGTTTCACTTTTAGGTTCATTCTTCAATCTTGATATCTCAAATGCAGAGATTTTACTGATCAAAGTCTCTCTCTTGAAGTATTGTGAGAATTGCATGGTTTCTTCTAGAATACTTATCTTTTTTTCATAGTCTGATGTTAAGGTAGTTAATAGCTTTTCCATTATATCTTCTTTTGATATTTCTCCACCATTGTTTCTGATTCCAGAGACTGCTTCATTTATCCTTTGATTGTAGGCTCTAATGTTCTCTTCAGGTAACATCTCAAGACTGTTGTATTTCTTTTTCCACGTCTTCCTGCATGCATTCTTTTCTTGAATATCTCCTCCAAACATGTAATCTAAATACTTCCATATTGTGTATGCCTTGTCTAATTTCTTGATCTCAGAAAATTCACTGTCAGATAGCGCGCTTATAAGGGCTTCTTTGGCAACTGCATTAGCTATGAATGTATCCTTATGTTTAATAGTAGCATCATCTCTTTATAGATCTTTTAAAGAGGGAATAACAAATTCTTGTGTGGCTATCTCAAAGATATCAAAACTAATACACTATAGATAGGTTATCATTTTGTTTTTCCAATCCAGATAATTTTCTCCATCAAACTTGGGGCTCTCTTTTTTGAAGTAAGACATTTGATCTACCTTAAGCTGTTAGGCTTCTTCTCCAAGGCACTTGGCTCTGATACCAATTGTTAGAATAGTCCCAAAGGATAACTGAGAGAGGGGGGGGGGAGGTGAATCACTTATCAGCCAATTTAATTCTTTTCTCTTATTAACTTCAAAATATAATAAAGTAAATACACATTCAGATAAAACAATAGACAACACTTCAATTTGGTTACGAGGAAACCAAATGGTAAAAACCCCGGTGGGAATTAGTACCCACAATGAGCTATACTTGTTTATAGTAATCCCTATTAGAAGATATTTCAAACCTGTTAGGATTTGTACTTTACAATGCAATAAGTATAGTGACTTGATTAATGGTCTGACCCTGTTAAGAGTCTTTTACAAATAACCCTATTAGGGGTGAGGACTCACCATCCAAAAGCTCACTGCTTCAATAGTGAAGGCTACAACCTTCTATAGAATAGATATACACTATATCTGATGATGAACTGTAGAGTAGACCTACTGTCTTGATCAGTTCCAATATATTGTAATCTTCAACTTCTTATTCACATAGATCCTTGATGAATGAACAACTCTAATATTCTGCTCTGTACTTTTTATGTCTCTATTCTTATCATTCACACTTTGCATTTAAAAATGAACTACTATAAGTATCTTCTTTAAAGTAGGTCATGACAGCTCTTAGAAACACTTCAACAACATCTTTGTCAGCTTAACTAAGCACACAAACAATATTAAGTCTGCACAACACAAACTGAACAGACGCGACGCTTCACTAAGTCGGCTTCACCAAATCATCTCAAATAGCACGATCCTGATGTTACATGATAGGCACGTTTAACCAAACATATTTAACTCATAACTAATCATGAATATACACATGCATATCCTGAAGATAGGCACAACTCAAGAACCTATGCCAATATGTCGGCTCTGTACAGATACACTTCCAGAACTGTAACTGCCAATAATAGAATTACACAACTTGACTGAAACATCATATCTGAGTCTGCGTGTATGAACATAACATACTAAACATGTCTACAACCTGAATATATCCATGCAAGGCTTGATATCATCATTCTGATAAGTACATACAAAATCACTACTGTATATTATATGTTGTCATCAATGACAAACATACAATCAATCAACTACACAGAAACAAATCTCCAACAACATCCTTTTATGTCACAATCAACTTTCATCAATCTGAGAAATCAAGCATCTCTTTTCAACACTATTCAAGTGAAAGACATTACCCTTATTTTTTGTACCTAATGTAATTTCAATTCCAGAGATTCCAAAGATTCTACACTTTCCATTCTTGAATTAAAAATCATATCCCTTGTCAACCAACTGTCCAAAACTCAAAAGATTATGCTTTAGAACTTCAACATACAAGACACCATCAATATTGTTCTTACCATCAAGAGTAATAGATACTCTGCCACATATTAGATAAGGTGTATCATCACCAAACCTCACAACACCACAATCATACTTTTCCAAACTCACAAAATTTCTCTTATCACTTGTCATATGATGTTAAAATCTGTTGTCAATCACACATTCATACTTTTATTTAAATTGCATGAACAATGATCTTTCCTCATTCATATAGCTAGTAGAATCAATAGGATCATATTCTTTGATAGAAATAAATAACAACTCATTATCACTTGAACCACCTTTATCAGATTCTGATGAACTATAATTGATTGAATGTTTGAAGATGACATAGTTGATGATCACCGAGATGCAGGAAGTAAATGCAAGACATTAAATCAATTAATGTATTATATTATCATTGATGTCAACTTGATATGGTATGATTTATCATGCACATATTTTCACAACACTTAAATATTTGAAAAGACAAAGTATTTGTCGTTGGTAATCATGTACACTGAGTGACAGTAAACCCCAACGGATAGTGAACCCTGAGCATAGAAGTTCACAGTGTTACCCGATGGATAGTGTTACCCGAGAAAGTATTACTGAGCTAACTACAGTTGTCACTGACCAAAACTGAAGTTTATATCCAAGCTATCTGCAGTAATCATCGAGCACAACTAAAGTATTGAATGATGAGAATTGAAGTTAGGAAAATGACAAAAAAACTTAGCTGGCAGGAGCTAAAGATAGAGTTAACTAATTTTTTAATTTGTTTTCATCGATCAGTTAAATGCTAAATATAAGAAGGATATTTAAAGCATGTTTTATTCCAGAAAATAAGGAGAGATTTGTGGATTAAAACTAAAGAAAGCATGGCCAGCTTTACGGATCAAGAAGTGATAACGAAAAAAACAAGAAGGACAAGAAATGGTGAAATCATGTCTATATAAAGAGACAAGTAATTCATAAAAAATGGGGGAAGAAATAGAGGAATGCTGGAGAGAATTATGGTGAAGATATAAGTCTTCATACAGACCTAATCATACAAGCTAAAGAACAGAGCTAAAGATTTCTATAGACACTGAGCAACAGAGAAGCAACAACATTCACCGAGCAGAAAGAAGTGGAGCAAAGGAACATAAGAGAAACATTAATCAAAAAGGTATTATAAGCTTACAATAGATCTAAACATCTACAAGATTATGTTGTATTTATGAACAAATCATTTACTATTTCAATTTAACCATTGATTCAAAAAATCTCTTAACAGAGTAGGATCTAACCATCCTTTATATATTGAGATACATCCCAAGGAGTATCAAAAGGTTTTCATGTTGACAACATAGTGAATGTGAGGTCAAGTAATAAACTGTTAGTGATAAATCCTCTAACAAGATCACACTTAACAATGTGTTTGTAACCTTTAACAGGGTTGGCTCTTCACCGAGCTCACTTCAGAAGAGTGAAAAATTTGGGTTACTGGTCCCAAGTGTTTTTTCCCTTAACAGGGTTTCCACATTAAAAATCCATGTGTCAAATGTAAATATGGTTCATTTCTTTAATGTTTTGCTTTACACATTACTAAAATAGGATTGATCTATAAACACTAAGTTATTTACTCTATTTTGATAAAGGCTAAGACTGCTATTCAGTAGAGCTTAAGAAAAAGGATAAACAATATATTCTGAGTAGTAGTTATTTGATAATATTATTTAAAGGCATACATCTTGTAGGACTGAAGATAACTGAAGGTTTATATTTGTGGTATAAAGCTTTGGATTGAATTATTGGATTAATTTTTGAGGCCACTGATTCACCCCCCCCCCCCCTCTNTTAATTTTTGAGGCCACTGATTCCCCCCCCCCCCCCCTCTCTCAGTTATTCTAACAATTGGTATCAAAGCTTGTGTGCTTAGAAAGGGAGTTTAAAGACTCAAGCTAAAGATAACAAGATGAGCAAAAGGGATGTGCCTAAGTTAAACAAGGACAACTTTGCATCATAGAAAAGCAGGATAAAACTCCACCTATTAGGTATTAAAAATGATATCACATTGTACCTAAGTACTGAATATGTGCTACCTACTGGACCTCTAACAGTTGATCAATTAAGAGAGAAACATGAACACAACTCTATGATGATAGAAATTTCTTCCTCACTCTCTGATGCTGAATTTGAAGATGTCAAATCATGCACCACTGCAAAGAAAATGTGGGACAAATTGATGCTAGTACATGGAGGAGATACAAATGTGCTGAGGGCTAAAGTTGAAAACCTAAGAGGAAAGTTTGATGACCTAAGAATGAAAAAAGGAGAAAAAATCACTAAGTACAGTAGTAGAATCAAAGAGTTTATTAATGTTATCCAAGGAGTAGGAGGTGTACTTGAAGAAGAAATAGTGTTAAGTAAAATTCTTAGAACCTTATTGTCTATTTATGCTATTAGAGTATCTGTTATACACGATATGAGAGAAGTAGCAAATAACAATGTTACTCTAGATAGTTTGATTGGTAGAATTATTTCATTTGAGATGAATAAATTTGACAACAATGTCTTACCAACTATTGAGTCTGCATTCAAATATTCTTTAAAAATAAGTAAATAAAGTCATAAACACACTATGAGAAATGATAGTGAAAGTGATAGTGATGATCAAGAACTTGATGAGATTGAAGCACTAATGGCTAGAAAATCAAAGAGGCAAAGTTAGATACAAAGGTAAACTACCACTTGTATGTTTTAATTGTAAAGAGATTGGACACTTTGTTGCTATATGTCCTAACAAAATAAAAGATGACATAAGTAATAACATATCCTATGAAAAGAATTTTGATAGAGGTGATGACCGAGGTTACCGAAGCAACTGAAAATCTAACAAAAGAGATAACCGAGAGTACAAGGACAAAGGGAAGAAATCTTGTTACCTAGCTGAGAACAAAGCTGGAAATACTGACACTGAATCTGATGAAAATATTGAGGTGGTATTTGTTTCTATGAAGGATGATTTAGACGAAGAAGAAATGTGTGTAGAAACTGCACTCGTATCTAAGGTTAGCAAGAATAATGTCTGGATTATGGATAGTGGTTGTACTCACCACATGACTAGAGATAAGGAAAAGTTTGAAACTTTTGAATATTATAATGGTGGATCAGTAAGAATGGGTAATGACTCACCTTGTCCGGTTGAAGGTAAAGGAACCATAATTTTGAATAATCTAATCAGATGTGAAAATGCATATTGGGTGAAAGGAATTAACTATAATCTATTAAGTATTTCACAACTGAATAAAACAGGTCACCGAGTTGCATTTGAGAAGAAAAAGGCAAAGATCTTTAATGAATCAGGAAGGTTGATCGAAATTGATGAATAGACAAAAGGTAACCTATTCTATCTTGATGATATTAACACTACTTGTTTAATGTCTAGAAATGAAGACATATGGTTGCGGCATAAAAGGTTGTGTCATGTGAATTTTGACAACATGGTTAGGATAAGAAATAAAAGGAAAGTAAGAGGCTTACCGAGCATGTCAAAGCCCAACCATGTCATGTGCAAGAATTGTCAAAAAGGTAAAATGACAAACTCTAGTTTCAAGATAAAAACCTACACATCTAATTCTATTCTAGAATTAGTCCATACTGACCTATGTGGACCAATGAGAACAAAGAGCTGCTATGGTGATAGATACTTCATTCTCTTTTTTGATGATTATTCTAGAATGATGACTATTATGTTCTTAAAAGAGAAATCAGAAGCATTCAAGATGATTAAATGGTATAAAGCAATAGTGAAAAAACAAAGTGGAAAGGAACTAAAATATCTAAGGTCAAATAGAGGAGGAGAATTTATTTATGATGAATTCACTAACTTTTGTAATGAGCATGGAATTCAAAGATAGGTTTCTGCACTGAGAACACCACAACAAAATGGGATTGCTGAAAGAAGAAATAAATCAATTGTTGATTGTGTCAGAAAATTGATGATTGAGAAATGCATCACACAAATATTTTGGAGAGAAGCTATCAGTACTATTGTCTACACATTAAACAAAGTTCAGTTAAAGAAAGACACCAATAAGACACCTTATGAGCTATGGTATGGATACACACCCAATGTAAGTTACTTCAAAATTTTGGAAGTCAATGTTATATTTTGAAAGATGATAGAAATAGAAAGCTTGAATCCAAAGGTGAAGAAGGAATATTTCTAGGTTGTTCTACCAAAACCAAGGCTTATAAATGTCTTAACAAATCCTCTAACAAAATCATTGAAAGTGCAAATGTCAAAGTAGATGAATTTGCTGAGAAAAATAATTAGGAAAGTAGAAAGGAACCGAAAGGCTACAGTAGGTTTGTCTATAGTGAAGAACCTGTCACTCTTCCTGAGAAACATTGTATCGCTCCCGAGTGATAGAACAATGCACCCGAGCATCAGGCTGCAAACACCGAAAATCAAGAAATTGCTGACAATGATATACCGAGTAATGATGATCAAAATGAAGGTCAAGATGATGATTAGAATGATAAAAAAGAGATGAACCGGTACATTCCAAGTATGTCAGAAGACACCATCCACAGAACTAGATCATAGGAGACAAAAAGGATGGAATGAGAACAAGAAGTAAGTCACTGAACACTAGATGTTTAATTTGTATTGATTTTGAGCCTAAATCTATTAATACTGCACTTGAAAATGAAGAATGGGTTAGTGATATAAATGAAGAAATAGAACAGATAGAGAATAATAAAACATGGACATTAGTACCTAGACCATATGAAGAAAATGTCATTGGTACCAAATGGATATTCAGAAACAAGATGAATGAGAATGGAGAAGCCACAAGGAACAAAGAAAGATTAGTATGCAAAGGGTATGCACAAGAAGAAGGTATTGGCTATAGAGAAACCTTTGCACCTGTTGCTAGACTAGGAGGAGTAATAATTCTACTTTCTTATGTTTCATTCAAAGGATTCAAGGTATACCAAATGGATGTCAAATCTGCATTCCTAAATGGAATACTATAAGAAGAGGTATACATTGAACAACCATAAGGGTTTGTTGATCCTAACAAAAGAAACATGGTTTTTAGGCTACACAAATCCTTGTATGGTTTGAAACAAGCACCGAGAGCATGGTATGAAAGACTTCACTCTTATCTCATAAGTATTGGATTTATAAGAACAAGTGAAAACAATAATTTGTATTTAAAAGAAGATACTGATGATAACATTTTGATTGCTGAAATATTTGTTGATGATATCATATTTGGAGGAAATGATATGTTATGCAAATAATTTGCTAATGAAATGAGCAAAGATCTTGAGATGTCAATGTTTGGGGAGATCAAATTCTTTCTTGGTCTACAGATTCTTCAACAAGATGTAGGTATCTACATCACACAATCCAAATACATCAAGGAAGTGTTGAAGATATTCAAGATGGAAGATTCCAAACCAGTTGGAACACCTATGGAAACTGGATGCAAGCTGACAAAGGAAGACAAGTCAACCGAGGTAAATCAAACCCTATATAGATCTATGATTGGAAAAATCATGTATGTTGTTCATAATAGGCCAGATATAGCACATGTAGTTGGAATAGTTGCAAGATTCTATGCTAATCCCAAGGAATCACACATGTCTATTGTCAAAAGAATGCTGAGATATCTAAAGAATACCGAAGACTATGGTCTGTGGTATAAAAGAGAAGGAAAATTTGAGCTTCAAGTATATATAGATGCTGAATAGGCTGGAAACTTAGATGACAGAAAGATCACAATAGGAGGAGCATTCTTTATGGGTGACAAACTTGTCACATGGATAAGTAAGAAGAAAGGATGCATCTCACAATCTACTACAGAAGAAAAATATGTCGCTGCTACTGCATATTGCTCTAACTTTGTATGGATCAAACAATTACTGGAAGGTATGAATATGAAAATTATTGAACTAGTAATCATCTATTATGATAATACAAGTGCAATAAACATTTAAAAGAAACCTATCATGCATGCTAAGACAAAGCATATTGCTATCAAGTATCATTACTTAAGAGAACAAGTACAAGAGAAAGAGGTGATACTAGAATATGTGCAGTCCAAAGAACAATTAGTAGACATATTCACAAATCCATTGCCTAAAGATACATTTGAGTACCTGAGAAAAATACTAGGGGTCTGACCCTTGTCTACTGGACACTAAGCTAACTAGGAGGTTGCATTAGCCTACACTTTATCATAAGATCATTCATGTTGATGCAAGTAAAGAGATGGACTACAAAGATATATCAATACATAGAAAGGTACTTATCTGCACCAAACGCCTAAGTTATTGTATTGCTGATGGATAGGAAATTCAAGGAATATATCAAAAAAAAGGAGAAAAGACTTTGGCATTGCTATGAAAGGGAAAGATATACTTATGGGTACTTATGGAGAGATGTACTTAATGAATATGGAGAGATGTACTTGATGAAGTATTCAATGAAATATATTGTTGTCAAAGAGAAAATAACTATCCATCAAGGAGAGGAACAATCAAAGGGAGAGAACACATCAGAGAAAGATTCAAAGAAACATCCGTCTAAGGGAGAGAATTGAAAAAGTTAACACTGCATATCTATCCAAAAAAGGGAGAAGAGATTCTACAACAAAGGGAGAGATGGAATCACAAATTTATACATATATTTAGTGAAGGGAATGAAGAATAAAGAGGGTACTCTACAAGAATCAAATCTAAGCTAGAAGAGCTTACCAAGAGTCAGATATTTGTATTAGTTATAGAACAATAAGTTTGGTAGAGATTGTGTTGGCAAGTTGACTTCCTGAGGATACATGACTCATTTTGTGTTGTCATCATGGCAACAAAGTCATGTTTAGTTTCTGTCATGAAAGACAAAATGACTAAGTATGGAAAATAGGGCAGACAGAGATACTCAACGATCAGCACATCAGTGCATGTGTGAGAGATCAAGTCAGTGTATGCACATTTAGATATATGTTTTATGACACGTGTACATGCTACATCCAGACATGCAAAGTACAAAACAAAAATATGGCAAAGTTACAGGCATATCAGTAGACCAACAATCTAGAAGACAGAGCATGGAAGCTGAATACTATTTTGATCAGCGTGAATTATTTTGTAATGTAATGGCTAAGCACCTTTAGTTCTATGTTTGTAATGATGTAATTAACATTGTAGTAAACATGCTTGAGCCAAATTGTTCAGAGGCATTGTATATTTTGTTTTAGGGCCAACTAGTGTTTTGTTTTGGGTCGCGCCTATTCGGATATAAACATATAACTATGTAATGTAAAGTTATGTTATAAGTGTCAATTATTATGTAAGAGGAAGATACAGAAGAGCAGTAAAATGAAGTCAGTATATGATATAGCTCTTTAAGAGAGTAAGAGCATTCGCGCATACACAAAACTAATCAGACAGCAGTGTCATCACAATAGTTCATTTTGATATAGTGTATATCATCTTTCAGAAGGTTGTAGCCTTCATCCTATTGGGAAGTGAGCCTAGGTAGTGAGCCATATACGTTTAATAGGGTTTTTTAAAAGACTCCTAACAGGGTCAGACCTTTAACCAGGTCATTGTACTCATATTGTAAAGACTGCTTCTAACAGGGCAAAGGAAATCTAATAGGTTCATTATACCTAGTACAATATTTGTGGGTACTAATTCCAATCAGGGTTTTCCTCTGATCAAGGTTTCCCCATAATCATATCATGTGTTATGAGTTCCTATGTTAAGCTTCATTCTATGTATTTTTGATTTATGTTTAAGTTGCTGAAAAGTAATTAATAGACAAACACTGATTCACCCCCCCTCTCAGTGTTTCCAATAGATTGATGAACTACAATAGATATATTTCATATTATATTAGTAGTATGTAGTATATTTTCATCAATGCAAAGAGAGAGATTGATGAACTATAAATGATTGAATGTTTGAAGATGACAAAGTTGATGATCACCGAGATGCAGGAAGTAAATGCAAGACATTAAATCAGTTAATGTATTGTATTTTCATTGATGTCAACTTGATATGGTATGATTTCTCATACACATATTGTCACAACACTTAAAGATCTGAAAAGACAAAGTTTTTTTCATTGGTAATCATGTACACCGAGTGACAGTAAACCCCGACGGACATTCAACCCTGAGCACATAAGTTCACAGTGTTACTCGATGAACAATGTTACCCAAGCAAGCATTACCGAGATAACTGCAATTGTCACCAACCAGAACTGAAGTTGATACCTGAGCTATCTTCAGTAGTCACCGAGCACAACTGAAGTGTTGACCAATGAGAACTGAAGTTAGGAAAATGACAAAACAACTTAGCTGGCAAGAGCTAAAGATAAAGTTAACTGAATGTTTACTTTGTTTTCATTGATCAGTTAAAATCTAAAGATAAGAAGGAGATTTAAAGCATGTTTTATTCCAGAAAACAAGGAGAGATTTGCGGATTAAAACTAAATCAATCATGGTGAGCTTTACAGATCAATAAGTGATCAACGAAGAAAACAAGAAGGACAAGAAACAGTGAAATCATGTCTATATAAAGAGACAAGTAATTCATAACAAATGGGAGAAGAAATAGAGGAATGCTGAAGAGAATTCTGATGAAGATAGAAGTCTTAATATAGACCTTATCATACAAGATAAATAATAGAGCTAAAGATTTCTGCAGACACCGAGCAACAAAGAAGCAACAACATTCTTCGAGCATAAAGAAGTGGAGCAAAGGAACAAAAGAGAAACATTGATCAGAAAGGTATTATGAGCTTACAATAGATCTAAACATCTACAAGATTAAGTTGTATTTATTTGTTCAGTTTAACCATTGATTCATAAAATATCTTAACAGAGTAGGATCTAACCATCCTTTATATATTGAGATACATCCTAAGGAGTATCAAAAGGTTTTCAGGTTGACAACATAGTGAATGCGAGGTCAAGTGATAAACTTTTAGTGATAAATCCTTTAACAAGGTCACACTTAACAGTGTGTTTGTAACCTTTAACATGGTTGGCTCTTCACCGAGCTCACTTAAGAAGAGTGAAAATTTTGGGTTACTGGTCCCAAGTGGTTTTTCACTTAACATATTTTCCACGTTAAAAATCCATGTGTCAAATGTGTATATGGTTCATTTCTTTAATTTTTTTCTTTACACATTACTAAAACGGGATTGATCAGTAAACACTAAATTATTTACTATATTTTGATAAAGGCTAAGACTGCTATTTGGTAAATCTTAAGAAAAAGGATAAACAATATATTCTGAGCAGTAGTTATTTGATAAAATTATTTAAAGACATACATCTTGTAGGACTGAAGATAACTAGAGGTTTATATTTGTGGTATAAAGATTTGGATTGAATTATTGGATTAATTTTTGAGGCCACTGATTCACCCCCCCCTATTCTAGTAGATTCATCATCTGTCACACCTTCTTCAACATAATAACATCTCTTCTGAAATATTGGTTTCCTAGGCTTACCTTTAGGATCTCTTTCTAGACATCTTGAAGCAAAATGACCAATCTTATGGAAACATAAACATTTAAGAGACAATTTTCCTTCATACTTACCAACACCTTTTGGAAATCTCTTGGAAATAATGGCTTCAAGTTATTCAAGCTCCTGCTCTTCTTCTTCAAAAAAAATCATCTCTTTTTCATATCTAGACATCCTTCTTGTAGAACTTTCTCTTGAATCACATCTCTGCTTGTCCTTTCTTGAAATAGTAGTCTTGAATACATATTCAATCTTAGGAAGTGAATTACCAAACTCACTCATCTCAAAAGCTACAAGCTTACCAACCAACATATCTTTGGTTACATTTTTCACAGTTTTGATCTCCTCAATAGAAACAACTTTGTGTTTGTAGGATGTAGGTAAGGATCTAAGAACTTTAGAAACAATCATTGATTCATCTAATTGTCCACTGACACATAATATTTCACATAAGCCCATTCACCTTGTGCATGAAAGAAGTAATGTTCTCATCTTCGCTCATCCTCAACATCTCATATTTTCCTTTTAGACTCTGTAATTTTGCAATATTCACATAATTGTCACTTTCATACAAAGTATCCTACTTATGCTAGATCTCATGAGTAGTCTTCAATTACTTAACATTCGTCATCTCAATAAATGTCAAAGCACTGAATAATTATTGATTAGCTTTAATATTACATGCTAATTTTACAAAGAGAGTAGTTTGTACCATCAAATCTTGGGTTGATCTTCTTGTAAGTTGTCATCCCAGATCACCTCAAGCGATTAAGCTTCTTTAGAGGAAATTAGATTTGATACCAATTTTTGATAGGACAGAAACCTGAGGGGGGGGGGGTTAATTAGTTGTTACAAAACTCAAGAAACTTAAACCTTTTCTTTAATCTAATAATTAATCATCAAAGCACAAATCATAAACACTACATGAACAAGCATAACACCAAGATGTTTTTGTGTGGAAACCTTATTAAAAGTATACTATGTTAAAAGTATTATACCCCATTAGGAGTATTACAATGAGAATACACATGTATTTAGGGATATTTCCTAGAGCTCACTGCTCAAAATGAAAAACAACAGGGATGACTGCCTAGGGAAGGCTCACTGTCGGTACAAGAAAATTTGGATTACATCCATAGATTATGAAATTTATGATAACATCGTCTCTCTGTCTGGATTAATTCTATTGAAGCAAAAAGAAAAAAAAAATCTTCATACTTATTTTCTTTCTTCACTACATGTACACATTTAGTGCACATGACCAGGCATTACCATACATGAATATAACACTATTACATTTATTCATACAATTCATCAACCTTGGAAAGATCATCAAGGTTAGCCAGACACTAACCACCTAATTAAAAAATTATAACCATACACAATACAATATAACATCAGGACCAAGAAATATTGACCAAGACATAACACAGACCAAAAATTATCTCCTCAAACATGATACATCTTCAAAGATTATGCCTTGAACTATTGGAAATACAAGATGGGAAAGCAAGATACTGAGACAGGGGTTGAATCAGATCTTATAACTTTTACCTTTTAAAACAAACTGATCCACAACCATGCATAAATATAATTGATCTATCAAATAGTAGAATCCATAACATAAAATAGATAACTCAAGCTATAGAATTTTGGTAACCCAGAAACCCAAGAAGATAAAACTGGGGTGGGGATGACACCCACAAAATCTTCACCACTGTAGTAATAAAGTGTGTCTGTTAGGGCTACAAAATTTGATCACACTTGATGATCTACCTGATTAAAGGTCTGTCTGGTTAAGAGCTACATATCATTAAAATCTACCTTGTAAAAGGATTTAAACTTACAACAAAGTAAGCACTCGGCTAAGAGATTTAGAAAGGTCTGTTAGAACCACTCTGTTAAGAGATTCACCTGATACACCTATTAGAATGTATCAAGATCTGATCCTTCAATATGCACTCAGATGCTGATGACGGATCTCCTCTTTCCAATACCTTCTCTAATCTAATATATCTTTTCTCTGCTTCTCACTACTCTTTTACTATGCTAGATCTATGCTTCTTCATTCAGAAATAACCCTTCACACATCTCTCATGTACATATACACACCTCTTATAAAATTAGGGTAAGAAGCAATCTTATATACCTTATGGATCTGGCATCTAGATCTAGATCAATGATCAAGATCAAATACTTATGTCACTTGGGCATTCCAATTTTCTGGTTGGTTCCATGCCACATATTGGGATCAATTATTTAATGTGTAATTAACTCTATTGAAAACATTAAATGCTCAAACAAGTCGGTCCAAAATAGTTTACCTTCAATTTTGTGCCATCCCTGACATGTATGAAAAAACTGTCTTGCTCGGCATATGAAGACTTTGGCGCTTGGCATGGACTGATCAACTTCACTCGAATTTTGTGTAACTCAGAAACTACTGACTTCTCAACAATGACTACTGCTCGGCCTATAATGGATAGCTTTGCCGTAGTGATGACTGGCTAACCTACCTAGATAAATGACTAAGTGTGGGACACTAATGATCAATAAAACTTAGAGATCAAAAATCTCCCCCTTTGATATTAGTGGCAAAAACACTTATCATTTATTGACATCCACAAAATTTTCCTAAGTACACAACATACTCCCCCTAAGATTATACTTCGTATTTCATACAATATTTACATAGTATACATGCCTTTAAAAAAAAATTATACCTGTTTCTGCACATCTTTGTCTATTTCCTTATCTATTTCCCCCTTGTTTATGTCATTGATAGTTGTAGGGGTTAATTCATACTTATCCAAAAATGACTTATGAAGCTTTAATGTTAATGCAAACACTGTATCCCAACTATCCTTAACAAACTTCATAACTTATAACTTAATTCTAGCTCGACAACTAGACTTACCAAACTATCTATAGTAGAGAGATGAGAATCTCTCTTGACTAATTCTCATGTAGCTATAAGTTCCTTCTAAATAACCTGCAGATGAGGTATCAAGGTAGTCTGAATAGTAATTAATATTTCCCTGATTCTGCCATCTTCAGCCATAAGCTCGGCTAATCTCCTCTGAGTATGAGTCAACTTATCAAAATGTATGGAGCTTGAATTAGCATCCATGCTCAATGAACTACATGTTGACTTCAAAGCTAATTGCAACTTCTCTACAAGCTGGTGATTATCCTTTGTAAAGAATTCTACATCACATAACTTTTTGTACAAAGAATAAACATTATTTGCAACTTCCTCAAGAATATCAATACGAGAATAAAGTTCAGCTTGTTTAATAGCAATCTCTGCTAATATCTTCTCCAAAACTTTGTTCTCAAATTTTCTCTCAGACCATTGTAGCAGCTTTTCATTTGCCTCAATATTTTCATCATTAACTTTCTGCACAATGTGAACTAACTATTCCAAAATTGGTGTTTGCTCATTTATGTCTTCAATATATAAAGCATTAACAAAAATATCCTTTATTTCATGTAAAACTTGCTTCTATTGATGCTCCCTCTTCATTTCCTCTTGCTTCTTCTTCCTCTTCAATAGGTCTTGTAGAGTCTGTATCTTCTCATATGTCAAGTTCTCTAGATCCCACTTGGGAATCACAATAACTTCATCCAATGTGACATTTAGGCTTGGTGACTTTTTTTTATGTGACTTCTTCTTCTTGAGCTCTGGTGAACTGATACTCTGCATAGGTTCTTCATTATCTATTGCCTTGTCAGTGCTAATTTCAATTGCAGTTTCAATTGAGTAAAGATCTCCTTTTGATCAAGTATACTGACAGTTTTGGGTCCAGTGGGAGTGGATGGTACAGAGTGTGGCAGCGCCACCAACACTTGTATAGCCTCTTGTTCTTTAGGCTTGTTTATTATTTCTTCCATCTTACTATCACTACCATCTAAAAATGTTTGTACAACCTCTAAGATAGGTGGCTTATCATTTATTACCTCCTTTTATTTTGCTTTGTCTGTCTTAGCCTCTGTGGCTTGAATAAGCAATAGCCTGCCTGTGTCTGCCGGCTCATTCTGATCCTCGGCATCCAAATTGCTATTATCTTCAAGTGTAGTGACAATGGGACTGTCCAGTGTCAGATATATAGTTGGCACTTTGTCTATTTTCTTTGTCTCTACTTGTTCAATAGCAATTTTCCCTTCCAATTCCATTTGTTGTGAGGTGCCTTCACCTGTCTTATTTTCCTTCTTAGTTAATATCCCAAAAGTCTCCTTCCAAATTTGAGTGCTCTGTTGGACTACTCCTTCAACATCATTTTTAAAAATTGCATAGGCTCTTAGTTTGGGACTGAACTTCCTTTGATATTGTTCAATAAATTTTCCTATTTACTTCTTTGTCAATCCATGAATGACCTTAGCTAATGTCCCTACCCTTATCTGTCTTTCAGTCATAAGTGCATATTGCCATTTTTGTGATAAAATATCATAAAGTTATATAGGGACAAGGTCTCCTATCTCTACAGGTGTCATCTTAAATGTACCCATTATGTCTATTAGTGCCTCCTGAATCTTATGCTTGTCTTCTATGCTTTTCTTTTCATACTTAATAAATTTGAATCTTGTCAATCCAGCTGTACTTCTAATGTTCTTACATACCTCATCAATATTGATCGATAGTTTATGTGATGTTGTAGGTATGTTTTTGGCTTCATCCATATCTGTCTTCTCCTCATCATCTTCATGTTGGCAGATCAGCTTCCTCCTCAGTCTTTTCTCAGGTTGGCTCGGCACAACCTTTATTTCAACCATTTTTTTTTTTTTTACATGAGCTTCTCTCTCCGGAATTCTTCTTTGTATATACTTTCTTTTGTCTCAGCAAGAGATAAAATAGTTTATGCCCTAGTCCTAGGCCTGTTTGCAATAGGAGGGGTATCCTTAGGTTTGGATTTTCTCTGTTTAGTTTCCTTGGCAACCACTGGTTGCTTTCCTTTTTCTTTCTCAGTGATACCTTCTCCAGGTTCACTCTCCTCTTCTTCACTAGTCATATCCTCTCCTTGACCAGTTGACAATCCCAAAGGTGCATCCTCTATTTCTTCATCACCCTCAATTCCAATCATCTTCTTTAACCCTTTGATAATATTTTTCCTTTTTCTCTCCATAGTTCCAGCCTTTAAATCCATAGAGATTTTGGACTTAGCTTCCTCATAATTGCCAAAACGTCTAGCTAAAACATCAATCTCTTCTGCTAGTAGAGTTGTTATAGCTGCAGATGTTTCATCAATATTCACCTCATAAGGTAATGGCCTTAGCCATGATACCCTCAGCACTACTACCTGAACATAGGTAAAATTTGTATCTACTAGGAAATAGATGTCCTCATAGTGTTTCTCAACTAGTGACTTGGGAATTCTGCTTCTCAATCTCATCTTTTTCTAAAATTCAAAAAAATGTGTTCCCATGATATTGTTAAAATTACTACCTAATTACTCAATAAGCACATTGATTTTTTGTGTAATTGGTTGGTCTATCTTCGACACAATATCTCCAAAAGTGGGAAATGTATTATGTGTATAGAAAAATATGCAAACTATCAGAGAACCAAACTTACACATTGATTTCTTTGTCTTTCAGATTGAAGAAAGGTTCTTGACCAGCTGCGTCATCTGAAGCTCGGAAAGGTCATAGGTATGATCCTTCTTTACAATCTTCCATTCTTGGTCAACTGCAATACATGGGACACTGTCCATTTGGCTTGACTGATAGAATTTGTGAGCTATGACCCTTACAACAAAATCAATCTCCAAATATGTGATAGTAGAGATTATCATCCCTCTTTTGTTCCAAACTGCCCCAGTGTTTGCTTCAATATCCTCTTTGTTACTCTAACATCTCATGGTTATTTTTCCATTGACAGTTGGATAACCAGTTACTCGATTGATGATTTCCTGTGTGATCTTAACTGGTCCATTATCCAACCAAATTTTTGTATCATGTACATGGCTAAGGACAATCTTAATCCATTCTATTTTGAAATCCCTCAGAAAATCTAGGGCACGAGTTAACCCTTTCTTGGCTAGATGTTTATGCTCATCTTTTAGGGCTTCGTCTACACATAATTTCCCATAGGACTATCTTAGCTCATAATCCCCAATTTCTCTCACTTTGCACATATAACATGATCTAATGTCATGAATCATATGAAACTTTGGTGGAATCGATGATAGGGCTCCGGTCAAATTACCTTGGATAGCGCTTTCAGGAACTGCCTAGAAATTAGGAGACGCACAGGTGTCGCTCCTAACCAATTGAAATTTCATCAACTCCTTCTCCATTTTCTTAGCTGGTGTGGAAGAACTTATGGCGATTGTCTCTAAAAATAGGGTTTCAAATATTATGAATAGAGTACCTCGGCAAGTATCAAAACTTGCACTTTCCACTAAAGAGGTTGCCGACGGCACGTTGTTGAAATCTTTGAAGAAATTTGCAGTAATCAAGTTTTCAAGTGATCAATCGCTCTGTGAAATTATTAATCGCATGGTGAGAATGAAAATGAATGGCTCTTTCCTTTATATAGGTTCCAATGGTTAAAATTAGGTTAGCATTAAATGCTCTTTCCATTGAGTGAGTGCCAAATAGTCGTCCTCGGCCGACTCACAAAACTCGCCTACCTCTCGGTCACAACCCATACTTAGTCATCAAACAAAACTTACTTAATCATATCAACTTGGCATACACTAGGAAACTTGGTCTTAGTGCACAATAATCCTGTTGCTTGGCATCTATAGTGCATATTGACTTTGCTTGGTACATGTCTCAAAATATGTCCTGATGCATCTTATCATATGCAGATATGGACTTTTGCATTTTTATATGTTAGGAACTGATGAAAGATATGAAATATAAATGCAGTTCCTCACATACCTCTTTTTCTTAGTTGGTGATGGTATGATCACCTGATCCATTGGATTGAGTGACCTCGGCTGTAGTAGCTTCACTGTTGCACGGTTCTACTTTCCTTGTCCATGTCTGGTTCATTTGTGCTCTAATATGCTCAATAGTAGGATTAGGTACCCTTGTCTTGCATTCTCTCCTAGTATGACCAATTTTTAGACAATTATAACAAACTAGGCTTCCATTCATCCAATTCTTAGATTTTCCTCTGAAATGTGTCTTTATGCAGTTTTTTGGAACATGCCCATACTCACCACAGTAATGACAGCTATGCCATGTGTTGTAATCCCAATTATAAGTGTTACCTTTCCTTGGTGCTTTTTCTTGTGTCTTTGATGTCCATTTTTGTTTAGCATTAGATCTGCAATCTTTTTCTCTATGTCCAAATTTCTGACAGTTGTAACAATACACATTAAATCTAGGTGTGGGATGTGCATTGTTTGCCTTTGCCCAAAATTCATGTGCCTAATGTCCAAACTTCTTACAGTTAAAGAAATAACCATCAAATTTAGGTTTAGGATTGGACTTACCATTCATTCTTTGATAGATGTTTGTTGTGTGTCCTAGCTTTCCATAGTGGTATCATACAGTCTTGTTGTTCCTTGTCTTGGAATTCCTCCTTTCACCAGTTTTAGTTGATTCTCCTTTCTTAGAAGATGTTTGTTTTTCGGTATGACCTAATCCAGAAGAATCCTTAGGTCTTCTTGATGCTTCCATCAGGTTTTCAAAATGATTCAAAGATTCATTAGGTCTGTTCAATATTTCATTAAGTTCTTTCTCATATCTCATTTCATCTTTCAATTGATTATTCTCAGATCTCAGATTCACAATTTCTATGTCTTTCCTGTTGATCTCCTGATTCACAAGTAGCATTTGATTCACCATGTCAACCTAATTGTTTTTCATCATTTGTACATCATGCATCCTTTCATAAAGTCTAATATTCATCACTCTTTTATCTTCATCAGCCATAGCCTTGTCATATTCAGCTTTCTTCTTTTGTTCCACTACTTCACATAATCTTACTGTTTGCATTTCTTGTTCTCTTTTCAGGTTTCTGACTTCTTCACATAATGTATTGTTCCTTTCCAGTAGATCTGAAATTGCTACATCACTCTTAGTAGAGCTTCCATTCTGAAATAGATTTGCAGTGTCTTCTTCCTGATAATGAGTGCCATTCATTTGTTTGGCCAAATCTTTCCTTACTTGCAAGTACTTCTTCAGTTCATGTCTTGTTGTTTCAAGCTGGTGTAATGCTAGCTGAATATCAATCTTTTGATCCTCAATGACTTTACCCAATTTGTAAACCTCCATCTCAAGATCTGTATTCTCAAGCTAATTAAAAACTTTTTATAGGATAGCTGTGCTCTAATACTGATTGTTGAAAATACAAGATGGGAAAGGAAGATACTGAGAGGGGGGTGAATCAGATCTTATAAATTTTACCTTTTAAAACAAACTAATCCATAACCATGCATAAATATAATTGATCTATCAACTAGTAGTATCCATAACATAAAATAGATAACTCAAGACACATAATTTTGGTAACCTAAAAACCCAAGAAGGTAAAACTAGGGTGGGGATGACACCCACAAAATCTTCACTACTACAGCAATAAAGTGTGCCTGTTAGGGATACAAAATTTGATCACACTTGATGATCTACTTGATTAAAGGTCTGTCTGATTAAGAGCTACAGACCATTACAATCTACCTTGTAAAAGGATTTAAACTTACAACAAAGTAAGCACTCAGCTAAGAGATTTATAAAGGTCTGTTAGAACCACTTTGTTAAGAGATTTCACCTGATACACATGTTAGAATGTCTCAAGATCTGATCCTTCGATATGCACTCAGATGTTGATGATAGATCTCCTCTTTCCAATACCTTCTCTGATATAATAATCTGATATATCTTTTCTCTGCTTCTCACTCCTCTTTTACTATGATAGATCTATGCTTCTTCATTCAGAAATAACCCTTTGCACATCTCTCATGTCCGCATACACACTTCTTATAAAATTAGGGTAAGAAGCAATCTTATATACCTTATGGATCTGGCATCTAGATCTAGATCAGTGATCAAGATCAAATACTTATGTCTCTTGGGCATTCCGATTTTCTGATTAGTTCCATGCCACGTATTGGGATCAATGATTTAATGCGTAATTAACTCTGTTGAGAACATTAAATTCTCAAACAAGTCGGCCCAAAATCATTTACCTTCAAGTTTGTGTCATCCCTGACATGTATGACAAAACTATCTTGCTCAGCATATGAATACTCTAGTGCTCGGCGTGGACTGATCAACTTCACTCGGCTTCTGTGTAACTCAGAAACTACTGATTGCTCGGCAATGACTACTGCTCAACCTATACCAGATAGCTCATCCGCAGTGATGACTGACTAACCTGCCTAGATAAATGACTAAGTGTGGGACACTAATGATCAACAAAACTTAGAGATCAACATGAACATCCACAACATGCTACAATCATCAGGTCGACTAAGAATATGAAGAACACCAACACACTGATGGAAATCACCAATTTCAAGCACAATGATCATTGTAGACAATTAAAATAAAAGGAATATAATCTAGAAACATCCACACATATCATGAATTACCATAGCAACATCTGCATCAACACAAATTCTAAAAAATCAACATCCTCATATCGAAACTCAAGAACATTAACAACAACGACTGTAAATCTTGAAAAATGACTTTCATAACACCAAACCAAAATCTAATTGAATTGATGACACACATAAATGTCCCTAACATGCTTCACAAATACACAGACAAATATATTGCAATGTGGAGCAGTGCAAATCAAAATACTGTCACCACTGAACAACTAGAAAATCAATCATAACACAGATTCTCATAACTCACTCAAATCTTCATGAGAACCTCTGTAACTTGAAATGAATAAACTAAACACAATCTTATTCAATCTATGTAATATTCAAACTCTTATCTTCATCATACTTTCTACACTCATAAAAAAACTCACTGAACTTTACGACAACATTGTCTCAGACAAAGAAACGCGTTGACATCAATGACAACACATCAATAACAACACGTCACTCAAGAACATATTTTCACATGCTTCCAATAGTTCTAATAGTTCATGAATTTTATGGTGTTGATATTATTAATTTTGACAATATTTAATTTCAATGCTTAGTAGCAACATTACCCATTGTTTCACTATGCTTCCTATGTTGCAGTCATTAGTCTCTTTCTGCATACTCTAATGTAAAATCTCTTTGAGATTCATCATTCCTTCATGACATACTATTATTGTTGATACAAATGTTTCTCTTCACTCATGTTAATCTTCTCTTCATAACCCACTCCACCTCTCATGACAATGTTACCTATGTTTTGATTTCTTGTTGCATTAATTATCACAGTCAAAATGCATCTTTCTTTCATTGTTTTGACTTCTCTTCGTGTTCACTATTTTAATGTTTTCAAATTTCTATTTTTTCATGAAATAGGAAACTAAATTAATATTGAAATGCATAACATTACAAATGGATCAATGTTGAAGGTTAAATACAGATCAATGTCGTGCATATGATGAGAGAGTAGCTGATGAGAGGGACATGGATAAATACCCATGCCCATGTAATGACTTTCTTGGTGTAAAGGTGAAAAAAGAAATGTGATTTATCAACATATGATAATATATGGGCATAGTGTTATAAACCCTTGAGATTACAATTATTATGAATATATGATATAATTGCAGAGTGTGAGAGTGTAGACACTAAAAAATGGTCAATGTCTATGGCCCATTTTTTTAACATGTCTTCTATATTGCGCATTTGATATTCACCATTTGTCAATATTATGTCAGTCTTCTATTAATTAAATTATGAAAATTATTTAATTAATTACTAATTTTTGTCCTTTGATTTCACCATGTCTTATCAATTTGTCTTTGATAAATAATTTCATCAATTATTTAATCTTTGGCCTAGGGTAAATAATCATTAATTTGCATCCCTTGGTAAATAAATATCTAATTTATTTACCCCTTTTCCCACAATTAAATAAATAAATTTATTTATTTTTCTAATTTTCCAAATAAGAGGGAATTAATCATTTTTAATTATTAAATTCCACTCCAATTTGTAACTCTACTTATCTCTTTTTCATGCTAATTTTTCTCAACTTTTAACTCTTCCACCTTCCACTTTTATCTCCACTTACCGCTCCCACTTACTAATTTCCTTTTCCACTTAACTCTTTCCTCCTTCCATTTTCTCCTCCACTTAACTTATTCATTACTCATCCTTTCATCTACTTGCAAATGAGATTTGTTGTTGAAAATAAATATTTCTACTATTTATTTCACTTAATTATATTATATTTCTAATTTGTCCTCCACTTGCAAATGACATTTTGTGTTGAAAATAAATATTTTCAAGATTTATTTTCACTTAACTCTATCTTATTTGTATTTTCTCATTTACCTGGAAATGTGTTAGTAAATAGATTGTTCTTTTCAACTTAACTCCAAACTACCCAAAATGCTTAAGAACAATCGAATATAACAGTTGGGAAATTGTTATTGAAGAAACTAATTTCCGTCTGAATTCAAAGGTACAACTCCCTTATATGAATGATTTTCAGTGAATTTTCCTCTTTCATAATCTAACAGAGGTATGTTCTTAACCCGAGAACAGAAGAGGCAAACCAAGCTAATCCTAGGCAAGAAATAGCTCAGGCATGATAAATTCCACTCTAAATCTAACCAACCCTGAGATTTCATCAATTAGATTAACTCCCAAAATTGGTAATGCATGAACTTCTACTGAAAATGCATATGCAAGACTAAACTAAAGATGAAACAACTATGAGTCAATCTATATCATGAGAATGTTTCCCAAATTTGAGATAACAACAGGTTTCCCCTTTTGCTAATCGCATCAATTCATAATGCAAAGTTTTGGTCAGACACAGATTTGCAAATCCAATTTCAAAGAAACATCTAAATTCAACAGAAAGATAAATGCAAAGCAGATGGAATAGATAAAATAATGGTATTCAAACATACAAATTTGACTCAGCAAAATGCTATCTTTCACACCAAAATTTAGCCGACCTTTGTACTGATTTTGGAAATAGTACATATAGGGTCCCAGACTTTCATTATCTCTTTCTTCCAGACTGACTTTTTAGCAATATACTTAGTCACCGCTCAAATTTATGTCATTTCCAAATACTCAGCTTGCTCTGGAATGTGAAGCGAGTTCTGACCGATTCCCTGTCAATAGATAACAACACCATATCATTGGGCAAGAGAATTTGCCTGGTGTCTAGGTTGTATCGAGTGATGCATTCCTAGATTAATTCTAGGGCTTGAAAAACCATAGGAAAGCCAGTGGCCTCAACTAATCTTCTCTCTTTCAACTTCTCTATAATAGGATGTATTTGGTCCGCTTTCAATCTGTTCTGGAAGTTTTGCATGTCAAAGAACTTTAGGGATGTATCCGAGATCTTATACCATTCAGAGGTAATTATGTTCATCCCATCGAACCCCATGAATCTAGAAGCCATTTTTCTGATGATTTGAATTTGGAAATTGGAAATATCTCTTAGGGATACAGAAGCAAGGAATAGCTAAAATATGAGACTTTGAATTCAAAGAAATTTGGCGAACAAATGGTGGTTCTCGTTCGCAAATTTCAAGTGATTTTATAACTTTTGAACTCTTACCATTAACGGTTGACTTCCCACACCACATGAATGAAAAGACCCCAATATTAATGAAAAAGCCCATTATGAAGTAAAACGGCTTTATTTGAATTAATTACCTTGCTTTAACGGGCCGTTAAGAAATGTCTTTTCACTTTTAGTAACCGCAACGGTAACTTTTCTGAGGTAGCGGAAAATCACTTTTCCACTTCTCCTTTCATGGAGAAGTGCTTATTGGAGTGCTCTCGGTTTAGAAGTCTGCCAAGGGAAAAATTTAGTTTATCAGGATGCCAAAATGGCATGTGTCGATTTCATCCACTTTCTTTATATCTTGGATACTTTATGAGACAGGTTCCTCTTCAAACTTGCTTTATTTAGATGATTCAGTGGAAAACATACCCCGTGGGTCAAAACCCGCCTGTAGGAGTAGGGGCGAAGCCATTTTCCACTTTTCTGCCTTTGGATTATTTCCATAATTTCTCTCTATTGAATCATTCCCTTTGGCTTGAAGAGGTGTAAATCAGACACAACGGCCCTTCATGAGCCTAAAGGATCCATTTTAACACTGTACTTCTTGCTGGCCATTACCTAGTAATCATCGGTGGAAGATGCACACTGTTGATACTTTTCTGCTAGTGGAGAAGCTCGAACCTGATTCTTCACCAAACTGCAAAATGAAGAATTATGACTACATACTTCCATTGTGTGCAATACCAATGTTAGAAATCTTCAAACCACAATCTTTACCGGATGGGGAACTTAACTTACCTAAATAATACATGAACTCGGATGCCCATTCCCTCCAACTACAAAAGAAAAGGCAATTGGGAAAAATCTAGTCAAGAATCCCTAGCCTAAGGGACAGATTTCTAGACTTAGACTCAGGACTAATAAGAAGCTCTTCATCCACTAATATACATTAATCACTCACTTTTGTTTGAAATGTATGTGGACCAAAAGTGGGGCAATAGCTGGCTCTGTCTAGGGACTTGGACATTCACATGTCCAAGCAAGGAATTTCAAATCTCTGGTTTTGCAAAGCTCAACAAAAGGTGGCTCACAACAAAACTAAAGCAAGACAGGGAAAGGGAAAACAGGAAGGGAACCTAACTAGGAAAACAAAAGCAGGAACTAAATGTAACTATTGTACAATACAGGGGTTACCTATTTTCAAATTAAATCTGATAGAGCTTCAAATCCTGACCATTATATGTCAGGGGTAGCACTTAGCCATCCAGATATGTCATCTTGAAATAATTCTTCTCGAATGCCTGTTAGATCTTGAAAGGTCCTTTCCATAGTGTTTCAAATTTCCCGTGCATGCCTTTGGGTTCCCTACGCTTGTCCCACAATAGCACCATGTCTCCTATCATAAATTTTTGGGGTCTACTCTTTTTGTCAAACAAACTCTTTACTCGTATATGATGCTGTGTAATGTGGTCAACCATTTTTTCTCTTTCTTCTTCCATTTTGTTTAGGTACAGAATCCTCTTCTCTAGACCATTTTCATATATGCCATCTTCTACTGTCAATCTTAGTTTACAAGTTGCTAGCTCTAGTGGTAATGGAAGGATGGCCTCCACTCCGTAAACAAGTTCAAAAGGGGATACACCTATAGCTCTTTTGGGAGTCACTCTATCTGCCCAGAGGGCTTCATAGATTTTCTTGTGCCAGGTTCTTTGGTTATCCGCTACAAGCTTCTTCATGATATTCACCAAGTTTTTATTGTTGGATTCGGCTTGACCAACCCCTTGAGGGAAATAGTCAGAAGAATGACTGACCATGATGCCGTACTCAAAAAAAAATTTAGTAATCTCTTGAGAAGAAAAGTATGTTGTGTTATCCATAACTAATTTAATAGGCACACCAAACCTTACCAGGATATTTTCTTTGATGAACTCACATACTACTTCTGAAGTAGTCATCTTGGTTTCTCTTGCCTCCACCCACTTTCTGAAGTATTCGGTCGCGGTGATTATGTAGGTATGACCTACACTGGACGTGGGGTTTATAGGACCAATAAAATCGAGACCCCATTGTTGAAAAGGACCTTCAATTATCATCGGTCTCAGAGGTAACGCTGCTAACTGTGGCTTTCAAGTAAAAATTTTGCATTTCTCACATTTTTCTACCCAGTGGTAAGCATCTCTGAACATTCCTAGCCAGTAATAACACTATCGTAGAATCTTGATTACAGTAACAGATGAGGAGAAATGTCCTCCATAGGCTTCTTCATGAAATACTTTTAACAACTTTTCCTATTGTCGTTTATCGATACATTAGAGAAATGTCCCATCCATTGATCTCTTATATAACCTATCTTCCCAGATGACATATTTAGAAGCCTTTAGTTTTAGGTCTCTTCTTTGCTTAGATGTCAGCCCTTTAGGTAATTCACCATATGTAAGGAAATATACGATGTTTTCAAACTAGGGGTCTTGCATACTTACTGCCAAAACTAATTGTGTAGCTTCTGGATCTTCGCTAGCTTGATTTTCCGCCATGGCCGTGCATAGAGCATTGCCTCTTACCAGCTTTGTGGGCTTGATCTCTACACCATATTCTTGTGTTTTAGCTACCCATGCTCCTTTGTTATTGCATCCTACATCCTACTGAGTCAGTATACTCTTGACTGTGATATCAAGTACATACACAAGAGAATGTGAGTGTAAGATGTAGAATCTAAAATTCTTTAAATCTTTAACGACTGCGAAAGCATGTTTTCCAGTTTGGGAATATTTCAGCTCATGATTTTTCAGAGGTGTGCTCATAAAAGCAATGGGAGCCTGGACTCCCTCCTCATTTTCCTGCATGAGAATGGCTGATAGAGTATGTTCAAAAGAATAACAATAGATTACGAAGTCTTTCTTGTAATCTGGGTGACATAACACTAAAGCATTGGCTATGGCATTCTTTATGTTTTTGAAGGCTTTCTTACTGGGTTCATTCCACTTGAAATTCACATTTCCTTTCATCATATCAACTATATATTTAGTAATCTCCAAAAAATATAGAACGAACCTTCTGAGAAAGTTAACCTGACCAAAAAAAGCTTTTACTCTAGTTTTATTCACAGGTAAACTCAATTGCTGAATAGCTTAGACCCTTTTTGGATCGATTCTTATGCCTTCCTAGGAGACAATGTGACCTATCAATTTCCCCTCAGTTACATAGAAGACTGACTTCTTGGGACTTAACGAAATCCCATCCTCCCGACACCTTTGCAATACTTTCCTTAAGTCACTTATATGATCTATTCTTTTCCTAGAGAACACAGTAAGATCATCTAAGTACATACCAATGATTTTATTCTTCATGTCACTGAAGGAAAGGTCCATACCTCTCTGAAAGGTAGCTCCAGTGTTGATCAGCCCAAATGGCATTCTGTAGTAAGAAAAAGTGCCCCACGGGGTGGTGAACGTCATTTTATGCTGGTTCGCCTTCTCAACTTCTATCTGATTATATCCTGAAAAGTCATCCAACATAGACATCATTTTAGCTCTGGCTATAATCTGCAGTAAGTGATCCATATTGGGAAGAGCATAATTATCTTTCAAAGAAGATTGATTGAGATTTCTGAAGTCTACACAGATTCTAATCTCTCCGTTCTTCTTTCTCATAGGCACTATGTTTGCCACCCAGGTAGAGTGGTGTATAGGATAGATGATCCTTGCCTTAAGCATTTTATCTACTTCCTTGAATATCACATCCACAACTTTGGGGTTATAGTTCCTTTGCTTTTGCCTGAACGGGGTAGCTTCAGGTTTTAACAGAATTTGATGTTTGAATTTCCCACCCATAAAAATTTTCAGGTCCTCATAGCTCCAGGAGAAAACGTCCGAGTATTCTAGGAAGAGTTTCCTTGCCTTGTTCCTTTCTTCTTCAGTGCAACACTTCCCAATATTGATCATCTTGGGATCTCTCTCAGTTCCAATATTCATTCCTTCATACTCGCCAGTAGTAGGACCTCTTTCTATTATTTTCTCCTTCACAAATGTGTCGTGCATGTTGAAGAGTTTTTCCAGAGTAACTAGATGGGGCGGGATGATATTGTGTGTGCTTGAATGTGACCTCTAAATTAGGCACAAACTCAACATAGTCCTTACTCAATCATTGAATTTGAAAATATGAACATGAATTTTTCATTTCACAAACTTGATTGAAGCGACCTGTTGCCTCCTATTTAGTTGGGGTTTTTGAATTTACTCTCAGAACGAGAGCCAACAACCTTGACCATAGCTAAAATGGAGGATTTTTAAAGCATGATAAAAACTTAAAATTGAAACTATTTGCTATGAGATACAATTATAATCTAAGAATTGAAATGCATATTTAATCTAGAAAGCTTGAAAAGATGATAAAATTGAACTATTAGATATGTAAACAAACTACATTAAGAAGCAACATGTTACTAATCCAAATGAAACTAAAGCTAATTATACAATAAAGCTTGAAAAGATGATAAAAGCAAGATAAAAATTAACTATAGTTTTGATGCTCTCCAAATCCATCCTCCCAAATGAATAAAATGAGGCCCATAATATAGAACAACCTGAGAAGGGGATGAAGAGTTTCTTGAAAATAAACTGCTGACTCTTCATCTCCATGGATGAAGGTGAGACAATTTTTGAAGGAATTATTCAATTAAAAGAATGAATTACTACCACATGAGTGGCTTTTCATATGGAATTATGGAATTCCTTTTGAGGATAATTCACTCAACTAAGTAAATAATTCTTTTAATTCCTTTTGATGTGTATTAGCTAAAGGGGGTGGAATTAATTTAATTT
>MU225802.1:2096301-2112184 GCA_018584345.1 Thuja plicata | reverse complement strand
TTGATAATTTAGGAATTAAATATAATGTGAGATTTATGCAAATTCAGGTTTTCTGCATTTGAGACCAAGTCAATTAAAGTCAATTAGGAAGAGAAATTTGCCTAGTACAATAGGACTTTGATGATGATAAAATGCACCAAAATTATTTAGAATTGTGAGGTGCCAATTTTGGGGTGTTACAGATATTACCCTACAATTGGATAATATCTGACTTATCTTTCTTTTGTTTATCTGGATGATCTCCTTCATGATCGCCACGGACCTCTTTGTGGAAGTTTCCACCGCTCTCTAGGAAGAGAAGTATAATCTTATCATCTTCAAACACTTGCCAATCTTCTACATTGTCAGGTACATATGGCCAATATATGACTTCCACTTGGTACTTCTTGTCTTTGAATTCTGGGTGGGGAAGGAGTAATGAAGCTGACATAGCTAGGGAGTCTGCTTTGGCATTAAACTCTCTCGACACTGATTCAATAGAGAAAGCATCCAGTGCCTCTATCTCATCCCATAATCTATTTATGTAGTTCTTTAATTTGTGATTCTTAACAGAATATTGATTCTTAACTTGGTGCACAATAAGCTCAGCATCAACACGAGCTCTCATAATCTTCATGCCTTTTTCTTTTTCAACAATGATTCCTAAAAGGAGGGCCTCATACTCAGCAGTATTTTTGGTATTTTTGAATTCTAATTTGTAAGCCAAAGGCTCATATATCCCATCTGGCGATATCAAGACCACACCTGCACTGGATCATGATGAAGCACAACTACCATCGAATTCAAGTGTCCAGATTCGAGAAGACTCCTCTTTGGCGAAAAACTCCTTTACCTGTTCTCCTAGTTTATTTTCCTCATCGTGATCATCATTAAACAACATATAGTTTCCAAATTCCAATTCTTGATACAAAATTTGGGCTTTAGGGTCATTAGACTTCAGCACTGTAAACTTAGCTTTCTGTTTCGGGACTAGTTCAATTTTTTTATTACCCACTGGGATTAAAGCTTGAGACCAATCTAACTCTATTTCTTCTCCTAAATCTCTATAGAAACTCCTACTTAGCAACAAACCATAGCTAGCAGGTATATCAGCAACCAGGATCATTAACAACATCTTCTTCTCAGGGTGCACTACCAGAGCCACTTAAGCATCCTTAATTTTTCGAACTAGAGGTACTTGCTTGGAGTCCATAGAATAGCACCTCCCATGAGCTTTAGTAAGGGTAAGTTCCAAAGCTTTAGCTACTATTGATGGCATCATGTTATCTAAGGCTCTAGAGTCTATTATACAATTGCTCAGTTTGCATCCATTAATATATAAAGACACATAAAATGGATCGAGCTTTTGACCCAGGAAAGTAGCTAACATAGATGATTCACCTTGCTCAATGGGTTCCACGAAAATTGACTCATTTTCTATAGTAGTCATGACTTTCTGGTTTAAGTTCAGATTCCCTTCAGTACAGTAATCTACTAATTTTTGCAATTCTATAGGATTGGACTTGAGATAATCTATGGGAGAGATTTGAATTCAAGAATCCTTACAGAATTGAATAATGTCAAAAGAGTTCTGCTCCTTACCTAGTTGCAGAATTCTCACACCTTGATTTGCTTCCTTAGGGTTGGAGGCAGATGCTTCGTTACCTTTAGGTGGGAGAGAAGGGACATGACCTTTATCTTTCTGGCTCCTGGTCAAGACTGTATAGGAATTCCCATCTATGGTCACGTAACATGTTTCTCTTTGTTTAGAATCAGACTCATACTCTAAATATAAATTTTCAGAGTCACCATGTGAGTATGAATCTGGTTCGGCTTCATAGACTCCAGCGTTTCATTCATCAGTCTGATGCATTTTCCAAGCACGGGCTACATCAGGACAACTTTCTCCATCATGATCTGTAGTTAGGTGAAAGGCGCACATATTCCCTCTTTTAGGGGGGGCATTAATAGCTAGTCTTTGTAGTGGACCAGTTAACTGCAATGCTTTACTGTCAATGTTCCTCCCATCATTGCTCCTTCCAAGTTGTTCTTAATAATTTTGTTGATAAGGGTTATTGAACCTAGGAAGTTGCCTCTTGAAGGCGATGAATTTGTTTGACAATTTTTGGATCATCTCATTGGACGATGTAGTACCACTAGTGCTGGCTCTTGACTATATCTCTCTCTTCCATTTCCTGGATGAAATCATATGGTCTTTGAGTTCCACGGTAGTCCTCTGTGTAGCATCTAAACCAGTAGGGTTCACTCTCCTTAAATCATAATTGATGTCTGGTGGCATAGCACTTATAAAGAATGTTTTCAAATTTCCCACCGTAGGTTTATCAGCTGCTGGAATATGATTTACGAGCTTAATGAATTTGGCTATGAAAGCTCTCATACTAATAGAAGGCTCTTTCTTGATAGAGGTTAATTGTGTTAGGAGAGCATGTTCATCTTCTGCAATTTTGAATCTTCTCTCAAAAGTAGCTCTCATGGAGGCCCAATTTGTAATAGAGGAATTTGGCAGGTGATGAAACCAATTGGTGGCGCCCTAAACCAGTGTCTCAACAAATAATCTAACGGCCAAATCCTCTTCTCGTACTGCTAGAATGTTGATAGAAGCAAAGAATGCAGCAATATGTTCATCCATAGATACTTTCCCATGTCCAAAAAACTTGGGGAAATTCTTTCTAGACCCTGAGGGAAGAGGGTTATAAGAAGCTAATCGCAAGGGTCCGACTGCAGCGGCCCAAGGGAGAGCCATTGTTACTTGAGGTAAATAAGGGGCTAGATTGATAACAGGAGGAGCAACTACTCTGTGTAACGTTAACACTTGACAAGTGGTGGACAAAAGAGTAGACTACTTAGGGGTGAAGAAGGTCTACTCTGGATTTTTGTAGTTCTATTTCTTCAACAAGGTACTTCAAGCAGAGAAAAATTAATATCTGCAAGTCTCTCAAAGACTGGATCTGTACTTCCTTCCCTCTTTGTGCTCCTGAGAAATATTTTAGGCTCCAGATTTTTGACTAATTCTGTAGCCTAACTTCACGCTCAACTTGGCATTGTGCTCTTTGATTTCTCCTTCAGAAGACTCTTTCAAGTTCTTCTTCTCTAGCTTCTTCTTTCTCTAGCACTTGACTGGCGTTTCTGTAATGTTCAGTGTTTCTTCTGTTACTCCAGGCAAAAGTGTTTTGTGAGGAAATGAGATCCTCTTGATCATCTTGAAAACCAAGGTTTGGTTGGAGCACAGGAAATATATTTTCATGGGGAAGCACCATCTTTCCCCATGATATGCTTCTAGTGTAACGAGTGTTTGTCTCCCCAGTGGAGTCGCCAAAAATCTGTTAGTAAACAGATTGTTCTTTTCAACTTAACTCCAAACTACCCAAAATGCTTAAGAACAATCAAATATAACAGTTGGGAAATTGTTATTGAAGAAACTAATTTCCCTCTGAATTCAAAGGTACAGCTCCCTTATATGAATGATTTTTAGTGAATTTTGCTCTTTCCTAATCTAATAGGGGTATGTTCTTAACCCGAGAATAGAAGAGGCAAACCAAGCTAATCCTAGGCAGGAAATAGCTCAGGAAAGATAAATTCCACTCTAAATCTAGCCAACCCTAAGATTTCATCAATTAGATTAACTCCCAAAATTGGTAATGCATGAACTTCTACTGAAAATGCATATGCAAGACTAAACTAAAGATGAAACAACTATGAGTCAATCTATATCATGAGCATGTTTCCCAAAATTGAGATAACAACGGGTTTCCCCTTTTGCTAATCGCATTAATTCATAATGCAAAGCTCTGGTTCGAACACAGATTGCAAATCTAATTTCGAAGAAACATCTAAATTCAACAAAAAGATAAATGCAATGCAGGTGGAACAGATAAAACAATGGTATTCAGACATACAAATTTGACTCAGCAAAATGCTATCTTTCACACTTAGCCGACCTTTGTATTGATTTTGGAAATAGTACATATAGAGTCCCAGATTGGGCCATTACAAGAAAGGGGGAGAATCAAAACAGTTCAACTTCCCCAACTAGAAATGATAACTAAAAGATTTATCAATTACAATGGTATCAAAAGTAGTACAATGGGGAATCTATTTAAGTTTCAATTTCCTTCCCCTTGTCTAATTTATTCCTATAGGCTGTAATCGCTGTAATAACTCAAACGAGTTCTTCATGCCTATTGACATGGACGTTAGTGTATCAAATGAGCCACCTAGAATGTTCTTTAGTGAAAATCTTGATGGCATTAGTTTGATATTTTAGTTCCTTTGTTGCTCTAAAGATGCATCTGCTCAATTGTTGGAGTTCTGGTATTTTGTCTAGGTGAGAGGCAGAATCTTCTATCAGTTTATGCAAATAACTGAAAAATGAATTCTGCATATTGGCTACTCCGATTATTGCTTTTCCTTGGCCACTGGTCTGTGATTCTGTATGAAGCCCTAAGAGGATTTTGAAATCTTTACTCTGCTCTTCTTTGATCTTGATATCTACCTATTGCAACCCTGCTTCGGCCTGGATGATCATTTCAATCTTAAACTCTAGGCTCTGAAGCCATTCGATCAAAGGCTCATCTCCTTTCTATAAAATCTTGGCCTTTAGAGCTTCTTTGGTCTTTATCTTTACTGCCACATGCAGCATAACTATACATTCCTGGAATTTCACCCTCTCCGATGTGAGAGTCTGTAGGTTCACAACAACGTTATTGCTCTCTACCTCCAACCTTAGAAGATTATTACCTAGTTTCTCAACCACTGATAGACCCTCAGACTTGAGCCTCTCAACCCACCGCTTACCAATCTTCCCATAATGTCGATCTTCTTGCAACTTAGCCAGAATGGCTTGGTTCTCTGTAGCACTAGGGTCAAAGGTGGTTTGGGTGCTGCGAACGCTTGCAATCGGAGTGAGGATTTGTCTGATGAAGTTGGTCAACTCGGCCACTTCTGCCTTTAGTTGGACTTTGGAAGTCTTGAGCTCCTCGAGCTCTTCTTCTATTAGTACATTGGTATATTTCCACCAATCCACCTTGGTATCATGACGTGCCAACCCCATGTGAAATGACTACAGTTGAAAGTTTGAAGCAGTCATGTCCTCGAATCTACCTTCTTTAATTAGCTTGGCCACTTCCATGGTGAAATGTCCAGTCTCAGGATCACGACCGAAGGTAGACATTTTCTTCACCATTTTATATTTTCTCATGATGGCCTTGGGCTGAATAGCTTGTGACAGAGTGTCTTTGCTGGCAGTCCCTTCTTCCGCCCTCTTTCTCTTGCATTCCAGAGTATGTTCTTTCCATGACTCTGTGCTAGTAACTTTGTTGGCAGAGACCAACTCCTCAATGAATAATTTCCTGATGACTGGAGGCATAGCCTTTGGTCTCAAAGCAAATGGGTTTACCAAAGTAGGAGAGGAGGACACTAGCTTGGCTGCTGAAGCGACCTTCTGATTCTTTCTGGCTTCTCCTTCTGACTCTGTGGTTGAAGGAGTATCTTCACCTACTTCCACTATGATGGGAGACCCTCTCTTGGGAGAATATTGGGTAGGGGTATCAACCGGTACATCTACTATGACTACTTTTACCGATCGCTCTAGTTCTGCATCTTTGGTGGGCTCTTTTGTTGTCCCGATATTCGGGAGTGGACATTCTCCACAAGTCTTCTCCAAGGTGATTGTTTTCTCAGGAGGTTCATCACCTCCTCCTGCCAGCTGGGTTGATCCTTTGGCAATGGTTGGGATTGTTACCGACGAAGTGGTTGTGGTACCAGCAGTATCTTTTGCCAGAGTTCACTGAGTAGGCAGCTTCCTTTCTAATCTCTTCCTTCAGCCTGTGGTCCATTCAACCCATTATTCTGTTCTCTTGTAGATACCCACCATTAGAGTTGGCAAGTCACTAATGGCTTGGTCCAGCATGGGTTCAAAACTGACAGGGGTGAGTTTTATCTACTCTAGACATGTATCATCATACATATGATTTCCATCATCTTCTAGTCCCTCCACTGAAATGTTAACATTGAACCTTTTGATTTGTTCAATAGTTAACCGGGCGTAGAATCTCTCTCTACTTTCCAGACCATCCTTGCTATTTTCCCAGTAGTCTTCTATATCATGAACATGATGAATTGCATGGCTCATTTGCAATACATCCCTGGCATAGTTCACTGGATCATATTGCGGTCTCAAGACATCGTAGGTTTCCAAAAAAACTTCTTTGAGAATTTCTTGATAACATTCTTCACCTCTGACCTAGATGCACATCTGTAAGCCCCGATGGTCATGGGGAAATTGTATCCCTTCTTCTTAGCTTTAGCATAGATCAAGTTCACCTAGAGTGCTTGCCTCATTACCTCGATCAGCATGATCATATCAGTAGGATACCTGGGCAGCTTCAAAGGGAAATCATCAAATCCTGCAAGACAAAGATATGAGAAACCTCGAAATTGAATGAAATAGCATCCAAGTTGGTTGATGAAAGCCATGGATTCAGGGGAGAATCTCCTTTCTAGACAACCTTGTAACTCCCTACACAATCTCATTGTGAATGCATCATTAACCCAAAGGTACTCAGCATAACTATTATGTAATTGCAAAGAGGGCAAAAAATCATAACTCTTGACATCATCAGGGAATTCTTCTAATCTGGGAAGTCCTAGCCAAATTTGGAGTGTAGCCAGAATGTATAAGAGAACTGAAGACAAGTAAAATTCATTTTGGCGTTTAGCTCTATCTAGGGCTTCCGAGAGGTTCTCACTTACCATAAGCGCCCAATCTATGAAGTGGTGTTGGGAATAGATTACCTAAACCAAGAAGAAGTGATGGTCGACAAAATTGAGTGCCTCACTCTCACCTCTGATCCTATGGAGCAACACCAGGATGTCAATGATCTTTGGCTTCAGATTAGTGTCGTATAATGTCTTTGGAAGCTTTCCTTTGGCGGTCTTAGGTTCTTGAAACCATGCTTTCATTATCTCTTTCTTCCAGACTAAATTTTTAGCAATATACTCAGTCACCGCTTGACTATATGTCATTTTTGAATACTCAGCTTTCTCTAGAATGCAAAGCGAGTTCTGGACCGATTCCCTGTCAATAGATAGCAACACCGTATCATTGGGCAAGAGAATTTGCCTTGTTTCTGGGTTATATCGAGCGATGCATTCCCAGATTAATTTTGAGGCTTGAACAACCATGGGAAAGCCAGTGGCCTCAACTAATCCGCTCTCTTTCAACTTCTCTATAATAGGATGTATCTAGTCCACTTTCAGTCTATTCTGGAAGTTCTGCATGTCAAAGAACTTCAGGGATGTATCCAAGATCTTATACCATTCAGAGGTAATTCTGTTCATCCCATCGAACCCCATGAATCTAGAATCCATGTTTTTGATGATTCGAATTTGGAAATTGGAAATATCTCTTAGGGATACAGAAGCAAGGAATAGCTAAAATATGAGACTTTGAATTCAAAGCAATTTGGTGAACAAATAGTGCTTCTCGTTTGCAACTTTCAACTAATTTTATAACTTTTGAATTCTTACCATTAACGGTCGACTTCCCGCGCCACACAAATGAAAAGACCCCAACATTAATGAAAAAACCTGTTATGAAGTAAAACGGCTTTATTTGAATTAATTACCTTGCTTTTATGAGCCGTTAAGAAATGTCTTTTCACTTTTAGTAACCGCAAGGGTAACTTTTTTGAGGTAGTAGAAAATCACTTTTCCGCTTCTTCTTTAGCGGAGAAGTGCTTATTGGAGTGCTCTCAGTTTAGAAGTCCGCCAAGGGAAAAATTTAGTTTATCAGGATGCCAAAATGGTATGTGTCAATTTCATCTGCTTTCTTTATATATTGGATACTTTATGAGACAGGTTCCTCTTCAAAATTGCTTTATTTAGATGATTCGACAAAAAACATACCTTGTGGGTCAAAACCCACCTGTAGGAGTAGGGGCGAAGCCATTTTCTGCTTTTCCGCCTTTGGCTTATTTCCACAATTTCTCTCTATTGAATCATTCCCTTTGTCTTGAAGAGGTGTAAATTAGACATAGCAGCCCTTCATGAGCCTAAAGGATCCATTTTAACATTGTACTTCTTGCTGGGGCATCGCCTAGTAATCATCAGCAGAAGATACACACTGTTGATACTTTTCTGCCAGTGGAGAAGCTCGAACCTGATTCTCCACCAAACTGCAAAATGAAGAATTATGACTACATACTTCCATTGTGTGCAATACCAATGTTAGAAATCCTTGAACCATAGTCTTTACCAGATGGGGAACTTAACTTACCTGAATAATACATGAACTCAGATGCCCATTCCCTCCGACTACAAAAGAGAAGGCAATTGGGAAAAATCCGGTAAAGACTCCCTAGCCTAAGGGAAAGATTTCTAGACTTAGACTCAGGACTAAAAAGAAACTCTTTGTCCACTACTATACATTAATCACTCACTTTTGTCTGAAAGGTATGTGGACCAAAAGTGGGGCAACAAAATGCAATTTCTAATTTTTCATCACTTAACTTATCCTCTCATTTAATCCAGACCATTGATTGAGCTTTGATCCCATCCGTCGATTTGAGTTCCAAAAATCTATAAATTGGACTTTCATTTCTCATTCTTGCAACCACATTTTGACTATTATCTCCCTTATTCCGTCAATTTTCTTTTATCATTTGTGCACTTATCCATTTGAGAAAAATCAAATTATAGAAGAAAGAAAGAACAATGAGGCTTCATCAAAGGAATGGTTTGCTTATTTTAGCTTTTATTTTATGCATTTCATTTTTATGGTCTTGTTGGTATGATTAGTAATAGATTTTACATGATTTATTAGCTTTTTGGCTCACTATATCATGTACATTTCTAACTTCCCAATTTCCTAGTCTATATTTTTGGTGAACCTGACATGAACCCTCTTACTGGAGATTTTGTGAGTTTTTTTTTTTTGCATCCATGCAAAATGTAGGAAGATGGAGTCTAACTTGTGATCTATGCATGATTTCTTGTTTTAAACATGCAATGAATCACAATTTTCAATTGGTCTTTAAAATTAACTACAAATTGCACATAACCTAATTAGGGGGATAAATAAACTACAAATTTCACATAGCCTAATTAGGGGGATAAATGAACTACAAATTGCACATAGTCTAATTAGGTGGACCAAAGAACCCAATAATTTTCACTTAGATCTAAATACATGGATAAATTTAACCCTATAGTTTTCACCTAGTTTTAATTAGGAAGGGAAAGAACGACAAATTATCCTATTTTGATCACATTTCCTTTCCTAATGGTTTAATGAACAATAATTTTCACTTAGTTTTAATTATGAAGGAAAAAAACATAATTTATGTTATTTTGATCATATTTCCTTTCTAATTGGTAAATTAATCATCTCTTTTTGGTGTGTTTGGTGCTCTTTCACATCGTAGGGTGGACCTACTGCTACATGAAGTATCCTCTACCATTACGCTTTCTGCGAACTTGGGTGTAATAGAAAAGAGATAGTGACAACCATTTTTATTTTTTAAATTAGAGGACTTGGATTGGTGGGAAAAAGTACTCACCCCAACATATTGACTCAAGTGGTGATGAGATAAGGCCAAGCTCTTCCGAATTTCTATATTAAAATGTGATTGTTGATAAAATTCTAATCAACAAAACATGGTGCGTGATAGCTCTCCTCTAGTATCCTTGAGATGTGTAAAACCCTTATTCTAAGGGCTAGGAGACCTCCTGAGGGAGTTTATCATTGCACTCCCTAAACTATATGCCCTTACTATGAGCCATTTTTCTAGAAATCCAAAAACCTTATATTCTTGGTTGTGCAGAAGGACAAAGAATGACTAAGAGGCCCCACACATACACTTAATTATGAGACATAAAATACACTAGATTTTTTAACCTTTGGGGTAAGAGATTATAGTGATTCCCATACCATAGAGGGGAGCGAGTGACACTATAATATCTACTTGTACTCTTTTTCTAAGGTATATGGAGAAATCCAAGTGGGGATTCAACAATTAATATCTTTTCCAGTCTAGGTTATAAAGTGTTTGTTGCAAAGTCATGAAAATAAAACCATTTTGTTTGATGTGTCTTGTGTGAGTGTTGAAAAACTGCATAAGTCAAATAATTCACTAAAACCCTTAAATCATTTGAAAACATTTCAAAATCTTGTCCTAAACTTGAAAAATATTGTTCAACTTGATCAAACCTTTCAAAACATCGAATTTCAAAACCTTGCAAAAACATAGAGGCTTGTTTCAAACCTATGAATTATCCCTCATTCTCATTGCATAGTCCTCATATTTGACTTGATCATTGCATATTCATCATAATTACCTTAGTTATTGTATTATGATTTCCTTAGGTCATATTACCTTTGCATCTCATCCAAGCTTATTGTACTTGTAATTGCTTTTCCCTCATGATTGCATATTAGTTATCATTATTGACCTTTGGGACTTATTATTAGTCCTCATTTTAGTTGCATTATCCTTTTCATAATTGTCTTGTCTTTTTATTAGCATCCTTAATTTGCAACTAGAACCTAAATTATATTTTACAAATCCAAAAATTCAAGTTTTAAGGTTATACCTTATGTCATTGGATGAGAATCTTGACCTTGTCTTAAATTTATCCCTATGTAATCATCATCATTAATTCAATACCCAATCTTGTTAATGATATGGTGGTTGGCTTGGTCTTTTGTCTTTTAACTTTTCCTTTGATCTTTTAAGGTCTTGAACTCACCTCAATTTCCTAGGGCTATACCTTCAAGCTTGCATTTTTCCAAGATTTACAAAGTCTCAAAAAACACAAAAATATAGTTTGCATTTCATTCCTTGCATCATCATCCCTAAGTTGTATATTTCAAAGTCAAAAATTCTAAAAGCATAGGCCACATTTTCATCCTTAAGTTTGCATTATTAAATCCCAAACAAACATCCAAAAACATAGGTTGCATTTTAGCACCTTTTAGTTACATTTGTCCTTCATCTCCTAGAGTCGTAGTTTTCATAGTCGAAACAAGATTCCAAGCATCTACTATAATCACCTAAAATTGGTCAAGGCATAATCAAATGATCAAAATTGGATCAATAGTATCCAACTGATCAAATTAAATCAAAGGATCCTAAAACCTAATTATGTAATTGAATTCAATCAACTTAATTGCATAATAAATCAATAATCCTAAGCAATTAATGTCCTAGCCATTTAATTAAATAAAGATAAAACATCCACATGGCTAAAGATATTAATTAACTTTTTTTAATCAAATACTTAATATTCTCTCAACATGACACAAAAGTCAACACATCAACCAATGAGATTAAAGGACATGGATCACTCAAGTTTGAATATAAACCACTCAATTCAAATTGAATCTTGGCCATCTAATTCAAATTCAAACATTTCCCTCCAAGGAAAAATCTATAAAATCAATTAGGCAAGGGTGTCCCATTCCCTGACCTTATTTGTAAATATGGATAATGCTCTATATTATATTCTTAGAAGTAAAAAATTGGGACCAACAGTAAAAGTAACAAGGTTACCTAATGATAAGTCATTTCTTAATGCATAATTTGGAGATGATACTGTCATTTTCCCTTAATTCAGTGAGAACAATTTTGATAATATCTTACATAGGTTGGAATTATTTTGTATGGCCTTAGGGGATAAAGTGGTTCCTCAAATATCTACGGTTATTGGTTGGTTTGAACTACCTCCATCATGGATTGTAATTAAGGGTTGGGGCTAGGATGGACCCTCTAAGGATGTAAGATACCTTGGAATCCCTTTTTCTATTAGTACCCTTCTTGAAATAAATGTAGGAGTGGAACTTTGCTAAGATTGAAAAAAAACATCTCAAATAGATAAATCACCTTCTCTCTTTGGCCGGAAGGATCCAGGTTGTTCAAAAGGTGTTATCCTCTCATGTTATACACTAATATTCTACTTGTTTTTTTTCAAATTACCAAGTCAATAAGTTGGGAAGGATATTGATGGACTTCCTTTGGTCAGATGCACGGGGTAAAAATAAAAAGAGATAATGTTTCTTGGGAATGGTGTTGTACATTAAGGGAGCTTGGGGGTTTGGGTCTTCAGGACCTTAAGACACATGGAATATCCTTAGCTTCTAAATAAATCTTTAAGGTCATACAAGGGGGAGAGCCTTGGAAGGTTTCAATTATAAATAATATCAGTCTATCCATACCAAAAAAAGTAGAAATTAAAATTCTTCGGGATTTAGTGACATCTTGTTGGATGTGTTTGAGGTCAAGGCTTTTGGATCTGTTATTTTCTCCTCATTATGGAAATCTTGGACCTAGGTAAGGGGGATTCTTTGTGAAATACATGCTATTGGACACTTTATAACATACTCAGTTATGGAAAAATCTCTTTGGTGGGGGGCTATGTTGAATCACAAACCTCTTGCTCTAACTCAATGTTGTTCTGCTCAGATTTGGAACTCCTTGGGTATCTCTTTTATTGGCGATCTTTATATTTGTAACTGTTTGAGTTCATGGGAAGAAATTTTCTCAAAGTATAAAATCTCTCCTTCTCACAAGAAAACATATACATTTATTTGTAAACTAACGAGATCCTTCTTTCCTAGAAAGATTGTTTTTGATAGACAGTTTTGGGATCAGTTGAGATGGAACAATGAAAACTATTTCTTTGAAGTTAATACCAAGCAGTTCTATTTGATTCTTAAAGGTGGCACTAATATTATTCACTAGATTAATGAGTCCTGGGATTGTCATTGGTCAGAGTCCAAGAGGTCCTTTGTTTTAAACTATTTCTGGCATAGCCCTAGTAAACCCAAGCAAAGATGTCTTGTGTGGTAGGACCTAGTCAAGAAAGTTGTTGTTGGGGATGTGTTATTATTTTTTGGTCTCTCCCCTATTGTGTGCTTTGTTTGTTCTGCCTCTAAGACGTTTTCCCACATCTTCTTTGAGTTTTCTTTTGCTACCATGGTTTAGTCTTTGTTTGTTGGGTCCCCTGTTCTTTCAAACTCTCGACCTAGATTATCCTGGTTTGAAATCTTAGCTGGTTTTATTGATTTCTTTGATGATCATCTTAACACCTTTTGGTATGTGTTGTCTTATGAAATTATTTTGTTTTTATGGACTAGGAGAAATGAGGATGTGTTTCAAGGTTCAAGGAGAACCCTTACTGAATTTAATCATAAACTCACTTTCATTTTTATCATGTTACAGGTATATTTTATGCTTTAGATCACCAAAATCTGGTTCATGATCCTAGTCAGAGAGGGGATGCTACTAATTTATAAGTCAGATATTAAATCAACACACTTTTTTAATGCATATAAATACATGTTGGATCAATAGGAACTCAAATCTATTGAAAAAATTATGAAGGAAAAGAATATTACCAAGGATGACATAGAAGAAATTAACAAGGCTCCTAAACTCACATATGATCCTAAGTGGGACAACCATATTGTTCCTGATATTGATCTCCTTCTAGGGAGGTTTGACACATATAGAGATGAAGTGAAAAACAATTTCATAGGGTCATGGGATGTTGTATGACTTAGTTTACTGATATAATACTTGTTAGTAAAAAAATCTCTCAATCTTAATATTTTTTAATGTATAATGTGAACTAATCCATAACATTGCAGTTAGCTTTTGTTGGTGATAGACTAGATATCTATAGTTGGACTAGATGGTTGATACTGGTTTCTAGCTATTTTTTATGTCTTATGAACTATTTATTGACTTGGTGGGTAGCACCTCCTTGGATATTTTTTACATGGCTTAATCACCTCCCGTAGATTGGGTTAAATATGGCATTTGTATCAGGCATTGACAGTTCAAGCTTTTGGTGCAATGGAAAATAATTCCAACAATTGGTATTAGAGCCTTGGGTCATGGGCTTGATTCTCCCTTCAGTGGGCGCTAAAGGCTCAGTCAATGCTGACTGGGAGATTGTTGACTTGGTGGTTAGCACCTCCTTGGAGATTCATGACATGGCTTAACCTCCTCCCATGGATAGGGTCAAATTTGACATTTTTATCGGGCATTGACAGTTCAAGATTTTGGTGCAATGACAATTATTCCAACACTATTTTAAATACAAAATGCTCTTCTTCCATCCAAAAGAGGAAAATGTACTATATGATGTAGCTTACAAGGCACAAGCCTTCTAAACCATAAGAAGCCCCTACAATCTAAGAAATAAAAATAAGGGTCCTTTTACCACCTCCATTCCACCAAAGGACACCTAGATCCCACTTGATCTTAATTCCAACAACAATACTACTCCTTTTAGGGGACCCTCACACTCCACTCCTAAGCTTGATCATAGGAAGGCTACTTGGGTGTCAAAAGGGAAATATGATGTCACTATAGTCATTTAGGACCAATACCACCATGTGCATTATGAAGCTGTTTCACAATTTCCCCAAGAAGAAAGAAGCCCTCATCAAATGTCTTTATCAAAAAGAAACTCATGCCAACAAGGTTAAAATTGTGAAATTTGGTGATGCCAACTTGATAATTTACTATGGGAATACTAAGGATCTTCCATTCCTCCTCAACCTAAGGATCTTCAGGAGAAACCTTCATAACTATTTGGTGGATTCTATAACCTTAGACAGTTTGATGCATCACTCCATTTGCCAAAAGTTGGGTATGACCCCTACCAAAACCAATGGTACAATGATGCAACTTGACAAGACCCAGGTAAAGATGGTAGAGGAATTAAAGAATGTCTACATACAACTCACCTCTAAACTACATATCTTTAGCTACATAGATATTCAAGTGGTGGACATACCCAAGACCTATGGCATGCTTCTAAGCAGGAACTAGTATAAATCCTTGAATGTATATATCTCCATTGACTTCTCCCATCTATGAATTCCATGGAAGGGAGAGGCCAACCAGATCAAGGTGGAGAGTGAACCAATGATGAAGTAGGTCATTACTAAATATGGCCAATACAATAAAGTGAAAAATGTAGAAGTTAAGCACAGGCTTTACAAGGCTCGGGAAATCCTAACACTAGATGTCCTCAAAGGACATGACTTGTCATAAACCTGTAACATATAGGTGCAAAGAACCCATGACCTAGCCCTTATATTTGTTAGAGTAATCATTAGTTTGCTTATTAATTAAATCATGTTGATTTAATTAATTAAGTTATTACTCTTTAGTGCTTAAGATTTCTCTTAGGTGCATTAATAATTAATTCTTTTATTAATTATTAATGTGCAACCTAGCTTTTTTAGGCTTTAGGGTTTTGTTCACCTTTATAGGTTGAACCTTGTAATTCTTTTTTAATTAATTCAGATTATAATTTTGCTCTCACATTTTGAGTAACTTCTGAGTTCTGCTTTTTCCTCCTTCTGCTTCTCTCTTGTAACAGGTTATTTGCATGAAGGTATTCTTGGCATTCTGTGGATTTTTATTTCTCAAATCCTACATGGTATTAGAGCCACACTGCTGCTGCCTAGTCTGGGGTTTGTGAAGTTGCGATTCGAGGGCAAAAACCACAACTTTTCTGGGGTTTCTTCTTCATTCTGGAAGATACACTTTTTTCTGGAGCTCTTTGAGCTAAAATAGACACTACCATCATGCTCAGAAGGCCCGAGAGAGTTCATTTTCATATAAATTTTGCCATTTTTTGGCCACAGTGTTCTGATGGATCAGAGGCTTGTCTCACAGGTCCCACTCTTCAGATTGAGACTTCATCAGCATCTCTTGTTGCTCCTTATTCTGTGCAGCAGGAAATCATTCATCTTCCAGATATAGATACTTTGGACTCTTATGTTGCAGACATATCTTTCTTGTTTGTTGAGTCTTATACTACAGATTTGGAGGATTATTTTGAGGACATTCATCTCCTCTACCTTGAC
>MU225802.1:2065327-2096009 GCA_018584345.1 Thuja plicata | reverse complement strand
ATTTATTTTCTGCTTTTTTCTATCTCTTTTTGGAGAGGGGTTTTTCCCACTGGGTTTTCTTCTTTTTCTCCGGTTTACAGAGATTTCCTTGTATTGGGTACCTGATCAGGCCTTGTTGCCGAGACCCATTTCTTGCTTTCATAGCTGTGATAGGTTAGCTTACCCCCTGTGCTTAGCTTAAGGCGGGGTGTTAGAGTAATCATTATTTTTCTTATTAATTAAATCACGTTGATTTAATTAATTAATTTATTACTCTTTAGTGCTTAAGCTTTCTCTTAGGTGCATTAATAATTAATTCTTCTATTAATTATTAATGTGCAACCTAGCTTTTTTAGGCTTTAGGGTTTTGTTCACCTTTATAGGTTGAACCTTGTAATTCTTTTTTAATTAATTCAGATTATAATTTTTCTCTCACATTTTGAGTAACTTCTGAGTTCTGCTTTTTCCTCCTTCTGCTTCTCTCTTGTAACAGGTTATTTGCATGCAGGTATTCTTGGCATTATGTGGATTTGTATTTCTCAAATCCTACAATATTAACTCATGACATCCCAATACTAGGTTCAGATGTCTCTCTTGTTGACCTCTTGCCGCAGTGGTGTCGTATACATTGTCAAGGGAATTCTGAATTTTCTTGTGATGAATGTCTAATCACCACTACTAGTATGTTGGCACCTCCCAGGGTTGAGGAGATTGGGACCAATCCTAGGAAAGAGAATCATAAACACCTCAAGGACATGATATTGAGGTTGTAATCATCCAAACCTAGGAACTCACCCCTCCAAGCAGGTTCATACCTATTTTTCCTTCTCCTGCCCCCAAAGTAAATACTTGCAGAGACACGATAAACCTCTCTGTCCAACCTACCCCCAATCTATCTAAAACAAAAGATTAGGATTTGGAGGAAGGATGTCTTTGATGCCAAAGTATAGACCCTTACATTTTATGGTTAATATCTAAGCAAGTAAGTGGGGCTGCTATGGATTTAAATGACCCCATAGGGAAATCTTTCCTTGCATCCTATCAACTGCAATTTGGATGCACCAATAAAATTACCAAATATGAAGCCTTGGTAAGAGGCCTCCTTTTTGTGCTAAGAAAAGTAGTTACCCTCATGAAAGAACTAGGGTAATGAGTACTCATTTTCAAATAGGTTAAGAGCCTTATACATGCCATAATAAATGACTAACAACCTACAAAATTTGGGTATGGAGCCTCATAGAAGAATTTGACACACTCAATATCGAGCTCATTCCAAAGCAAATGAACTATATACCTGATGCAAATTGTTATGGCTACTAGAAACTTGGCACTAATGGTAGAGTCTAAGCTTCATAGGTTCGCAATGTAACTTGTCCCAACACCTACTATCCTAGACAATATTATCCGCTTTTAGGTCTTTAAGGATGATAAACACATACACGCCTTTATGGGTAAGACAGGGGTTTTTGAGAACTAGGTGGTGGAAGAAGAGAAACATGATGACAAGGTAGGATATAAAGAAGATGGTATATATTATCAATCTCCTACAAACATTATCCCTAAGGGCATGGTATCCCTAGAACAAATTTTTAATTTTAATCCATGAATCAAGGAGAAATTACCCTCCACCCTAGATGGGGGAGAATATGAAAAGGTAAATATCAAAGAGGAGGGTCAAGAGATGTTTTATTTTATAAGCAAATATTGCACCCAAAAAAGAGTGGGAGAACATATTAAAAGTTTAAAGAATACATAATTGTGATTTCCTGGGGGTACGGGGATCTCAAGACTTTTGACACCTCTATCATGACCCACGTCATCCCTCTCAAGCTTGATGCCAAGAATTTTAGGTAAAATAAAATACCTATAAACCCTATCATAGAACTCTTGATCTTTTAAGAAGTACAAAAATTTCTATCTACAAGGATTATTTTCCCCATCAGACACACCACTTGGGTGACCAACCTGGTTCCTCTTTGGAAAAAACGTGGCAAGAGCAGGTTGTGTTTGGACTTTACGAACCATAACAGGGTCTCCGATAAGGATAAACACCCTTTTCCTTCCCTAGATAAAGTCTTAAAAATTATGAACATGTCCCAAATGATTTCGTTCTTAGATGGCTACTCTAGATATAACCAAATCATGGTAAAATATGAGGACTAAATGAAGAGAATTTTCACCACCAAGTGGGACACATTCACATACCGGAGAATTCCCTTTGGCCTCATAAATATTGGGGAAACATTCCAAAGAGCTATAGATATGACCTTCAAAGAACTGATAAATAAATACATAATTATCTATATGGATGATCTTATGGTATTCTCCAGGGAGAGGCAAGACTGCAACATTCACTAGACCAAGGTGTTTGAGAGGTGTTAAAAATTTGGTATCTCCCTCAACTACAAGAAGTGCCTATTCAGGGTAACCAATAGAAATATCCTCAGCCACATTATCTCTAAGAAAGTGATATGTATTGATCCCTAGAGATTCATTGCATTTCTTAAATTGCAAATGTTAGGGAGAAAGAAAGAAATGAGATCTATTTTCAAGGAGATTAACATCATTAGGATATTTATCATAGAGTTTGAAAAAATTGTTAAGACCTTAAACAAAATGATGAAAAAGGATGCCAAAATTGAATTGGGTTAGGAAGTTAAGGATTTATTTTCCCAAATCAAATAGTCCATAACAGAGGCATCGATTATTGCAAGCCTAGACTATACCCTACCCTTCCATATCTATTCCTTCGCCTCTCTACACTCTAATGCTGCAATCTTGACCCAACGAAAGGATGAAGATTAGAAACCAATATACTTTATGAGATCCCCATTCAAAAATACATAAGAAAGATACTCTATACTGGAAAAACTAGTCTTTGTGTTGGTAAGGGTAGTCAAGAAAGTTTTGCACTACATCTTGAGGAGCAAGTTGTATGCTATTATGCTTAGACAAGTAGTTAGATCCATGTTATTACAAAGAGACCTTGGTGAGTTTTGGGGAAATGGGTGGACATCCTCAAATAATTTTATTTAGAGATGTAACCCATGAAACTAGTATGAGGCCAAGGACTATCATAGACCATAGTGTAAGTTGGCCCCCATATTGATTTTTAGTAGTACACAGTTGAATATTTCACCCCAAACCCCTGGTATGCAAATCTAGTATACCTCCTACTAAATATTTGATTTTTGTAGCTAAACGTAGGGTATTAGACTTAAGAGTGCCAATTTCATTATTTAGAATGGAACTTTGTTATGAAAGAACTATGAGGGCATCTACCTTTGATGCCTAGACCACGATGATGAAAAAAAGATGATAGAAAAGTTCCATGGGAAGTTTGGAACTCGACATGACTTAGTTAATACCACCACACAAAAAATACTCTAAGCTAGTTAATATTGGCCCCAAATATTCAAATATTCCCATGAACACATTAGGTACCATCACACATGCTAAATTTCCACTTCTGGAGAGTAGAACCCAACAATGCCCCTTAAACTAGTGTATGAGGTAATAACGTTCACCCAGTGGATGTTATATTTCATTAGTGTTGATAACCCTAATTATTTTGTAGGTCACAAGTTCATTCTGATCATAAAACATTATTGTATGAGGTAGACCAAGGCTATTGTTGTAATATTATAATGCAAATGTGATCATACGGTTCCTTGAAGATCACATCATCACCAAATTTAGAATTCCCTTTGCGCTGATATGCGAAAATGGCCCTTCTTTCTCTTCTACCCAACTAAAGCATTGGGCTTATCAATACAAGGTTAACCTAAAGTTTTTATCTAACTATTACTCTCAAGGAAACTTGGAGGATGAATTCATAAACAAGAACATCTTAGAGGTTATCAAGAAGCTGCTAGAAAAGAATCCCTAGGATTGGCACAAAAAGATAAAATATGCCTTATGGCTAGATCGAACCCATGTTAAGGCAGCCTTAGGGACCTCTCCCTATTACTTCATATATGGATAGAAATTGTTTTTCCTTGTTAACTTACAAATTCTTGTCCTATAGTTCATGCATAAGTTCAACGACCAATAAAACACTATGAAGGTTTCCCTCTTAAATTTTCTCAAACTAGAGGAGCGAAGGGACAATTCCCTCTAACATTTTGCAAAACATAAAACTATTGTAAAACATTGGTTTGACAAAAGATCCCAATTCAGGTCTTTTCAGATCTCAAACCTCATCCTCTAGGACAAGGTACATAAAAAGAAAGGGGACCACCAAAATTTCAACCACCTTTGGTTAGGACCCTACCAAATTATTGAGATCCTTGGAGCCAATACCTACAAAATCAATTCCTTAACTAAAGAACATGTCTCGTTGCCTATCATTTAAAATTTCTCAAACATTACTTCACCTAAGGAAGGACAATACTTTGGTTCCCACTGTATATATATGTTACATAATATTTCCTTTTTCTTCATGTCTATGTGTTCCTTTTTTCCCTTCATTTTTGGTTTGTTCCCTCTTTTACTTCCTTGGACCGATATGATTAGCATGGTGAACTGATGTCCATGGTTGGTAGACTCACCTTTTACATTCCAGTAGTCCATTATAGACTGATTAATCAGTAAATCAAGGCCTACATTCATTCAAGGTTATGTTTAGAAAAGTGAAGAAGAAATGGAAAGGATAACTTTGGATATGGACGAATTTAACAAACCCCGTCACAATTAAGAGAAATGCAAGAGAAGTATAAGATAAACCTAGTGATCAGAGTGGTGGAAATTCAATAAAGTGCAAAAGGTTGTGGTTTAATGCCTCCATAGTATCCCCAGAATCCCCAACTTAAAGTGATAATGAAAGTGTGTGGATCAGTGAAAGAAGTACCACCAATAAAAAAACTTGTGTTGATTTGTGAAAGGAGTATCACCAACTCACTATAAAACAAAATAAAAGAGAAATAAGTACTGAAACAAGCTAGGATTGGGCATACCCTTGCATGGTGGCATCACCCAATGAAAATTTGCAGAGTTGCAAGTAACGTCCCTATAGTTTCCTCAATTATAAGAAGGTAAAACAAGCATCAAGCACACACAACGAGATCTATTGAAGAGTATTCCAGATTTTGATAGTTATATCCTTCACTAATATCCAATTCACTGTGCTAAGCATCATCCCAAATGACAATAGTTTGTGAGGACCACATTGCGGAGGATTCTAGAGTTATAAACGGCATAAGGAAATTTTCCCAGTTGATCACCATTTGTTATGCCCTACATAATTGTCCCAACAATTTTTCTTGGCAAATGTTGGGTCCCCCATTTTTTTTGGTTTGTTTTTTTAATCTTTGCTTTGTTCCTTTTTTCTTCTCTAAAGTTTGGGTCTTTGGAGTCCTTCCTCTTGGTTTTGATCTCTTGGCTGGATTACCGGACCTCTGGGTTTCATAATGTCTTAAAAAATTTTAAAGCTCTTTGAGGTGTTTGGGATTTCAAAGTTCCTTTCTCCATCATGCTAAATTTATCCTTCCCATTAGCAAAGGAAAAGTGTATTTAATACACCCAACTTAGTGGGCTATAAAAGACCATTTTAAAGCTCATTTCTACTCACCAAGTGTTTAAACGTAAGATAAAGATTTTTTGTGACCTAGCTTCCTCGATGACCAATTGAGCTATGATTTCAAGAGCTAGTGTTGCATCCCTTGCTAATTTCTTGTGAATTTGTATATTTCCTCATCCCTACATTCAAGAAGGTAAGAATTATTTTCTTCTTTCCTAGATTTTTTGGTTGTTTCCTTTCATATTTTTCATTTTTGCTCTGTTGTTCTTTCTTTCCTAGTTTAGGGTTTTTGTTTCTATCTTCATATTAAAGGATTTTGTTATAAAATTTGTGCCCTAGATTTTTTTCTGGTAGTTGGTTTATCTGTATCCCAAAATCAAATTCCCTAAGTTCAAACTCGAGAATTTTACCAATTAGGGCTTCAAATGCTTTTCTTTCTTTCCCTAAGTTGTATAGTGCTGAATTACAACATCTGTCTGTGACTCTAAAATGATAAAATTAAATGTTGAAGGCATTCCTACCTTTGGAAGTTCACAAATTATAGAATTCCTTGAAAATTGTGCTCCCTCAAATAGTGTATTCGATCACCATTCATTGTTTGTGATTTTAAAACACATAAGTAATTACTAAGACTTTGGTACTCTGGGTCTGGGAATCTAGGCTTGTTCTTCCCAATTTTAGGTACTTATTGTTTCTAGATCTCCAAAACTAGGTCCCTAGACCCTCCTTCTCAAGGGTATCTCAATTATCAATGACTCGCAACATAGAATAGAAGTTAAGGTGAGGTAAATCAAGTTTAAAGGGAACTTCATACTTTTAGATTTGAGATTCCTGCCTTTGTCCTACCCTAATTTTTTAGTATAGAATTTCATATATTCTTGAACCTATATGCCTTTTCCTTCATTTGTGAAGCCTAATGCTTAATTCAAGTACTTGAGGTACAAGAACTTGCAACCCCCATTTCCAAGAAGACTAAGGCAGAGTTAAATTTGGAAAATACCCCCATTTCCATGAAGTACATGTATCAGGGATAGGTCCAGGGCTCTAAGATAGAGAGCACTATGCAGAATATTATTGACATTGACCTTAGAGATATTGATCTAGGAGCCATTAAGGCTAGAGTGGAGAATCCTCGCTAGGGTTCTTTCTTTTTCAAGGAACTTTAAGGGTATGCCCTGCTCTAGGCCGCCTTCTTCCCACGACTACTTTAGTCTTCAGAGATAATTTTGACCCTGACCAACCATTAATCTAAAGCCACTAGACAATGCACCAATATAAAGGAGAATAATATAGCTAAATTCACCCTAGATGTAATCCACATCATCCTTTGTCTCCCTGATTAACACAACTTCCTCATGATAAATAAGGAGGAGGCAGTCGATTAGTGCAAGGCTATGGAGGTGGCTCACAAGAGACACCTTAATGACAACTGGCTCACCCACCCTAAGATGGAAAGAGCCAAAATGGTAGACAAAAATTTCATGGGTTGATTGCATCCCTCTTATCCAAAACATAATAAATTTGTTGAGACGTGTCTTCAAAAAGGAAAACTCCAAGAATTACCATCCTTGGATGTATTACTATATAGTTTCCATTGTCGGAGGCAATGAATATTTTGATTGGTTTCAAATTGTTTCTGACAACATTAACACCCATCTCCTCTAGGTCTAAAACACCAACAAAATCTTCATGATGTCATACATAATGTGGTTCATGGCAAGGTTAAAGAGCATTCCCCGCAGTCTGGACACATAGTGTTAGCTACTCAATAAGGTTGGGGAGGCATTTCTTTGGGATTTCTACCCACATCCATGAATAGAGAATGATAAAACAAATTTTAACTAAGTCAATTATGCTTTCATTTTTTATAGAATAAATAGATTGATTAGAGACGTCAGATACTGACTCTCTTGATATGCAATGGGATTTGTAGAGAAGTGGGGAAACTAGTTCATCCAGTTTAAGTCTTGTACATATATTAGATTGAGGGACTTCAAAGGGAAGCCCTTCCTCCTTCTCTGACACTACAACAATTAGATAATTTTGTTGGAATTTTGTAGGCAATTTTTGGAACCCCACACCTTAATGACAGCTAAACACAAGCCTGGGGCAGGTTTCCCCTTCTCCCTAGATACAATAAGTGGGAAACGTCTATCACTAACAAGGATGCAATTTTTGAGTTACAAATCCTAAATATCTAGGAGCTAAATCATATACAAGATCCTTATGAACCATATAAATTTATAAAGAAGATACTTCCCAATGTCGCCCTTGCGCATAAGCCCAAAATTGAAGACTTCTAGGTAGGGTTGCATGATGATTTTTATAGGAGGTAGTTTTTCCTTAGATTGATGACCTCACAAATGAGAAAATTTCAAATTTAGAGGGATATCCCAAGGACCATTTAGATGAGGGTGATGTCCTAGAACCCACCTACAAAGTGGAGCAGGTACACTAATGCCCCTCTCCAAGGACAAATAGAGAGAAGAAGAAAATTTTGATTTATAGACCCTCTCCACAGATATCATTTCCCAGAGCAATGAGTACTTTGATCTTGATCTCCCCAAAGACTCATAGAAGGTTAAATCCAAGTGTAAGGGACACCAGATGGCATACAAGAAGAGGAAATATAAAGGAAAGAAAGGTTGCACAACCACCAAATAGGTGGATCCCTTGTAGAATTCCCTCGAGTAGTATTAATGAAAAAACTAGGTGAAAATATACAACATTCTCATAAGTTGGCCTCTGTAAATGAGCAAGGAGTAACATATGGGCTCTTGGCCAAACTAATGTCATCAGTGACCCCACCTCACACAACCCTTGGAATAGGTGCCTTGGAAGAACATAGCTTAAGAGGAAAAATGCCAACAATAGCCACCTTGACAGGTGAAGGCCCATCATCACAACTAATGTAGGAGAATTGGATCGTTAGAGATCTTGCATCATCCAAAAATATTTCCCTTTCAGTTTGTTCTTAGTTTTGTTTCAGTTAGCAGTTATGTGTTTCTTGTTGTGTTCCTTGGTTTTACATCATTCGTTGATATGAACCAAAGGGTTTTTTTGGACATAATGTTTTACCTATGTCTAGATTCGCACCTCATTTGGATACTTCCTATGGAGATGTTTTGGATTCATGGTCATTTATGTGTGTTCTTCATGTTCTAATGGTAAGTTGGAGTTTTATGATTCTGTGAAGCATTTCTTGATTACGAAGCTTGGTGACTCATCTCCCAATGTTCTTGGATCTTTGGTGGATGCCTCTCTTGGATCACACATCATTTCTACATATTGGCATTGAGATCTTTATGATTTAGGTCCTGATCTATATTTTTGTATTACATTTTCTTATTCTTGGAAAATGTAATTGTTCTAGCCTACATATGTGTTGTGAAGGCTTTATATATTGAGGCTCTTGATCTCTTTTTAGGGGCAGATCTCAAGAAGATAACCTTGAAGGTTAGCATTAGAGTTTAGACCTAAATTTATGTTGTAATAAGGCATGTATATCAAATGCCTGCAATCTACATGTTGTAGGCCTATGTGATGTAAATATATGATTCTATGATAATGTGAAGATCTATTATAACATGTTGATTATCTATTCTTGTTTATGAGTTGGTTATTTCCACTATGTTGACTCTTGCTACATGTTTGGACCATCTCCATTCAAGAAAATTTGGTCATGACTACGTCAGATGGTATTAGAGTAAGGTTTATGTTCCTGTATATGAGATCGAGTTCCTAAGCTTATGAAGCCCTATTTGAGTTTTTTGTAGGGTGGCAGAGTGTATATCTGGCCCGCAATTATAGAGGACTTGCGCAAGGGGGTTGTTGAAGAGATTATTGGTGGTTGAGAAATTATTTACGATATTAAGGGCATACCAAGGGTGAATAGATAGCCAAGTTGGAGGCAGCCTACAAGTGTGTCTGATAGATTGTCAAGTGAGAGGCAATTAGCACCTTGTAATAAAATTCTTGAAGCTGAGCCAGTTGCACCTGAAGATTGCAAAGATGTCGCCTAGAAGGATGAACCCTAGAAGGTTAGAAAAAATGATGGACGACTTCCAAAATGATATTAGGACTGAGATCAAATTTTTTTTACTGGATTGCAAAGGAATCTTGAGACTGAAGAGAAATTTGAGGAAGATACTAAAGATATTGACACTGTAGATGTTGAGATCCCTACAAATGAAGAAATATTTTGAGGGCTAGACACAAGTAAGTAAAAGTCATAGAATGGATGTTTATACCTTCACTGGTTCGTTGCATCCTGGGGATTTGATAGATTGGATTGGAGAGCTAGAATATTACTTTGAGCTTGAAAATATCAGTGATCCATAGTGTTGGGTTTAATGGGAAGTAGTACTGAGAGGGGAGGGGTGAATCAGTACCTCTAAAACTTTTTCTTATCCTTTAATCAATTAACCTTAGTAATCAATTGCATATCCATTCCATCTTATCTACACTATCTTTGTGTGAGTTATATCAATTCATAACATTAATAAACATGTGAAACATTCATAGAAACATTCATGAACATAATTGACACATAAAACAAGATATGATATCACAAAAATCTCTTGTTAGGAAGTAAAAACTGCGGTGGGGATGGCACCCACAAAACTTCACTATCTACAAAATGGAAGGGGCCGGTTAAGGCTTACAATTTTGATCACTTCTGATGATCTACCCTGTTAGGAGTATTGGTGGAGACCTATTAAAGTCTACTCTGTTAAGAACTTTCAGCAACACTGCTAAGTGTTCACTAGGTTAAGAGATTTGACATAGGACTATTAAATCCATCTTACAAGAAAGGATTTCTTACACTTTTCTTCACTTGTTAGAATGATAGAAAATTAAAAATTGACCTAGTAAGTGCAATCTCCTATTGCTGATATAGATCCTATGTAGTTCACATACAAAATAATATCACCTTAACTGTGATTGAATATTACCTCCGATTATCTATTTCCTCAGATCTTGATTCTGCTAACCAAATTCTTCTTTTTCTACTCTGGTTCTTGAAACTCTCAATTCAATCCATAGATGTGCTTGTTCTATTCTCCTCTCTCTTCCACATACATTCTAATTAATGATTACATCATCTATTTATAGATGGATTAATTTCACTGAGTTGATGATAAAAACAATGTTAACTCTAAGATCAGGTTTACAACTTGCACCTAGATCTCCTAGTCTATGTGTTTTAAATTAGTTAGATTGATTAAAACACTTACATTAATGTTTCTTGTCCCTAAAGAAATTGATTTAAAAATAATTAAATATCCTATAAATATAATACCCTTGCTTTATCTAACGTGGAAGTCAGATCCACTTTTTGTGGGCTGCAACTGACTTTCAGTTTTGTCTTTCAATCATGCTTGACTGTCCTTCAGTTTTTACTATCAGTTGCACTGAATCTGTTTCATCGGTCTACACTGTAACTTGCATTTTGGGTTCCTCTATTGGGTTCCACTTTAACTCTCTACATTGTGGTTTTCGGTTTACACACTACCATGTGTCATCGGTTCTCTCTGTACTTAATCATTTTTGGTGATCTGCCAATCTGATCTTCGGTTTGCCCTTTACCGTCTTTTGGTGTAGGCTTACTGAAAGTGTTGTTTGAATACTAATGACAAATTAATGTCATCAATCTCCCCCTTTGACATTAGTATCAAAAACTAATATGTGCAAAATACTAACAAAATGTTAAGTATATACGACATATATAATCCTTAGTCATTTAATGACTCCCCCTATGTATATGTCGGTATATATTTACATATGATATATTTTACTTCTTCATATCACTGTCCCTTTATGAATGTACATATACATATCTACCTTTTTCCCATTTTGAATAAATGTATATAACATTTTCAATGATATTTTGTGCAAGTATCATTTCCCCCTTTATTTGATATTAAGGGCAAAGGTCATTTACCTTAGAGCTTATCAAAAATTTGTGAATGAGAAGAATTCATGTCTTCCATCATTTTCTCCCATTGCTCCTTTAGGTTTTCTAGAGCCATTTTCTCAAGTGTTATCTTGGCATGCATATCATAGATGTTGTCGGCTACAGAGGAGTTGTTATCAGTTGTCTTGTAGAACTGATATGTTGTTGTAGTAGTGTGAGATTTGGTAGAATTTAAGCCTGTAGCTCGGTTACTTCTTCTCTAAATCGTGTCTCTACTTCCCACAACACTTTCCTTAACCATTTTACTTCAATGATCTTTTCATAATGCAGTTTGACTACATTTTCTCCATCGGTTGTTAGGCTACTAGCACTATTTGCTAGATCCATATCCAGCTTAGCTATGTTGTCACTATTTTCTTGAGTGAACTTTTCAATTGTGCTTAGCTTTTTCTATTAAGGTTATAGCTTTAGATATAATGGGATCTAGTTCTGAAATGAATTTTGACAGCTTTACCTTATTTTCGGCCACTTCTTGGCTGATGTTCTCTAGAAGCTTTTGTTGATACTTCATTTCTGCTCTCTCCTCAATAGCTTTCTCAACATCAACATTTTGAGTTGTGATGGCATTGGTGAGGACAACTAGTTGATCAATTATGGGATTTCTTTGATCAATATCAACATCTAGTACAATCTGGTGTAGAATGTCCCATGTTGTCTCTCGTACCATTGATTCCTTATGTTGTTTCTTCAAATTTTCTTGTAATTCCTTCCTTTGTCACATCTCTCCATATTCTTGCAGTGCATCCATGTCAAGTGTAGTGGGGTCACACTTTGGTATTTCAATGATTTCATCAAGTGTAACCTCCAACTTGTTCTTCTTTGTTTTCTTCTTCTTCTTTTTTGACTTAGTGGAGTGTAGCACCATTGCTAATTTTTCAGCCTTTTCAGTTGTGCTTGATGATGTGACTTGTTGTGCATCTTTCTACTACTTTGCATCAGTTTCATCTCGTCGAGTGTCTGTATACATCTCTACATTCACCTTAGCATCTTCGGTAGCACCTTTGTCTATTTTCTCAGGATTTCCATCTTTTGGTTTGTCTCCTTCATTTGAGTCCTTTACATCATCTACCTTGGTGTTCTCATTTTTCTCTTGAGTATCCACATCTTTGTCCTTATCTCCTTCTGTAACCTTTCTAGTGTCGATTACATTCTAAGTATCTCTGATGTTTTGCTAATCATCGGTGTTATCTTTATTTACTTCTTCTCATGCATCCTTTGGAGTTTCCTTGTTAGGTGATTTACTTAATTCTTGCATGATATTGATAGCTTGTATCAATATTGGTATTTTGCCTGGAATGATCACCTGTGCTCCATTAATTGTTGTGTCTTGTTTTTTGGTTGTATCTTTGAAAACAATGACATCTTCATCCTTATTGATTTCTTTACTTGGGTCATCAGTAATATCGATGACATTGGTATCCACAATGTTGTCATTTGTGGTATCATCCCATATTTCATCTACCATATCTACATTATTATTCCCTGTTGTATCATCTTCCTCTTTATCCAGCTCAATGGATGTATCATCTTTGTTTGCCTCATCAACATTTTGTTGTTGAAGGTCTTTGTCGGGGTTGTCTTTCTCAACTGGCATATTCATGATCTTGCACCATTTATTGTGACTATCCTTTTCAAGTTCAATCAACTTGCCTTCAAGAAATTTGTAAGCCCGTAGCTTCAGTGAGAATTCTTTCTTGTGTTTCTCCATCATTTCATGTATTTCTACATTTGTTGACTCAGGCGGCATTAGAGAGACAAGTAATCTCTCTCTGATTTCTTTCTCATTTTCCAAAGCAAATGTCCAACGGGCGGATAATCTATCCAAGAGTTCTTGTGGTACATAACTTCCTTCAAATTGTATGGGTACATATTTGAAGTTATACATCTTAGCTATCAAGGCTTCTTCAATCTTATTTTGATCTTCTTGATTTCTTTTCCCCCATTTTCTAATATGTGGATCAGTAATAGATCCAGAATTTGCAATGTAAACACAAATGTCATCAATGGTGTCAGGTTCCTTTACCTTGACATTTTTTGCCTCTACAGCTTCATCTCGCTTGGTATCCTCTTGGGTTCTGACAAATTTTCTACCCTTCTTATTTTTTCCTCTATTCGGTGCAGGTGCTTTTCTCTTATACGTCCTGACTTTTCCTTTCTTAAGAGGTGAAGGAGTAGATTCTTTGGACATTTGGCTTCTGGTCCTTGAAGAAGGTATAGCTCTTGGTCTCTTTTCTGGTGGAGGAGGTGGTGAGTCTGACTCTGTTTCCTCTGAGTTAGTCTTTTCTTCATCCTTATCGATAGACACATGTTCTTCAGTTTCCTCCTCTTGATCTATCTCTTCATCTTGCTCAACTTCATGCTCTTCTGCAGATAGAATCTTCGTGAGATTCTTTACTATTTTGTCCTTCTTTTTCACTATCTTTTTTACTACTAGGCCTGATTTAATTCTTTTCTTGGCCTCCTCATATGTTCCAAACCTTGGTTGCATTTTATCCTGTGGCTCATTGATTAAGGCATCAATTGCCTTTATTGCAAGATCAATGTTGATCTCATATTCTAGTGGTTGCAACCATGTTGTTCTTGCTACTACAGGTTTAATATAAGTATGATCTGTGTCAACCATGAAGCATATCTCATCCTTAAATTGTTTAATGATTTTCTCGGGGATTCTTACCCTCTTTTGCATTCGGTCTTTGAATACATTAAAGTATTCATCCATGATAGTTTCAAAATTATCTCCTAGAGCCTCTATGTGCTTATTGATTTTCATGGTTACCGGCTTGGTGCTATCCCATTTTACATCTCCAACAGATGGGAACTTTTCTTGAAAGTAAAAGAAAATGCACATGATTAATGAGCCAAACTTACAGGTGTTTGAATTTGCATTTCTGATTGTCTTGATATTTTCTTTCAATTGATTCAATAGTAGCTCAGACAAGTCTAACTGTGTGCCTTTCTTCACGATTTTGTAAGATGTATCCATAACACCTGATGAAATACTGTTTAATCTGCTAGCCTGGAAGAGTTTGTAACCCAGTACACATGCACCAAACTTAATTTCATCATCAGCTATGGTTGTCACTTTCATTCCACGCCCATCCCATTTGGCTCCAGTAATCTTTTCAGTCTCTGCCTTCGGTGGATGCTTGAGTGCCTTTACTTTATCAGTTACGGGGTAACCGGTGACTACATGGATGACAGCTCGGGTGATTTCCTTCAGTTCATCCAACCATAACTTGTTATTGTGCATTCTTCTTAGCACTAACTGAATCCAATCAGTTTTGAAGACCTTCAGAAACTTTAGGGCATTGGTAAGACCTTTTACCTCAATGTGTTTGTGTTCATCCTTAAGTGTTTTTTCTTCATTACAAAGCTTATGGTAAGCTTCTTCCATCTTTGTCATTCTAATCTCTGCAATCTTGCAGTGTATGAAGGATCAAACGTCCTCAACTAGAAAAACCCTAGCTGGTATGCATGAGAACGCACCAATGTCATCAGGCTGTGAGGAAACCTTTGGATGAATCTTATATTTGGGTTCCTCACATGCATTATTTTTTATGAGTTTGAATTCATCCTTCTTAGCCTTCTTAGCTTTTATGGATTGTGATGTTGGTGCCATTTTCAGAAATTAGGGCTTCTGTGTAAATGCATAAAGAACAGAGTTATCGGTCTGTAGAACTTACTGTTGTGTTTGCACAGATCTCTGAACTATTTTGGAGTTCTTGGTGGTCGAGTCATGATCGCTCTACAACTTAGTTTCTTTCTGCTCAAAATTGCCTCTACTCGCTCTGCTCTGGGTGTCGTGACAAATGAGTCACTCCGATGCCCTATCTATAGTAATTTCCCTAAACCACATGTAATAAATGCTCACCAACTCGTCAGTGTTTGAAGACTGAGTTTGTCAGTGAAGACTTTATTACCATCGGTCATGCTTACAACATTTCTGAGCAATCAAAGTTGATTTAGCCTTTACCGATAGCTTTCGGTAACACAGACAGCTTGTTCAGGTGCTTGTTTACCGACACGTCTCAGTCAATGCTAACAAATTTTTTTTGTAATCGACATCTCTTGATAAATATAAGCAGTCTTTCCTTTAAGTGTATACCGATGGGTTTCAGTATATATGCCCGAAGACATAGTTTTCACATTTTTCAACAAGTATAACCATGATGCATCTATCTTATGCTCATTTGGAATTATTTCATCATATTATGGAACTGATGTAAAGTAATATCTTAGGGTTAATGCAATTCCATACTTACTTATTTTGCTTAGGTGGGGTTGGTGATGTCACCGGATCCATTGGATGGGGTGTCACCATTTTCATTGCTCATTCCAGCTTCATCATTACTTGAATGTTTTCTCCACATCGTGTCTCTAGCCCTCTGGATATCTTCAATGATGTTTCCATTGGGTTATGTGCTTGTCTCTGTCATTCAGTCTTTGCAGTCCTTTTTGAGATGACCGACTTTATGATAGTGTAAGCATGCCATTTTGGGTTTAGTCCATCCTCTAGACTTTCTAGTCCATAGTCTCATACAGTTTGCAGCAATGTGACCATACCTTCCACATGTTGTACAATTTTTCCAAGTATTGTAGTCCCATACATATTGATTACCGATATGCTTCAGTTTATATGGAGTGTCTTGACCTTTTGGCTTCCATGCCTGCCTTTTCTTTTTCCAGCATTCAAGACTTGTGTGCCCATTCATCTTGCATGTAGGACAGTATTTGTCCATTTAGGCTTCCTTCCTTGGCTGTTCTATTTTAGACTTGCATTCATATGCCTTATGTCCTTTATTGTTACATTTATAATAGAATCCTATGAATGAAGGTGTAGATTTTGGAATACCTTTCATTTTGCCTCTGCACATATTTTCTGTGTGACCATGCTTTCCACAGTGTTTGCATGTAAGCTTTCTTGGTCTTGGATTTTCATAAACATTCTTTGGATTGGATTGATTTGATGATTCTCCATTTTTGGTAAAGCCTAGACCGTTGTTGTTGTTGAATCTTCATTGTCCTTCCAGAAAATCATCCATTCTTTTATTTCTCTCTTCAACCTTTCTGATAACTTCATTATGTTGTTGCTGAATTCTAACCTCATGCTTCATTTTTTCATTTTCTTCTCTTAGTTCACCAATAATATGTATTCTCTCAATGAGTTCAACATTCATTCTATTTTCTTCTTGACTCATGAGAATAATTTGATTTGTGAGCTCATGGTGATGCTCTGCATGTCTTTGTATTTCTAACTCATTTTCTTGTAGTTTCTCTATAATCTTCCTCCTATCATCAGTCGCTAGTTTTATTTTTGTTTTAGCTTGTCTAGCAGAACTCATCACATCAAACATTCTAACCATCTGGGTCTCTTGACCGATTTGTAGCATCTTTATTTGTTCATTCAGATGTTGATTTATCTCCTTTAGATTTTTGGCATTCTCTTTTGATGTATCTGATGCTTTGTTTGCATTTGATCCTGAAGACTCAAAGAAATATGGAATCTCTTCTCATTGATAATCTTTTCATTGCTTCAAGTTTCCATTCCTTTCCTTTCATTGAACAACTCTCTCATCTTGATTCTAGCTTATTTATATTGTTCATAGAACATCTGTATCTCAAGATTTTTATTCTCAATATTCTTATCAAGTTTGTACTTCTCCATTGTATGATCTTTTCCCTTAAGCCTTTAATATTTTCAAGAAAGAGACTCGGCTCTGATACCAATTGTTGGTTTTGATGGGAAGTAGTACTGAGAGGGGAGGGGTGAATTAGTACCTCTAAAACTTTTTCTTATCCTTTAGTCAATTAACCTTAGTAATCAATTGCATATCCATTCTATTTGATCTACACTATCTTTGTGTGAGTTATATCAATTCATAACATTAATAAACATGTGAAACATTCATAGAAACATTCATGAACATAATTGACACATAACACAAGATATGATATCGCAGAAAACTAATGTTAGCAAGTAAAAACTCTAGTGGGGATGACACCCACAAAACTTCACTATCTACATAATGGAAGGGGTCGGTTAAGGCTTACAATTTTGATCACTTCTGATGATCTACCCTGTTAGCAGTATCGGTGGAGACCTGTTAAAGTCTACTATGTTAAGAGCTTTCAGCAACACTCTTAAGTGTTCACTCGGTTAAGAGATTTTATATAAGACTGTTAAATCTACCTTACAAGAAAGGATTTCTTACACTTTGTGTCACTTGTTAGAATGATAGCAAACTACAAATTGACCTGGTAAGTGTAATCTCCTGTTTCTGATACAGATCCTATGTAGTTAACATACAAAATTATATCACCTTAACTATGATTGAATATTACCCTTGATTATTGGTTTCCTCAGTTCTTGATTTTGCTAACCAAATTCTTCTTTTTCTACTCTGGTTCTTGAAACTCTCAATTCAATCCATAGATGTGCTCATTCTATTCTCCTCTCTCTTCCACACACATTCTAATCAATGATTACATCATCTATTTATAGATGGATTGATTTCATCGAGTTGATGATAAAAACAATGTTAACTCTAAGATCAGGTTTACAACTTGCACCTAGATCTCCCAGTCTATGTGTTTTAAATAAGTTAGACTGATTAAAACACTTACATTAATGTTTCTTGTCCCTAAATAAATGGATTTAAAAACAATTAAATATCCTATAAATAGAATACCCTTTCTTTGTCTGAAGTGGAAGTCAGATCCACTTTTTGCGGGCTGCAACCGACTTTTGGTTATGTCTTTCGGTCATGCTTGACTATCCTTCGGTTTTTACTGTCGATTGCACTAAATTTGTTTCATTGGTCTGCACTGTAACTTGCATTTTGGGTTCCACTTTAACTCTCTGCATTGTGGTTTTTAGTTTACACACTACCATGTATCATCAGTTCTCTCTATACTTAGTCATTTTTGGTGATTTGGCAATCTGATCTTCGATTTTCCCTTTATTGTCTTTCGATGTAGGATTACCGAAAGTGTTGTTTGAATACTAATGAAAAATTAATGTCATCACATAGAGGGTTAGGTTAACACAGATTAAGTTGAAGTGTCATGCTGCCTTATGGTGGAAATAATTGCAAAAATATAGAGAGGAACATGGTGAACAAAAAATTACTAGATGGAGGGTGATGGTTACTAGGTTAAAGGATAAATTTATTCCCGAGGACTATGAATTAGAATTGTTCAAGAAGTTGTAGAACTTGAAGTAGAAGGACATGAGTGTGAAGGAATACACCAAAGAATTCTATAAGATGACAATCATATCTAGACACCAAGAGGTATCTAAGGAGAAGGTGGATAGGTATTAATAGTCTAAGATTTGACATTCAAGATAAGATGAGAATGTTGAGGATTTATACAATGGAGAATGCTTATTAATATGCATTAAGGGCAAAAGATAAGTTGAAGAGGAGATCGACTAATCTTAGAGGTAAGGAGAAGCAAGAAAGTAGAAATGGAAAATAGAATCAAACCATTGAGGTATAACTTGATAAGAAGGCACCTAGGAGAGGGAATGGTAGCAAAGACTTCAAAGGTACTTGTTTCAAATGTGGTGGCATAGGACATAAACCTTTTCAATGTTCTAAAGGATCTAGTAAGAACTTGGGTAGACATAATATTATGGCACGTGAGGAGCATACTACTAAAGAACTTGAGGAAGGTATGACAACACTTGAGATAAGAGAGTCTCTTATGCTTAGGAGAACCATGTCAAGAGTGAGAAAGAACCTGAACCTTTACAAAGGAGGAATTTGTTAGGACTATTTGCAAATCAAGAGGTAAATATTGTAAAAAATTTATGAATAGTGGTAGTACTGAAAATTTGGTATCAGAAGAGATGGTACAAAAGATTTTCTTAAAGAGGCTTAAAAATCTGTGTTCTTATAGGATAAGTTGGTTTTTAGATGAACACATTGTGGAGGTGAAAGAGCAGTGTTTGGTAAACTTTAGAATTGGACCATATAAAGATGAAGTGTTGTGTGATGTGGTATCCATAAGTGCTTATCATGTTCTATTGGGTAGAACTTGGCAATTTGATAGGGGAGCTATTCATGATTGTAAAATAAAAGAAGGATGGAAATTTTTTTACTTTGAATCCCTTAAAGGAGGCAAAGGGGAGAAGTGCAAGGAATCTGAGTATGGTAAAGAGTTATTGATCAAAGAAGCAGAATACAGAGGATAGTATGAATTAGAAGAAGGATCTTGAAGGCAGACCATAGAGTAAGTTGGTATCAGACTGTAAGAAGGGTAAAGTAAAGCAACATAAGACCTTGGTTGCTAATCAGATAAAGGCTTGTAGTAGAGGTAGTTCCATTGTGTGAAGGAAAGGAAATTGTAGTAAGAAATCTTGTACTGATGTGAGATATGATAGAGAAAGTATAAAGAAGAGTAAGCCGATGAATCTAACAGAAGATGAAGTTGAAGTGCAGAGATAGAGAGTTGCAAATAAAGAGGATATTTTGATCAAGATTGTGCATGGGATTTATGTCCCACATGCTGTCAAATATTCATAAGTTTCTCTTATGGAACATTTTATTCTCACTAGGGGTGTCTAATACAGGAGCATCCTTGGTTCGTTAGCAATCTTGTATCACCCAAAATATTCCCCTTTCAGTTTGTTCTTAGTTTTGTTTCAGTTAGTAGTTTTGTTTTTCTTGTTGTGTTCCTTGTTTTTAGATCATTTGTTGTTGTAAACGAAATGGTTTGTTCTAGACATTATGTTTTACCTATGTCTAGGTTTGCACCTCATCTGGATACTTTTGTATGGAAATATTCTATATTCCTAGTCAGTTATGTGTGTTCTTCATGTTCTAATGGTCAGTTGGAATTTTTTGATCCTGTGAAAATTTTCCTGATCAGTGAAGCTTGGTGAATCATCTCCCGATATTCTTGGATCTCTGGTCTACGTCTCTCTTGGATCACACATCATTTATACATCTTGGCATTGATATATTTATGATTTGGGTCCTGACCTATATTGTTGTATTACATTTTCTTATTCTTGGAAAATGTAATTGATCTGGCCAACATATGTGTCGTGAAGGCTCTATATATTGAGGCTCTTGATCTTTGTTTATGGGAAGATCTGAAGAAGATAACCTTGAAGGTTAGCATTAGGTTTTAGATCTAAATTTTTATTGTAATTAGGCATGTATGCAAAAATTCTATAATCTTGATGTTGCAGGCCAATGTGATGTAAATATATGATTCTATGATAATGCGAAGATATGTTATAACATGTTGATTGTCTATTCTTGTTTCTGAGTTGGTTATTTCTATTGTGTTCACTCTTGTTGCATGGTTGGACCATATCCATTGTGGAAACTCTAGTCATGATTGCATCAACAACTCACCATATAATTGATCAACTTGAATGACTATAGCGAGAGTATGTTGATGGATAATGATGTCCCCCTATTTACTCCCACATGCAAACGTTTGGAGCATGATAAACCTTGGTACTGTATGTGGTAAATTTGGCCTTGTTAATTCACCATACACTTCAACATAGTCCTTCTTCATGAGATACACACAAGACTAAATATGAGATTATTCATCCTACCTGTCTGCATGATTCAACCTATTGCCTTCTATCCAGATGGGGTTTTCAAAATAGCTCTCAAAATGAGAGTCTCACAACCATAGACCAATCTAAGAATGAAGGATTTTTCTCTATGAATGCAATGCAATGAAAGGTTATTCTAAGAATTGAAAGATGCAAGAATAATCTAAAATATGATTTCAATGAAATTATTCTATTGCAAATGAAAGCTTTTAACTAGAAATGAGATGATAAAAATGTAGAAACAATTTAGTATTCTAACAATGCATACTTTCTCCAGGGGATTTGAATGAGGAATGGGAGTTCTTTTATAGACTCAGAGGTTGTTCAGAATAGAAAGTTTCCTCTTTTGAATTAAAACAGATAGAAAAGCCAGTTCAGATTAGAAAGATTTCTTTAAAAGGATACAATAAATTGTTTTCCCTTTGCTTTAACTGTTTTCTTTCTTTGATTTAATTCTTTTCTCTTTTGATTTAACTGTTTTCTTTCTCTTTAAAGCATACTTAATTCAAAACTTCTATTTCTGAACAAAGAGAAGATTTTGTTGACAATATTTAATTAATAAAATAGAATATGACCTCATAATTGCTTTTTCTCAATTATCTGGATAATTAAATTTAATTATTGAAAATGAGGATATTTATTTAATAATTAAATATCATTTAATTCCCTTTTTATGTGTCTTAGCTAAAGAGGGTGAATTTAATTTAATTAAAGTGCTAGGACTTTATAATTAAATTAATTCAATCATAGGGTTTATTTAGCCAATAGATATTTAGGAATTAAATATAATGTATGATTAATGCATATTTACTATTTTCTACATTTGACACTCAGGTCGAGTAGAGTTAGTCAAAACTCAGAATTGCCTAGTACAATAGAACTTTGATGATTCAAAAGAATGACAAATGCAACAAAATTGGTTAGGGTTGCAAGATACCAATTTTGGGGTGTTACATTTTGCCCTTCTTTGAATTGATGTGCGAGCAGTGTATTGATTCAAAGAATAGTCTGATGCTTGAAGCACAGAAGAATAGATTTGAAAATTGATGATGCAAAGATCGATTGCTGAAGATTTCAGAACCATCTCTAGGACAGAGCTTGACTCTCCGAAGTCTAGGCTAGGTTGTCAAGACATCGGTCAAATAGAGTTTTTGAGGGTCATCTTCATAACGAAGCTTGATCCCCAGGGATCCGGGTTAGAATGCCCTGATACCTAATAGATTAAGATTTCGAGAATCATCTCTAGAACGAAGTTTGATCCTCAGGAATCTGGGTTAGAATTCCCTGATACCTAAATAGATTGATATCTTTCACAAGGATGTCCCCATAACGAGGCTCAACCTTCAGGAGTCAGGGTTAGATTGCCCCGATACCTGTCCAACAAGATAATCAATAGAGATTTTAGGACTATCTCCAGAACGAATCTTAGTCCCCCCAATATCTAGGTTAGATTGCCAAGACACTAGTTAGATTGACATATTTCACAAGGCTATCCCCAGAATGAGGCTTAACCTTCAGGAGGCAGGGTTAGAATGCCCGATACCTGTCTCAAAAGATAGTAAATAGAGGTTTTAGGACTATCTCCAGAACGGAGCTTAGTCCTCCAATATCTAGGTTAGATTGCCCAGACACTGGTCAGATTGAGTTTTTGAGAATCATCTCCAGAATGAAGCTTGATCCTCAGGAGTCAGGGTTAGAATGACCCAATTCCCAATAGATGAGTTTTCGAGAATAATCTCCAAAACGAAGCTTGATCCTCAAGAATCTGAGTTAGATTGCTCAGATACTTAAAAGATGATGAGATGTAGGGAATAGAGATGCCCCTATTGATTATGGAGTATCCAATTTTGACTGTGAGGTATGAAAAACTGAATATGCCCCAAGTGATGAGATGCCCCTAGCAATGAGGACTTTTGAAAATCAGATTGGATTGATTGGAAATAGATTCAATGATGTAATCATTCTACCCCCTCAAGAGAGAAATGGAAAGATGACACGTCATAATGATGATGGAGAGAAAAAAATCATAGATAGATGTTGAATCAGAGATCAAGAAGAACTCAGAACAGATTACGGAAGAATCTAGAAGATTTAGAAGCAATTTGGAGCGATTTTGAGGTCTAGTTGACCAAGTTTGACTAGGGTTGACCAGAGTTGACTAGAGTTGAATTTTGAGGGCAAAAAGTCAAAGATTTGAGAAAATGATGATAAGATATGATTCTAACAAGAAAGAGACGTCATAAAGTTGACTGCATAAGCATCTAATCGCGTCGGTCCCAAAAAAATTAAAATGCGATTTTGAGCTATATAGAAGTGTCAGATTTTGATTTCGACTTCTATCACGAAAATGGATTCAGAGTGGTCAAATTAGGTAATGGTGAAGTTTTTGCGCAAAATGGAGCACTTTGAAAAATTAGGTCAAAACCTATATATGGACCAAAAGGTCATTCTCAAATCATTTCAACCTTTTGACTTTTGCAAATTGAGCTCTGAGCAAAAATGGTGGTCCCCTATAGCACGCATCGATTCGAGTGATCGAGGAGGCACAGTCAGCCGGCAGCATACGGACCTCCGGTAAGTGGTCAATGAACCCTACTAGCATTTCAAATTCCATTAATTTGTGTCATTTTTTGCAAGTTTTATCGCGTTTTAGAAAACGGTCTGCGGGATTTCGCGCGAAGAAGTAGTTTCTTCACGCGGCTCGCTGGGAAATCTCGCGTGACAAAGTGCCTTCCCGTGCCATGTGGTGGGAAATATCACATGGGAGAGTACCCATGTTCACATGAGAAACCCTTCCATAGGGTGTTTTCTCACGCGATATGTCATAAACATTCCCGCGAACATCACATATCGCACGACCCAAAAAACTTCTTCGTGTGAAAGAGTACTTTGTCTCGCAAAAATCTGCTTCTTCGCATGGAGAAAAGTGAGTAATTAGAACATGAAATCAGTCTACGTCGTGTCCAATAGCATTTGCATTAGCATCGTTCCTGTCTGTAGGATGTCTCTAATGCTTAATTGTCTCATTATGCTTTGATTATCTTAGATTACTGGCGGTTTGCATGTCTTGCAGGTTGACTTTCCAGATATTGCCTTCAGATCACACCACCCAGCCATCAGCAAACTAGTGGCACCGATAGATGATGCAGAGACAACGCATCTAGGTACTTTGGGCCTGACCTCTCTATGTGATGTACCCAAGATTCAGGTAAATCATGGATTATTGGGAGCACTTATTGAGCGTTTCCATTCAGAAATGAACACTTTTTACCTACCACAGGGTGAGATGACAGTGACCCCTGAGGATATCTACCAAATATTGAGGATTCCATTCCACAAAGCCAGGGTGGAGTATGAGGTGCAGCCTAGATTAGGGACCATGGAATTGAGAGAGATTTTACAGGATGACCTGGTCATGGGGAGGGCTATCCCATGGGAGGATCTTATCAGTGAGTACAACCTGACACACAGATTACCAGTGGTACTAGCATGTTTCCTAGGTTGTTACCTGATGCCCGATCATGGACAGTACGGTCTGGAGTGTGGCTGGGGCAGGATGCTACAGTAGATGTTAGCATGACCTTGACATTATGGATGGGGTCAGTGCATGTTGGCCCACATGTATCACGAGATGCATGAGATCGTCTATCGAGAGGTGAAGAGTATGGCGGTCAGAGTATTTTTACTACAAGTATGGGCATGGGAGCACCTTCCCATGACTAGGCCGATATGTGAGGACTTGAGGTAGCCTTTAGAGCCATATATCTACAGATACAGGGGAATGATTACTCAACCAACGCTGGGTAAGATAGATCAGTGTCGGGCCCAGCTTGACGACCTAGCAGCGGTAGTCTGGAGGCCGTGGAGACTGACAGAGGTATGGGATGATGTTGCAGAGTAGCTCAGTTATATGTTTTGTTCACGTGCTATGATTGGCCAATCCATTACAGTGATAGAGAGATTCCCACAAAAGTGTTTATGGCATCAGTTCGGTCATCCTCAGGATATCTCACAGAAGTATATTGCATATGCTCGATTCACAGATGAGGTGAGGAGAGGCTAGTTGAAAAAGCTAGACCAGGGGTGGATGATGATTGATATACGAGCATTGGCCCCGGTACAGTGGGACTATTTGAGAGATGTAGTAGATGGCAGCATGACCGCAGAGTATCGGGAGCACTTCGTTACACATCTGTTCCTGATATTTACAGATCCAGTTGGGATGGCAGGCTGAGGGAAAGTAGTACCCCCACAGGTGGCCCAGTAGTAGGTGTCGATGCCCCCACCATGGTAGAGACCATAGCTAGCGCCATGTCCACATACAATACAGGTGGACATACCGGCGTGTGAGATGAGGATAGATCCCAGTGCCAGTGGCAGCGGGAAGCAGAGTTGGAGGAGGATGGCGGCACATCTAGAGGATATACAGGATCAGGCAGAGTAGTAGGAGGTCCCACAGGAGGACCCGATGCAGGAGGACCAGCCTATACGGGAGCCTGGATAGGGTGATGCACCGCCCCAGACACAGGAGGCCCTGCGCAGAGCTAGAGAGAGGGTTAGGCAGCTGACTAGACAGGTTGGTGACTTGACCGTACAAGTGGTCGTGTGAGATGCATGACTCTTAGATAGAGATCGGGAGGTGCAGGATCTCTGGGAGTAGCTATGGGTAGCATAGGAGGAGATCTGACATCAGACTGCTCGAGCGGCATACTATTGTGCATCATATATAGGGGTGGTGCCTGATGAGGCATCACAGGTTGCTAGATTCTTGATATATGCCAGAGGGTTGGAGGGTGCATAGGCACCACCTCCACCAGATAGCCTCCACCTCCACCTCCTCCAGGTGATGAGGGAGAAGGCCAGAGTTAGTTTTGATTGATTGAGAGATGAGATCATAGGATGTATCTGATGCATTGGTATCCATGTATTGTATCACCATTTTGAGATAGATCATGCTCAAGTAGCACCATTTTGTATTTGTATCGACACATTGGATATATATATATATATATGAGCTTGTCTTTTGGTATCATAACATGTGTCATATTTTATGAGATGTTTCTTATATGCTTAGATGTTTAGATGATGTAGAATGTATGCAAATGTATGAACATGTTTGGAATATATGTAAATGTATGAAATGCATATGTATGTATGTAGATGATTTATGTAAATGCAATTATGAATGAGAATATGCAAATGCAATGTGTAGATGATAATGAGCTATGAATGAGTAATGTATATGGTACTAACATCTCATTCAGGACGACGAATGCTAACCAAAAGAACATGTGAAGAATCGAGAGCGAGGACCGAACACTCATGCAGTCATGATGAAACCAAGACAGTGAAGAAGAACTCCCCAATGTATGAACCCAGGAGAATGCAATGAAGAGAACACGAAATTTCTGCCACAATGCAAGTCTAGAATGAAAATGCAATCTTATGCTAGATGCAATATGAAAGTGCAATTCTAGGACATGGTTGTGAGACCTATCATAAAATCATCATCATTGAGCATTTTTTTGGAACATCGAAGTCGATACAACCCTTACTGGTGCCACAATGCAACCATAAGGATATGAATATGAATTTCATCGGATAAAATGTAGGAAACGAACGTAAGCACCAGGGCACAAAAGCCAAGATGACCTGAACATTGTTTCCAGTTAATGTTGCAAGAGTACACCAGTATCGAGGCATTCAAAGCCAAGATAACTGTGAGTGTGATCATGCGTAAACAAACAAAGCAATAACAGTCAGAACAATAACAAACAGAGCGACAATAGGCAAGGAGATAGTACCGACCTCACCATGGAGTACAAATAAACAAGATCGAGGGATGTAAGGCTTTTCCACCATAGTGCGGGAGCTCTTATCGCATACACCCTATTTATTTGACATTGCTGGATCATCGGGACTACACTAACAAGCAGTAGACAAAGAAAATATCAATGAAATTCATGAGAATAGACAGCATACAAAGAAATATTCAATCATAGCTTAGCTAGTTTCAAAGTTTGTGAATGTATATGTGTATGAGTTGTTGAAAAACACCATTGTGCTTGTGAGTGCATTGTGTTTGATTGTTATTGATAGATGTTTACGTTTGAGATATCCGATGTGTGTTAAAAAACACAGACATGTCCAAAGATAGTGTTAAAAAACACTATTGATGGTGGTGTTGAAAAACACCAGTTTGTGTCAGTAGCAAGTTGTCCTACAAAAGTGACAAGATTACTGACTTAGGTGTAAACCAAATGTGATCAAATGGGAGACCCATGCCCCCAAGTAACGATGATTGACTTGACGTATGTTGCAAGGAAAAACTAGATTTGGTTTCCCTCAGGCATATGGTGTTGAATCAATGTCAAGTCAGTAGGGTTCACAAAGGAACCAGAGTGTCACAAAAGTGACCAAAAGTTGTGTACAAGCTAAAGTAAAGAAACGTCAAGACTGAGTATTGATAGATAGAGCGAGAGAGTGTAACTCCAACTGTAACGGATGTGAGCAATCTCAATAGAATAATGACAGTAGATAGACACAGTGAGAACCACTGGTGACTGGCGTGAGAGAGATTCTCAAGTGAAGAGATCATAGTACTAGCTAGATATCAGTAGGCAGATGCAGTGAGAACCACTAATGACTGATGTTAGGGAGATTCTCAAGGAGAGAGATCTAAGTATAAGCTAAGCGACAGTAGGAAGACACAGTGAGAACCAGTGGTGACTGTTGTGAAGATCTTCAAAAGGTAATAGGATCATGCCCCCTAGATCAGGGGGGTTGCCCCGAGAGTATGACCAGTTTGAATCCATGTAAGTTGGTGCCTTGACAGGATTGGAGAGCACGCAGAAAAGAAAATACAAGTAAGAAAGTAGGAAAGAAAATGTATAAAGCCAAGTGGTGGTGTGATAGATATAGCAATGTGATACAAGAGGCGTCCGTTTACCAGGTTTTCACCTTCTTGGTAGAAATTCTTTTTTTGCTACCATGACGCCTGTTTGCCAGGTTTTCATCAATGGCACTGTTTTTCTTTTTTTCTCTTTTTTGTATTTTTCAATTTTGTATTTTTTATTTATTTTTGGAATATATATTTTTCTTGGAGATACATCAAAGTACCTATCGCTAGGTATTCACTAAGATGATCATTTTTCAGGACTTTTTTAGATTTTTAGAATTTTTAGAGATTTTGCAATTTTTAGATTTTTAGAGATTACTCGATCTCAAGCAAGATCACAATGGTTTGCCCCAATGTCTAGCAAGGTGTAGGAAATTGCAGATGGATTAGAAAGCTGATGTATGAGACGAATAGCCAATGATGGATGAAGAGGGTGAATGCGACCCTCAAGGACAGTCTCTTCAAGATTACCCAAGCTAGGGAAAAAAATAATATAGCAATGTAGGCTCATGGAGCGATGTTGTATAGCATTTAGGGTAATTTCCTGATGTCATGAAAAGTATGTGGTCCAAAAGAGTGGACATGTGAAGAGACTTCTAATTTGGTGTGCCTGAGAAGTGAGTGCACATTTTGCAAATTTTAACAAATGAACATCTATAGAATCAGATAGTTGAGACCAGATTGCGTTTCCCAAGATAAAATCACGTTGTTTTCTGACAGATAGTTTGAGTTACAGATTGTTTTGGACATGTTAAAGATTGACAGTTTGTGTGTTTTGACGATAGTTTCGATTGTTCAAATGATACACCCACGCAAAACACATTAAACAGAATGTTTGTAGTACCAGAACAGAAAAATCATAATCCTAGGATAGCCGTAAGAGTGTGGAGTGTCTTAGTCAGTCTCTGACCTTCTGCGCCAATAGATAGAGGGTTTTTGGAAACTAGAACAATAGTTTGTAGTAAGGACATCCGTTCAGGTGGTTGTGATCAAGTCATTTTCCCAATTAAGGGGGCTCTCCCAATCCTTTCAAAGCAAGGCTTTCACCTTAACGATGTTGGGAATTTAACGCACCACTAGGGTACTGGAGGAGATTTTGGTTGCCACAACAAATTCACACCTGTCTATTGTGACATTAATCACAATAGCATTTTTTGTATATCACTTCGGAAGGGATTGGCTTTAGCCTGTTACCGGTTGGGCATCCACTTTCACCGGCTCTGCTAAAGCTCTCAGGAGGTAGCCACTCTAGAAGAATCACATGAATTTATATTACACCCAAGATCCATAAAGGTGAGGGGAGAAGATACATTCATGTAGTTCTTAGGATTAAGATCTAAAAAACACTTCAATCACGCAAGACAATGATTCATTTTAAGCACCAACCGAAGTGTGTTTTAACTACTAAAAACAGACATGAGAATTTGTGAAACCATGCAAGGTCTTCGACAAACATCCTGCAATAAACCCATTAGTAGTTTGTAATGACTTTCTTCATTTCAACGTCCTGCAATAAACACGTTAGAAGTTTATGATTGCTTTTCTTTATCTCAGCGTCCTGCAAACCACTGTTAAGCTGTTTCAAAAGATAAAATCAGAGAAACAAAGATGTCAGAAAACAACAAATGGTTAGAAAACTGAGACAATAAAATATCAAATGAAAGCTCTGGTATTGAATTTCATGTGATGATTCAGCCTAGATCATGTGAAGAAGTGCAGAGAGCCCCGCAAAGAACTAGAAAGTTCGCGCTAGACGCTCAGAAAGTTCGCGCGACATTAAAACAGAGCAGTACAGAAGTACAGAAAGAATGCAAAAAAATGAAAAATAGTAAAATGAAATGAGGCTAGAATAGATTGTACCTGCCCCACGGTGGGCGCCAAAAATGTATGTGGTAAATTTGGCCTTGTTAATTAACCATACACTTCAACATAGTCCTTCATTAGATACACACAAGAATGAATATGAGATTATTCATCTTGCCTGTCTGTATGATTCGACCTGTTGCCTTCTATCCAAACGAGGTTTCAAAATAGCTCTTAGAACGAGAGTCTCACAACCATAGACCAATCTAGAATGAAGGATTTATGCTTCCATGAATGCAATGCAATGTAATGCTTAATCTAGAAATGAAACATGCAAGATTAATCTAAATGATCCATTTAAACTAGAAATGAGATTAAAACTATGCCATGATTTCAATGAGATTATTCTAGAAATTGAAGCTATTCTATTGCAAAATGAGATTATCCTATATGAGATTATGAACTAAGAATGTAGCAAATAATTCAGTATTCTAACAATGCATATGACTAGAAATTCAGGAAGAAGGAAGGGTTTTGAATGAGAAATGGGAGTTCTTTTATAGACTCAGAGGTTGTTCAGAATAGAAAGTTTCCTCTTTTGAAATAAAATAGATAGAAAATCCATTTCAGATTAGAAAGATTTCTTTAAAAGGATACAATAAATTATTTTCCCTTTGCTTTAACTATTTTCTTTCTTTGATTTAATTATTTTCTCTTTTGATTTAACTGTTTTATTTATGATTTAACTGTTTTCTTTCTCTTTAAAGCACAGTTAATTCAAAACTTCTATTTTTGAACAGAGAGAAGATTTTGTTGACAATATTTAATTAATAAAATAGAATATGACCTCATAATTGTTTTTTCTCAATTATCTGAATAATTAAATTCAATTATTGAAAATGAGGATATTTATTCAATAATTAAATA